>JAOSBP010000005.1:23243187-23263031 GCA_027563825.1 Erythroxylum mucronatum
ATCAATTCACACTCTAATTATGACTAAATAATCTTAAAAGCAATAGAAAACAAGAAAAATTTTGGATTTGTTCGTTTAATTTTGAAAATTGCCTGAGGAGTCACGAAAGCTACGATTAAGCCCAAAAGCATGCATTTAAACTAATGTACCCCACCCCTACACTTAAAACTTGCATTGTCCTCAATGTAAAATTAAATGCTAGAAATGGAATAGCTAACAAAAATAACATATGCAAAAATTTAAAAGACAGAAATTAACTCCCCTTGGGTTGCCTCCCAAGCAGCGCTGTTGTTTAATGTCATTGGCTCGACCTCCAGTTCCGTTCTTTAAGTGACACCCGTCACATCCTCTAGCATCAACACCTCCAAATCTTCCATTTCAAAGCCCTCATAATATGGCTTTAAACGATGACCATTCACTCGGAATGCCTTATCAATTTTGAAGCTCCGTATCTCCACTGCACCAAAAGGAAAGACATGAGTTATAACAAATTGACCAACCCAATAGGAACGCAACTTACCAGGAAAGAGCTTGAGTTTGGAAGGATATAGTAACACTTTATAGCCCATTAAGAAACTTTTCCTTAAAATCATCTTATCATGAAAAGCTTTCGTCCTCTTCTTATATATCACTGCATTTTGATATGATTCATTCCTCATCTCTTCCAACTCCTGAAGTTGCAACTTCCTATGCACTCTTGCATTATCCAAGTGCTTGTTGCATCTTTCGATAACCCAATACGCCTTATCTTGTAATTCCACTGGAAGATGACATGGCTTCCCAAACAATAGCCTGTACGGTGACATTCCAATTGGTGTTTTGTAAGCCGTCCGGTAGGCCCACAATGCATCTTCTAGTCTTGCACTCCAATCCATCCTATTGGGTTGCACAGTTTTCTCCAAGATTAACTTAATTTCCCGATTTGAGACTTCAGCTTGCCCGTTGGTTTGGGGTTGGTAAGCAGTAGAAACTTTATACGTGATGTGATATTTTCTGAACATTTCTTCCATCACCCTGTTGCAGAAGTGGGTTCTTCTATCGCTAACAATGACCTTCGGTATCCCGAACCTGGAAAGAATGTTAGCCTTAACAAAATTTGCAACAACCTTGGCGTCGTTAGTTCTAGTGGCTTTTGCTTCCACCCATTTAGAAACATAATCAACTGCAAACAATATATAAGTAAAGCCAAAAGACAGAGGGAAAGGTCCCATAAAATCAATGCCCTAAACTTCAAAATTTTCACAGAAAAGAAAAGGGGTTTGTGGCATTTGACCTTTACGGGACAGGTTACCTGACCGTTGGTATCTATCACAGGATTTGCAGAAAGTATATGCATATTTGAACAATGTTGACCAATAGAAGCCGCTCTTCAGAACTTTCTGAGCTGCCCGTTTTACTCCAAAATGTCCTTCGCAAGCGTACAAAAGGTAGAAGGCTAAAATTGATGATGATTCATCTTTTGGTATAAACCTTCTGACAACTTGATCTGCACAGTGCCTCCAAAGATAGTGGTCATCCCATACATAGTACTTGGCTTCACTTCGTAGCTTATCCCTCTGAGCCTTAGACAAACCAACAGGTAATTTGTTAGTTACTAAAAAATTGATAATATTTGCATACCATGGTAGTGTTGCATCGGCAGAAAACAATTGCTCATCCAGAAAGCTTTCTCGTAGAGGGACATTATCTTCTTCCTTTATCAAACGACTGAGATGATCCGCCACCTCGTTTTCTGCCCCCTTCCTATCTCTAATCTCTAGGTCAAATTCCTGCAGAAGGAGAATCCACCTGATCAGCCTCGGTTTTGCTTCTTTCTTTGTGAGCAAGTATCGTAAAGCTGCATGGTCAAAATAAACAATCACTTTAGCACCAAGCAAATACGATCGAAATTTTTCCAAAGCAAAAACCACAGATAACAATTCTTTTTCAGTAGTGGAACAATGCGATTGAGCTGGATTCAAAGTCTTTGAAGCATAGTAAATGGCATGTAAAGCTCTTCCCACTCTGTGCCCTAGAACTGCCCCCATCACATAATCGCTCGCATCGTATGTGATCTCGAATGGGAGGTTCCAATCTAGCAGTCGAATCACCGGTGGGGATGTTAGAAGCTCCTTAAGTTTGTTGAATGCTTCTTTGCACCTCTCGTCAAACTCAAAGGATACATTGTGTTGAAGGAGCTTGCATAGTGGTGCGGCTATCTTCAAAAAGTCCTTAATGAATCTTCGATAAAAAGCTGCATTGTTAAGTCATTTAAATTGCATTTATTTTAGGCATAATTATTGTTATGGTGTTGAAATTATTATCCAAAATTGATGGAATTGCTTTGTAATTGTTTGCAAATGGTTTTCAAAAGAAGGATTAAAAAGATGCAAAAGAAGGAAAGAAATCTGAAATCCCCAATCTGGCCGAAATTTAGAGATTAGTCGTGGGCATGCCTAAGGATGGAATCTGTAGTCTGCAGAAATTCCAGAATTTGATTCCAATTAAAACACAATCTTTCAAGATCCTCTTGCCCTCTTTCTAAGAAGTCTCTTACTGAAAATAGAAGTACACCAAATCCGGACAAAATCAAGAGAAAACAATGAAGAGATTCACATCAAATAGGAGAGGGGGATGATTACCGTATATATAGATACATGTATTAGGGGAGGTAGGCTATTGTAGGCTAGCTTAGGTTTAGAATAGGATTTTCGTTCTGCACTTTTATGGTTTTCTTGTTTTACGTTTTCTACATATCTCAATTAGGATTTTTGTTTCTTTCATTAAAGACCAGGGATGGAGACATATGGATTTATTATTTTCTTTGTTTTCAATTCAATTATGAGTAGCTAATTTTCTTATCTTGGTTGAGGGATCCATGCTACATGTTATTATGGTGAGATTTTCTGGATATTTTTCATGTTGATAATGAACATTGGATATTTTCAGATCTATCTTTTCAATTGAATTCGTTGGTTTCTAGGTGTGCAACTAGAGATTAATTGGTTCAATCGCTAGGTTAACGGGATATGACATTCAATTCCAGTAATCATAAGTAGCAATTAAGATTAACTTCTCTACGTTAAAGTTGGAAAATTCTAAGAAAATGTTCACTTGATTGATTGCATATTGTACATGTCTTTCACTTGTCATTGGTTCTTGATTCTTAATGCTATTATTTAATTTTACCTAAGATCGTATCTAGGTTATTGTTTAATAAGATTGCTAGGATACATGTTTCTAGTCATTACCCTTAAGAGAAGTTTCCCACAATGAATGTTTATTAACAATTGCAATTTTATGTCGAGAATCCATAATAGCATGATAACATCAGTGACCCAAAACCAAGGTATTTTTCCTATTAAATTTTCAGATTAAATTATTGCTTTCGCTTTGTGATTTTTCCCTTTGATTTTCTTTTATTGCCATAATTAAACAAAACCCCCCTCTTTATTTTCGTTATTTGTCCCATTTGAACTCCCTAACCTTTACCATTAAAGATTCCTCATGGGAACGATATTCGCTTACCGCTACTACATTAATTTGTCTTAACGGAAGTGATTTCTTTTATATTTGGTTACAGGCGATAGCAACATCATGCATGTCCTAGAAAAGAACGCACTTCCCTCAAAGTAGAGGGGTAAGGTAAAGAATAAATGATATCAACTTTGGACCTGTCTACTTCAATACCCTTAGCAGATATCACATGACCTAGAACTATACCTTGATCCACCATAAAATGGCATTTTTTCCAGTTCAACACAAGGCTAGTTTCTATACATCATTCCAAGATAATGGTAAGATTCTCAAGACATTCATTAAAATAAGATCCATACACACTAAAATCATCCATGAATACCTTAATAATCTTCTCAACATATTCAAAAAAAATGCTTACCGTACACCTTTGGAACATGGCAGATGCGTTACACATTTCGAATAACATCCTTCAGTAGGCAAACGTACCGAATGGGCATGTAAATGTGGTCTTCTCTTGATCTTCCGATGCGATCGGGATCTGAAGATAACCTGAAAAGCCATATAAAAAGCAATAATCGTTATAACCAGCAAATCACCCAAACATCTGAACAATAAAAGGAAGGGGAAAATGATCTTTACAAGTAGCAGCATTTAACTTTCGATAATCAATACATACTCGCCACCCGGTTTGCACTTGGGTGGGAATCAACTCACCTTCCTCGTTTTCCACAACGGTGATTCCAGACTTCTTTGGAACCACCTGGACAGGACTTGCCCACTTACTGTCAGAAATCGGATAAATAACCTCAGCATCAAAAAGCTTCAATACCTCCTTCTTCACAACTTCCATCATTGGAGGATTCAGCTTATGTTGAGCTTGCCTTATAGATTTTGCGTCATCCTCCAATAAAATGCGGTGTATGCAAATAGAAGGGCTTATCCCTTGGATATCTGCGATAGTCCACCCGATGGCCTTCTTATGCTCACTTAGCATTCGAACCAGCCTCTCCTCTTGAGTTGAAGTCAACTCCACCGAAATGATAACCGGGAGAGTCTGTTTATCTCCTAAATAGGCATACTTTAGATGTGTAGGGAGTGGCATTCCAATTACGGTCCCTGCACATCAGAAGGTAACAACTTTTGGTGAGCTTTAGGTATTTGTATAGAAGCAAAATCATACCTTTTTAGAGAGCTTTCCAATGAGTCCAAGGCAGTTGTCGTTTCCACAAGCTCCTCTCCCATCTCAACATCTGTGTTGGCTTCTACTTCCATATCCTCGATTAAAGCTATTTTCAGGAGATCCCTGCAACTTAATTTAAACATTTCTTGCACCAAAGGATCGATCACATCAACAGAAAAAACACAATGATCATTAGGAGGATGTTTCATGGCATCAAAAATATTGAAATGAATTACTTCCCCCATCAAATTCCATTGTGAGGGTGCCTTTACAAACATCTATCTTAGTTTGATCCGTATTAAGGAATGGTCTCCCCAACAAGATAAGTATCGGATTGCATAAGGTGTCATCATTCATATCCACAACATAAAAGTCTGCAGGAAACACTAACTCATTATCCTGCACCAAAACATCCTCAACTACACCATCAGGATAAGCATTAGTGCGATCAGCCAATTAGATGACTACGTTCTTCTTTTTCAAAGGGCCCAAATTCAAAGAAGCATAAATCGAATGAGGCATCACATTAATAGAAGTACCCAAATCCAACATTGTTCTATTGATCAAAGTATTACCAATTTTGCAAGGAATAGTGAATATACCTGGATCCCGGCAATATCTCTTTATCCTTGTCCTCCTTGTTTGGTCTCATTAATCTGCTCGGAAAAGGTGGAGGGTTAGTTTTAGTAATATTGGGACTTTTGACATTTACCTTCATACTTGAGGACGAATTTTCTTCCTTTTCCAATTTCTTCTCGATCTCTTCTTTGGTAGCAATCTTTGTTGGGTTCTTTTTGGAACCTTCAATCTCCTTTCCGCTTCTCAAAGTTATGGCACTGACATTCTTCGGGTTCAACTCGAGTTGTGATGGCAATTTTCCTCCTCCTTGTGATTCTAGGCGATTAAACCTTACTGCCATTTGCCCTGTTTGGTATTTCATGTTCTGTTGGCATGCTTTTGTTTCCTGTTGGCTTACTCTTGCTTCCTGTTGGAATTGTTGAAACTGCTGCTGCATATCCTGTTGAAATTGTAAATTGGCAGCAATAATTTTGCTAACAATTTCATCTAAAGATGCACCTGAATTGGAATTCTGGTGGCCCTTGCTGCCGATTCTGGAAGTGATTTTGCTATTGATTCCCTCCATAACTCAAGTTAGGGTGATCCCTCCAACCTGGGTTATATATCGGCGAATATGGGTTGTATTGGTTCGGGAAGCTCCCTCCTACAGCATTCACGTGCTCCATACTCCCTTTTTGAAAAGCTGGGCACTCGTTAGTTGGATGACTCGTGTTTGAACATATCTCACACGCTTTCACTTGTGCCTGCCCTGCTACAATCTATCTCACAAAAGATGTTAGTTTATCTAAACGATGTTCAATAGATGAAGTGCTTACCTCATTTACTCGTCGAACATCATTACTAGTGCTGAATTGTTGGGTATTAGCAGCCATCCACTCAGGTAATATCCTAGCTTCAATGGGAGTCTTCCCGCAAAGTGCCCCACCACTCGCCACATCAACCAAACTCCTCGCCATTAACAGCAATCCTTCATAAAAATATTGGATGAGAATTTTCTCTGGTATGTTGTGATGTGGGCAACTGGCACACAGCATCTTAAATCGCTCCCAGTATTCGTAAAGAGACTCCCCATTGTGTTACTTAATACTGCATATCTCCTTCCGAATACTTGCTGCCTTTGAGGCCGGAAAATATTTTTTCAAAAATAATCTCTTCATCTCCAACCAAGTGTTCACACTTCCAGCCGATAAATCAAATAGCCAATCTTTTGCTACATCTTTGAGCGAGAACGGGAAGGCCCTCAACATGATCTGCTCGTCCTTCACCCTATGAGGCTTCATGCTCAAACACACCACATTGAGTTCCTTAAGATGCTTATGTGCATTCTCACCTGCAAGGCGATGAAAGTTAGGCAATAAATGAATTAATCCAGATTTTAACTCAAAGTTAACATGTTCAGTAAAATTCGCTAATGTTATGCATAATGGTCTATGAGTTAAATCGGGTGCAGCCAACTCCCTTAGAGTTCTCGGATTTGTCATTATGTCTTCAGATTCTTTTTCCAATTTGTTTACCAAAGTTGACCTTGCTTCCCTATGCAATCTCCATAATGTCCTCTCGACCTCCGGATCAAGTTGCTCAATTTCTCTACGAGGAGACCTGGTCACTACCATGCACCAACACTAATGGACAATTAAAAATTAACAAGTAACAAAAAGAGTGATTATAAACAAATATATTCACAAAATGCCAATTAAAATCAAATTCGAAAATTAAGATACCACACTCTCCGGCAACGGTGCCAAAATTTGACAACACATGTCTAGTATACTGCAAGACTCTGCACACTAAAATTTGTAGTTGTGGTAAGTCGGCATCGAATCCACAGGGAATGTTTGGTTAACTTTCGTGATAAAATTAATTGATGAAAGCAAAGTATATGAGGGGGGGTTTCGGATTTCAAACAATTCAGAAATTAAAAGTAAAATTAAATGATTGAAAACAAATTAAGTTAAATAATCAAAAATGAGAAAAGTGTTGAGTATAAGTAAGGTCCGGTTCTAGGGTTAATCTCGGCCTAAACACAATCAAAAATATTCCTTCACTCTAAAGTCTACAATTATTTTCGAACTATTGATTCGAGACTAATAAAACACTCTACAAATCTCGATTTTTCCTTAGGTTGTATTTAATCAAGATACGATCTTGAATTAAATCTAATTACCGAATAACCTAGGATACGATCTCTAGTTCAATTTGGCAGTCGCATTATGAATTGAAAAAATGATCAATATAGGCAGTAACCTCACACATTCGGGTTATCCAACCTAAGTTATGATATTCCTAAAGATTAATGACCCTTAGATGCTACTCACAAACATCAAAAGTAACGATTACGGATTAGAATCAATGTTTTAGCAATAGGTCTGAAATAAAACGATCAAAATGATATATTAAGATCATTTAATCTCTAAACCATCCAAATCAATACCAACAACACAATAATCCGAAACAAAATTATAACTTCAAAATGATAGAAATAGCTTAACTGTGACTTAACGTCGATATTCCCGTTGAATCGGTGTCGGGAAACTAGCCTACCATCTTCATTTTTATGCTCCAAGAATGGGTCATATTTGTCATATAATACGGCAGTCTAATATTACCTTCTTCTCCCTTTAATGCTCACGGTGGAACAATTAAAATGCAGGAACAATTGGTCTCCAGCAGCTCCAACGTCTCCTGCACTATAGCGTCCCTGTAGCGTCGCACTCTGTTGATTTATTCCTCCAACCTGTATATTTCTCCAGCAGCTCTTGCTTTAGTTCTTCGTTTGTTTCCTTACGCCGACACTGTTCAATGATGTGATGAATTAAAAATCCTCTTCTCTAAAAATCCTCCTCTTCTTTTATGTCTTCGCCACTACTCTTGATTCCCTGTGCTTCATTCTTTTGTCTCCATGTCCCACCACTATAGCATATGACAAGACAAATAAAACAACTCTCTCATTTAAAAACCCTCTAGCCCCTTTAAGCGCAGTAGTTTTTCCTTAACGCAGTAGTGTAAACGTTGCGTTGTGTGTTGTGTTTCATGCAGCATTGGCGCACAGATCAAAATTTCTCTATTTTTTAATATTTATTTGAGACTTTTACTTAGAAAATAATTATGCTCCAATTTGCTTTAGAAAATCTTGTCTTTTTGGTCAAAAAAATATATCAACATATCCAACCTAGCAGTCGACACAAATTGAACACAAATTAAGCATTTTATCTTAAAAATAGGATTGAAATCACATGTAAATATATAAAAAAAATATAAGAAAATTCAATCCTATCAATGAATCTTCATAAGATTCAAATTAGGGCAAATAAATTACAACTAACAAAATTGATAAGTCGACAATAACTGACATAACACAACGTAACCACCATCCTATAATTCTAATTTTGTAACTATCATAATCAAGAGCTGGAGTGAACTTTAGATTGTCCCAAATATGAATTTTTAGCTACCAGTATGTCACAATGATCTTGATTCAGAATGTAATTGCATTTCATCGAAAAGGACATCTTATACTTTTTCTAACTATTTAATAACTTGGTAAAACATGTCATTATTATGATATCAAATTTGGGCAATGTGTGTATCTATTTTTCGTTTTCACCCCTAAAAGTTACTATTTGTAAAACCATCATCTTCCTTTATTCTTTACTGTTGGTGATTCTAACTGGACAACCATGTATACCATTTAACTCCTCTCTTTGAGCCCATCGTAACCATACCCATTTCACCTCATAATAACATTAGAATCATCACAAAAATCAAAAAGAAAAATCAAAGAAAAGCCTAAAATTTTGATCTGTCACCTTTAGTTAGTTTTGTCCACCACCACCATCATAGGACTCCCTTCAATGTTAGGGGAAAAAGCTCCATGGTCTCATCATCAATCACTATTTGTATCACTGCCAATTAATGAAAATAGATGTTAGGGCTCCAACATGATTTTTCTTCAATTCATTGAGATTGGTTTAGAAATTGAGCTTCTTGTAATTATAATAGTTGTTCCACTCACCAAAAGCCTTCATTTAGCACAAAAATCACTTAATTCTAACACTAAAATATTTTCCAATCACCAAAGGAATATTTTGATGATTGGAGGAGTATTTTGGTTGCCAAAAATAACGTTCCAGCTACCTTCATGTGAATTTTTCAAAAAAAATTAAAAACTTATAAATTGTGCTAATCATTTTTTTCTTAAAGAATAATAGCAAAATTCTTAACAGTTTATGAATTAAAAATCACATAAAGCTTATGCGAGAATAAGATTAAGGGCCGAATTGCATAATTGGACCATTCTAATAAACTTAACGAGTCCTAGGTTGTTAATTACTCCTAACAAATTGTAAATGATGTTGATTAGGATATTTACCTTCCTATTTTATAGGTGTAATAGTAGTAGGATCCCTATTACAAGGTTCAGACAGACAAGTACATTAGTTAAATAAGATCATATCTATCTACTGATACCGAATCCATAACTATTGAATATGGTTCTATACTGATATGAATGATGAAATGTTAAGCTAGGATAGATGCTTTATCCTTAGGCATGTGGATATGATATAATATATATTTATATACATATATTTATGCATGTGGATATGATATAATATATATTTATATACATATATTTATATATACATAAGTACCTACAAGTTTTTACATATGCATATGTAATTTGTGTAGCTGTTATTGTGATGTTTATATGAATATTATCGTGATATATAAGTATATGCATATTGGTTTGGTACCTATGACATACTATATGAATTTATAATGATCCTTATATGAATGAGTGCTTGTTTTATGAAATTGCGTGATTGATATTAAGATTGTGTGTTAGTGTGTTTGATTATGATTGTTTAGAAGGAAAACTCTATAGGACATGCCACCTAATGGGTATGCATCAGGACCATATGCGCATTTTTAATTACGAGAGACGATTGTAATGTGATATTGAGATATGATATGAACTAATCCTAGTTGATGTTTGGCTCTGAATCAAGTATTTTTTAATAAGTATGTTATTGATGTGATTGTGAATTTGGGCATATTGAGTGAGGGATGGTCTGTTGGTGATGCTTGGCTCTAAGCAGACCCTTTAGACTAAGAGAGCCTTATAACTATATGAGTATAGGTGTATGGCTAGACTTTTGGTTATGCTTAGCTCCAAGCAACCATTTAAGGTGTAGTATTATAAGGATTTACCCTTCGATACTAGGTCCTATAGTTATTCCTTCTTCACAGTTTATTTTGCATTGCATGTGATTTTTCATGCTTTATATACATAAGTTTATACTATTATAAAATGTAAAATATGTGAGCATACCATTGGGTATCTTAGGATGATATGGACTTACTCAATTAGCTTTTAATCCCCCTAACTCTATTTTTCTGTTTAACCACATCAACTTCACAATAATAACTCCAAGGAGTGTTGGTTGCAGTACATCTACCACTACATATGCTTTTCATTTTTTTCATTGTACTTATACTCTAACGTCTACAATGATATATTTTAATATGTTGAAAATTTTTCTTCTAATACATGTTGACATTATTGTACTTTACTGTGCTTGTACTTATGTGTGCCTATGTGGTTATTTATTTTTATTATTTGGTATTTATTTATATCATTAGTAGTCAGACTTATGTTTGATTTGAGGGCTTTAGTTTTTGAGTTTCACATGTTAGTCACATACCCATTTAGGATGTGACAAAGTTAGGATTAAAGCCTACATTAAGAGATTTAAAGCTTAAGGCATTGTTCTACTTATTACTACGGGCGTATAAAAATTTAATCCCTTTTAAATATACCTTCCCTACTTAGAATTCTCATATATTCTAATCAATGGTACTAACCATTCCTTTGCTTCCTTTATTAGCATAAACAAATATGTGCAATTTATTGCCTGACTTGATCAAGAGGTCTATGATGAGGCCTCGATGCAAAATGAGGTGCTTGTCCCCACTACCTTAACTAGAAGGCATGGTAAACGCAGAATGACTAGGTCTTAAGAGGCAACAATAGAAGAGCCAGAGGTGTCATATGGAGTTCTTGAAGTTCCTGTATTTGACATATATGTGATTCTAGCATGAACAGAAGCTAACAATGCCATGTTATGAGATTTGATGATAATAATTTAATAGATGATGATGATGATGTAGTGACAAGAACAACAAGCCCCACCACCAATTATACCCCCAAAGTAAGAGAGATAGGATATGCAATTATCAATGACGTATTTAAGGTTTTGTCCCCTAGAGTTTGATAGGACCAAACCTAAGGAGCTATTGATTTCTTCGATGAGGTGAAGATGCGAGCAGGAGGTTGCACTGTTATGATATCCAACTAGTGGATCTGGTGGAGATGTCTTTGTAGGGAGTGCCCAAAGAATGGTATCAAGGCTACATTTTTTCATACTTGGGTGCAGTAACCTGGTCATAAATTAGGGAGAGGTTTATGGGCTATTTCATCTCCTTTATATCTTGAGAGGAACTTAAGTCAAAGTTCCTTATTCCACATTAGAGAGATTAGACGATTATTGATGAGCACTTCACTGACTTCATTTGATTGAGTCAATATGCCCTAAAGATTGTTTCAGATGAGCTAAGGAGAAAAAAAGCAATATGTATTAAGGTTGGGGGGGGGGGGGGCTTTCTTTAGCATGACTGTAAATTGTTGGGAGAAACTTTCTACTCAGGTGGATATGGCCAAGCAGTTGGAAAGCATCCTCGTGGAGTAGGATGCTTTATTTTTTAGAGAGTAGAGTAGGAGGTATTCAACAGGACCTCCCAGATTTCAACAATAATAGCAATAACAATCAAACTTTTCTCTAAGATACAGTCAAAGTGGGAGCTCTCAACAGAGAGCTATTTAAGTACATGACAATTTGAGATTTGGCCATAGACATTTGGGAGGATTTAGGTTTGCAGCCAAAGCAAGTAGTAACAGTAACAAACAGAGCTCTGAACATAATAGTTCAAGTTCAACATCCTCCATTTACTAGTAGTATAGTAGGCACACCAAGACCTATATTATATACCACCAAGAGGTTGCTATAGATGTGGCCAGTATGAGCATTTGATCAGGGGCTGCCAAGCAATGCGATATTAGTAGTCCTCTTCTAATATGATACAACCTCTATTTTAGTAACCATAAGGGGGACCACAGTTTGGTGCCCAACAAGGGTGAGGTTTTGGAGGGAGGTATTCAAAAGGTAGATCTAAAGGTTACAATCAGGGACAATTCTCTAGCACTATACATGTAGGTTATGGTCAAGTCAGGATGTTCACCGTCACCTCTCAAGATGCATAAGCTTCAAATGCAGTGGAATCTGGTATTCTTCTCATCTTTGGATTAAAAGCTAGAGTTCTAATAGATCCGAGAACGACTAATTCTTTTATTATTCACTAACTTTACTATGAGACTAAAAATAGTACCAAACAGGATGGAAGAATACTTATCTATATTCATACCTCTTAATGATGCCTTATAAAAGTGGACTTAATTTACTATTTGTTTACTATAAAGATGATGGTAAGATATTGTCAACAAATTTTATAGTGCTATCAGTTATGGATTTTGATGTAATATTAGGGATCAACTAACTATTCAATCATTAAGCCACTTTGGGCTTTAGAGATAAGAAAGTGGTGCTTTGAATTTTAGATATGATAGACTTTACTTTTAAGGGAGATAAGAGGACCATCCCATCCAGCATAGTTTTGGTGTTAGTGGCCAACAACCTGCTCATATTGGAATGTTAAGGGTTGGCCTTAGTCAGGGACACCTCTGTGGAAATTAATAGCCTCCAAAGTGTCCCAGTAGTTCAAAAGTTTCCAAATGTATTTCATAAAGAGTTACTGGGGCTACCTCTAGAGAAAAATATCAAGTTTTACATTAATATAGTATTTAGTAAAACTCTAATTTCTACACTTCCATATAGAATAACATAAGTGGAGTTAAAAGAATTAAAAGAAAAATTTTAAGATTTATTGGATAAGGGCTTCATCAAGCATAACACATCACCATGGGATGCACCAGTACTATTTGTAAAGGTAAAGGATAGATCCCTTCAATTGTGACTTGACTACAAGTAGTTAAATAAGGACACCATTTGCAATAAGTATACACTACCTCGAAGTGATGATCTATTTGATCAACTTTAGGGCGACAAGTATTTTTCTAAGATCTAGCTAAGGTTTGAATATACTCAGTTGAGGATCAGAGGAGAGGATATATATAAAACTATGTTCAGGACTCAATAAAACCATTATAAATTCCTAAGAATATAATTTCACATTACCAATTCTCTACACTTTTATAGATCTAACAAATAGAGTGTTCAAACCATTCTTAGATAGGTTCATGATTGTCTTTATCAACAACATTTTGGTGTAATTATGAACAAATAAGGAGCATGACCAACAATTAAGAGTGATGTTGCAAACACTTTAAGAATATCAGTTTTATGTTAAGTTCTTAATGTGTGAATTTTGGCTTGAGAGTGTCATATTCTTAGGACACGTGGTATCTTTAAAGGGGATACAAGTGGATTTGAAGAAGGTGGAAGCTATAACAATTTGATAAATACTAAAGATAGTGACAAAAGCGTAAAGCTTTCTAGGATTGGAAGGCTATTATTAAAGATTTGTCCAACATTTTTCAAAGATAGCAACCCTATTGATACGTCTGGCATAGAAGAATGTCCAGTTCATTTAGTCTAATGTCTATGAAGAGAGCTTTCAAAAGTTGAAAGATTGTTTAACTACAGCTCTAGTCTTGACTTCACCAAACAATGAGGATTTCAATTTTACTGTGTCATTTTGTGAGTTAGCCTAAGCTGCATGTTAATGTAGAATGGTAGGGTGATTTCTTATACTTCTAATTAATTGAAAAAGCATGAACATAATTACCCTACTTATGATTTAGAGAAAGTGACTGTGATATTTTCCTTAAATATTTGGAGACATTATCTATGTAGTGAGATTTGCGAAATTTACACAGATCACGAGATCTAAGGTAAAGAAGATGGATGGAACTACTAAAAAGTTATGAATACACGATTTAGTATCTTCCTTGAAAGGTAAATGTAGTAACAAATACATTATTCAAGAAGTCCTTGGGTAGTTTGGAACATATCATAGTAGAGAGGAAAGCTTTGAACAAGGAGTCATATGATTTGTTCGATCAAGGCACTCAGATTTAGATTTCATATTCAAAAGTACTAATGACGAGCATTAGAGTATAATTTGTATTTTCAGAAAAGATCAAGGTCACTCAAGGCGAAGACCCTAAGCTTCAAAGCTTATGTATGAAGTTTAAGAAGGATTCCATATGGAATTTTAGATCAATAAGGGGATTAATGCTAAGGATGAATGGGAGACAATTAGTTCTAGGGAACTTGAAGGAGAAGATTTTAGAGGAAGGCACTATGTGGTGTACAATGCACATTTGAGTTCCACCAAGATGTATCATAAAATTAAAGATAAGTATTAGTAGGACGATTATGAAAAGGGATGTAGCTTAATAAGTCTCTAAGTGGTTAAGTTGCCAATAAGAAAAAGTTGAGCATTAAAGACCCTTGGGTAAGCTATAACCATTACCAATTCCTGAAAGAAATTGGGAAAAAATCATAATGGATTTTATGGTTAGCCTACCTTATATAAGGACTCAATGTGATTTAATTTGGGTGATCTTAGAAAGGTTAAAAAAATTCAACCTATTTCTTATCCATAAAAACCACCTAGTCAATGTCCAAGCTTATGCGAGTATTTATTGAGAGGATGGTGTCTTTACGAGGTACCAGTATTGAAAGTTTTTGACTGAGGATAACAGTTGACATCTCTATTCTAGAGAAAATTATAAGAGACATTAGGCACTAGATTAGATTTTAGAACAACGTTCCATCGTCAAACTTATGGGCAATCTGAGAGGATGGTTCAGAACTTAAAAGAAATGTTAAGGATGTGTGTGATGGACATTGGTAGTAGTTGGGATTTACACTTGCGTCTATTTGAGTTCACTTACAATAAAAGTTACCTCAATAGCACTAAGATGGCACCTTATAAGGCATTGTACAGAAGAAAATGCACATCATCGATGTGTTGGGAGGAGGTAGGTAGAGGAAGTTGAAGGATCTAGAACTAGTCAAGATCACATTTGAGAGGATTCCATTGATCAAACAAAGACTAGAGATAACATTCAATAAAAAAGAAGAGTTATGCAGACCCAAAGCGCAAGGAGCTAGAATTTTAAGTCGAGGATTTCATATTTCTGGAGGTATCTTCAATGAAGGGTGTGATGAGGTTTGCAAATAAAGGAAAATTGTCTCCAAGATATATTGGACCTTATAAGATCATAGATATAGTTAGAAATAAGGCATATTGGTGTTGATACCTCAGGATATATTGCAAGTCCACCTAGTATTCATCAGTTTTATACTTTGTAAGTACATGTTTAATCCTTCTCATGTACTCCATTTGCAGAGTATAGAGGTGAAAAAGAACTTAACCTACAAAGAGGATCCAGTAGCAATTTTGGATTATAAAATGCACCAGTTATGGTCAAAACAAATCTTTATGGTTAAGGTGATGTGAAGGAATGGTAATACCAAGGAGATCATACGGGAGACAAAGTGATAGATATGAGAATTATATCCATACTTGTTTCCTCAATAGAGTATTGTTGTAAAATTCAAGAATTACTTTTTTGTAAAGAGGGGAGATTGTAATATCCTCCCTCATATATATATATACATATCTTCCACCCTCGTTATTTCTATTTTTCATTTTCACCCCTAATGGTTACTATTAACAAAACCATCCTCTTCATCTATTCTTCACCGCTAGTGACTTTAACCAACCAACCATATATATCAATTAACTCCTCTCTTTGAGCTCGTCATAATCATACCTATTTTACCTTATAACAATGTCAAAATCATTATAAAAATTAAGAAGAAAAATTAAATAAAAACCCAAATCTTGGATCTTTCACCTTCGATAAGTGTTTTCGAACACCACCACCTACATTAGACTCCCCTCAATGTCAAGAGAAAAAGCCATATGGTCTTATCACCGATCACTGTCTATATCGCTACCAATTGACAAAATTTGAGATTAGGGTTTTGAAATGATTTTTCTTCAATCCATTGAGATTGGTTAAGAATTTGAGTTTCTTGTAGTTATAAAAGTTGTTATACTCGTCAAGATTTTTCATTTGGTATAAAAATGTTTAAATTCTAATATTGAAAAAAATTTTGGTCACTCGAGGGGTATTCTAATGACTGGAGGAATATTTCGATAGTTGGAGATATTTTTCTTGTAACTTTTAGTGAATTTTTCAGAAAGGTTTTGAAAATTTTTATAAATTGTGTTAACCAATTTTCCTTTATGAATGATAGCAAAATTCTAATTAATCCAATCCCGTCAGAAGAATTACATTTTTATTTTTTTAGAGTCAAAAATACTTTAAATTATATAATATAATTAATACATCAAATATAACAAAATATGAATTATTTGATTCTTTTATTAAGTATTAAGAGAAATCTACAATTGTTGTAGAGATAGTTAAACAAGAAGTATTAGTTCTTTCAGAGGTTAAGTCTACTTATAATAGTTTATAAACTTTTAAATAATTTAATTAAAGTAAAATTTTAATTTCAATTAAACTTTAATTATAATTAATTCTAATTAAATACCAATTAGATCCAAATAAGATCTAATATCTCATATTAATCTTTATTTATTAAATATCTCATATTTAACCTTAAAATCTCTTAAACTTTATAATCAAGTCCAACTTGATCAAAACACATTTCTCTCTTTAACATATTCTTTATGCATGACTCGTAAGATTCATTAATATAGTTTATGAATGTAAACTATAATCCTAAATAATATTTAGAATTAGATAAATTAAACTTATGTAATTCATATTTAATTCTTTAATTAAATAATTTATATTCATAGATCATAATTGAGGTTAAGTAACATACAATGTTTGTTTGAGTATCTACATATTTTAGCTTATAAGATTAGCAACTTCCTTTATAATGAAAAATATAATGTGTGATAGTTTTTTTATATTTTCTTAACGTCTAATCTTAATACAACAATAACTAGGAACAATTTAAGAATAATACATAAATATAATATGAATCTAATAATTATGAACTTGTCACAATTTCAGTTTCAATGCTAATTTATTCATTGGACTTTATCAATTACATCTTAATATATATAAGATAAATTCATCTCTTATATATTCAGTTGGGCCCTGGGAGAGGTGTGCCCGCTTGGCCCGCCTACGGGGTTTTCTTGAATCCAAATATATATATATATATATAAGATAAATAATATATTTAAATAATTATGTCACTAAACTATAAGTAACAATCTCTCACTTGCACTATGTCAATCATTGCAATATCTTATACCATGTCACTATATGATGATCATGTTACTACTATGACATGGTTTAATGATAAAATTCTACAAAATTATTGTTGAAGGCATTTTTATCATTAGAATTAATGACATTTTTTCTTAATTTCTGGATTAATTATTGGGTTTTATACATATTTTTCCTGCTAAATTACTTGGTTCGCCTGAATTCGCATTTATAATTGTTCATGTTTAATTGGCAGGAAATTCACTTGATTCTAGTGATAAAAGACTACAACTCACCATGACACCACGCACGAAGAACTACAGCAGAAAAAAAATCATGATGCGTGATTTAATTTGCGACAAATCAAGTAGATTACGCATGCAGTAAAGATCGTGGCTGGAAGCTTGACATTCAAGGTCAACGTGTGACCCACCAAAGAGACAAGAGAAGAAAATCACGCAACTTTGGGCTGAGATACGTGAACCACCAAGCATTTACTCATGAATTTTTAATTCCTCTCCACTCTCCACTAATGACTACCCATTTTATCAATCAACGTTACAAACAAGACAAGTGGGGGCTGGACATTAATTGCTGGAGGCTCCACCATCTTGAAAAGGAAAAAAACTCACTCACGCACAAATCAAATTGGTAGCATAAAAACAAGGAGGGGGACCACACATAGGAAAAAATCTGGACTTACTCTACACATGGATTCACGCACAGCAGCGTGAGAAGCATGAACTGAAGAGGGAGCACGCACAAGCTAGGAGAAAATTTACTCATAAAATCAAGAGTAAGTCGGCGGGCGTGAAAAATCCTAGAGAATTATTTGGGAAATATACGCGTGGGAAGAATAGCTCCAAAACAAATGAAGACAAATGAAAATCACCAGCAGGAGAAAATCAAGAGAAAGACAGAAATTAAATCAAGCAAAATACAAGCAGTGTGTGGCGCTTTCACAAGGAGCTTCACGCGTGACCAGGCGTAGACAACATATGGAAAGGCGAGAATAAAATGAAGACAGTTGGGAAATAAATCAACAAGAGAGTTGTCGGCGTAGAAAGAAGCTAAAGGAGGGTGGCGGCTAGGTGAGAAGAGAAGCGTGGATGAGCAACAGTAAGAATTATATCAAAAGCACAGCATGAGACACTAACGCAATTGATAAAAAAAACAAAAGAGGAGAGGCGTGAATCAGGAGGAAACACAGAAAAATCTAACACAGTGGGAGACTTAAAGCAGAAAGAAAACAGAGCAGGCGTGGATATTGGAGGCCAAAGGAAATTAACGCAGTTGCAGTTGGTGAAGAGAACATGGAAGAATAAAAAGGAAGCAACAAAAATGGTGGACCATGATGCAAAGACCAAGAAATCAAACTTGATAGGGATGTGGGCTGATGAGTGAAGAAATAAAAGACAAGAAGCATTCATGTTACAAGAAATATAAAAAAGAAGTAACCAACAATATACACACCAACGTGGGAGCCACCAGCCACCAACCACCAACTTAGACTACCTTTTCATTTAGCTTCCAACTAAAAAGACCCACCTAGCATCAACGAAAAACTCTCCTCTCATTTTAAAAAAAAACAATTCTCCACTCACTCTCAAAAGGGCCCACCAACCATTTTACTCATCAATTTCTTTTAACTCTCTCCACACCCTCAAAAGGGACGAACAACAACTATCCATTGGAATTAGACAATTCAACACTTATTCTTGATGGCTTGCAACGTGACAACAATCATTAAGAGGGGGGCTCCATTTATTTAAAAAGAACACTCCACTAACTCTTGAATTTTGCTTGGCTTTCAACGTTATATTCAACTTGAGGGGGCTCCATTCATGGATTGATTTCTCCATTTCTCTCCACGGATTGGCTAACAACATGGCAAAAATCAAAGGGGGACTTCAACGTGAAGCAGTTGATGGATCAAAGCAGGCTGGAGGAACGTTGAAGCACCTGCGGTAGAAAGCTGGAGCAGCAAAATTGAAGAGCAGTTACCAATTATTTTTCCATTACTTTCTACTCATTTTAATATTCATAATGCTTTCTTTTATTATTTTTATTGTTGCTACTGTCATTATGAGTAACTAATCCTTTCATTCTAGGATTTTAACCGAACCCTTGATGTAATCTCAGTTAATTAGTATTTTCTCCGTTTAATTTCTTATGCCCGTTTTTACTTAAAGGTTTGATTATTGCAATTTGTTCTTAATGCTTTTC
>JAOSBP010000005.1:23287672-23299902 GCA_027563825.1 Erythroxylum mucronatum
ATACCAATTATGCCCATATAAGAATCAATATCTCATATTGATCCTTATTTATTAAATATCTCATATTTAATCATAAAATTTCTCAAACTTTACAGCCAAGTCCAACTTGATGAAATTAACTTTGCTCTCTCCAACTCATTCTATATATGTGACCCATTAGGTTCCCAAATATGTTAGCAATGATTATAAATTATAATTCTAATTCATAATGAGAATTAGATAAATTAAAGCTCCTTTTAATTTATCTTTAATTCTCTAATTAAAGATAAATTAAAAGGATTTTTAATTTATCTATTGGTTAGATGATTGGTTAGAGAAGCATCTGACGAAATCTTGGTCAGAGGAAAGCCCAGTAGATGAACCAGATGAAGGTTCTCATCATATACAACAAGTTCTCATCCTTACTATAGTTGTCCCGTATATACATTTTCTGCGACATCCTAACTTGTAATGGTCATAACTCTCAACTTCGATATTCAAAAATCGTCTGTTATATACCGTTGGAAAGATAAAAGACAGATATAGAACTTTCATGAATAAAAATTTCTCTAATTCAGCCTAGATCAATCCAGAATTTCCCCTAAAGTTAGAACACAACGTATACATTCTTCCACCAATGTACTGCACCCAGTTCTCAACTTTATGACACATTTTGAGACTCTTAAGAACAAAATTTAAATTCAATGTCTTCACAAGAAATGTAGTCATATGTCTCTAATTTAATCTAAACTAAGAATCATCTCATTTAGATAACTAGAGAAAAAGTTATAGCTAACAGACTGAAGCATACTTAATGAACATTTTCCAGTCAATCATCTTCAAACTTTCCAGATTTTACACCTAACATAACTTATACAAATATTGCCCTTTTCTACTTCATTCACTCCTCATTCTCAACTCCATTTTAACTCAATAACATCCATAACCCAATTCATGATCTATATTTGATAATTAGCCAAAAACAGAATATATTCATTAACCCATTCTTAATTGATTTTCTCCACTCATCCTAACACCATTATATGGATCATCCAACTTCCAAAACATCTCAATAGGAATCCAATTGAAAATCCCACAAAGCACAATCACTAAAATTTGTTCTAGAATACTTAAACCCATGCATTTTCTAAGCTCTATGAACTAAAATCCTTCCAAAAATCCAAAAGACTCAAAATGATCTTACCTTGGTTCTTCACCAAATGAAGAGATTTTTAGCTCAAATGAAAGCTCTTCTCTTCCTCTACCTTTTTTCCTTCTTGAACAACCTCAAAATCTCTCTTGAAGGCTAAGAAAAATCGAAACCTAATATATTTTCTCTTCTTTCTCTCTTCTCCACCAAAACTCTCTTCTTTCTCTCTTCTATTTTTGTTCTTGTCTCTAAATTCACATTTTCCCACCTTAAAATGGAACACTCTTTTCTTCTTCCTTTTAAGCCCTTAATGAGTCTAAATTGTCCATTTTGCCCTTCCTTATAAGCTTATGGTGTTATACCCTTAAGTAATCTTCCAAAAATACCCTTGGACATTTTAATTTCCTTGACACTTGAATTCAATTTTTTCCACATATAATCCACAATTCCAAATATAATCACATTTATAGATCAATTTTACCTAAAAATTTTCAGTGAATGCATGTTCAGTCATTTTGATGTGTGCAAAAATTCAAATTCATGTGTGTATATACTAACATTATGCATGAGCATGAAATACATTTTCTTAATGTCTCTTTGAGCTCACATGTACATAATTTTAGGGTTAAAACCTTAGTATGGGAATGGGATGTTACAAAATTAAAGTTAATCAAATTAAAAAAGTTATTAAAGATAAATGCAGGTAGAATTTCGGTTTAAATGGGCTAAATGTGCAACTACACATTTAGCATTGGTTTGCTACATTTAAGATGGTTTTTAACATGTTTTATCATCATTAAATGGAGTAATAACCTTATCATTAAATGGTTTAATGGTGGTCTTTTAATGATAGCATGTAACCTATCAACATTCATTGGATTAAAGAAGAAAGAGGTGGATTTGATGGGCCATGTTCCTTCTTTCATCACAAAACCAAAATTGATATGTATTTTTTTGGATAATGGTCTTTTCATATAACCATCTTAAAACAAATGAGAAGAGTTTCATTTATTGGCTTCTTTATGATTGATTAAGGAAGGAGATGATGCATTGGATGCACTTGACTTCTTTCTTAGATGACCTAATCGAAATTGAGAGAGAAAATAAGAAGTGTTCTTGCATTTTTACTCTCTCTCTCCCCTATCTTGCATGGTATAGCCAAAAATTGCATGAGAGGTGTCTCATCTTTGGCTTCTTTCTTCTAAGGAAAAATCTCTTCAAGTTTTCTTCTCCTTTCCCACCAAACGATCTTGTAACCAAGTTGTCCAAGAAGAACAAGTGGTAGATCTAATTGGTCAATGATATAATATTAAGAAGAGGATACAATAATGAGAAGAGGATACATCACCTAGGAGAGGATACATTGCTGGGGATAGGATAGCACAGCGAGGAGTTAAAGATGTCGCGAAGGAGTCGGTAATAATTTCTACTAGCTTGTTTCTTATGTAAATTATTTTCCTTATATCATATCATGTATGGCTTGGCATGTTGATTTGGTTATATTGCTTCCGTTGAAATTTGATTTCTAAAAAAGTTTTGAAATTTACCGTTTTACCCAAATCTTGTATGCCTAATTTTTCGATCCAACATCCTCGACCAACCCAATCCACCACTTATTTTTCTTAGGCAACTTGGTTAACAAGATCCTTTGGTGGAAAAGGAGAAGAAATATTTTGAGGAGATTTTTCTTAGAAGAAAGAAGTCAAAAATGAGACTCTTCTCTTTCAAGTTTTGGCTATGCATGCAGGAGAAGAGAGAGTGAGTCAAAAAATTCCAGAACACTTCTTTACTCTCCCTGTCAATTTCAGTTATCATGAAAGAAAGAAGTGATGTGCATCGAATGCACCACTTCATTCTTTAGTCAATCATAAAGAAGCCAACAAATGAGACTCTTCTCATTTGTTTAAGATGGCTATATGAAAAGACCAATAATGTTGGACCCTAATTTTTCTTATTATTATGGATTTATTCATTTAATTATTTTAGAATTGAGCCCATTAATTTGGTGAGTATAAGTTGAAATTAGAAATTTAGAAGGGAAAGGTTAGACTTAAATTAGAGTATGGTATGGTGTTTGAGAAGATTAAAGGAGTTAGTAGAGGGATTAAATGAAAGAAGGGGCAAAATGGGAAGGACAAGGTAAATGAAGGGTAAAAGGGGGAAATACCATTTAAAATGGTCTTGAATTAGAAGAAGAAAAGTGTCGTGAGAGGCAAAAGAGAAGAAAAAAAAGTAGAGAAAGAAGAGAAGAAGGAAAATCATGGGAAGCTTGGAAGGAAGAAGAAAGAAGAAGAAAAAGAAGAGGAATCATCTTGTTAGAGGTAAGTTTTCATCTTTCTTCTTGCTAGGTTCAAAAAGGGATTAAATAGAGACTAGGGTTCGTGTTGGGAATGAAGGAAAAAAGAAGAGAAAGATGGAACCACTTTGATTTTTGGATTTTTAAGCTAGAGTTTTGGTTTTTCTAGCCTGGATGGACTATGAGTAGGTTAGGTTTTAGTTCAATTTTAGCATTTTTTAATTTTTGAGGTTTTATGAATTTTCATTTGAATTAATCAAGAAAACCTTGCTCGAGAGCAAGAGGAAAGGCAATCTTGGGCTTAGATTTTCAGCGAAATTAGGTGAGTAATATATTTATAGTGGTTGTGTAATATGGGCAAATTGGCTTCCTTGTATATTGTGTGTTAAATTGCTAAATTGTGAATTGTTGTGATGTGGAAAATGATTTATGATGTGTTTTATATCATGCATTGAAAGATGTATGACATTTTGATATGACTGAATTGTGCTTATGACCATGTTATGCCTTGGAAGGTGTCATGGCAATTTGGATAACTGAAAAGAAGAAAAAAAAAGAAGAAGCATGAGAATAATTTGTGATTGATTGACTTGAGCATAAATTTGCTTATGATTGGGCAAGAGAGGAACTCGTTTCGTTAGTCACGTGCACGTTTACCTATAGCTTTCTATCGACTGCCCGCTTTATAAATTAGGAGCCCGTATATAGTGGAGTTCCTCACCACCTTCAGAAGTGAAATTACACTTGAGAAGTTAATAACACATTATAGTGTCGATTGCTCAAAAAGATGCAAAATATAAGCTACGTTAGGTTTTCACTATGTATTAGTGTTAATGGAAATTTTATATTGATTTTAGATATATAATTTACTAGACTCTTGTCCATTGAATATTTAACTCTCACTAATTAAAAGTTATTTTTTTAATTTTAGGCACATATTGAATTTGGAAGGTTCAAAAGCATCAAGCAAGAAAAAAAATCTAGAAAATGTGATTTAATGGACAAGATGGCTAAAGACAAAAACGACAACGTGGGAGGTTAAGAAGTGGTGTGTGTGGACTTTGAAGAAGGTAGAAGAAAAATGACACAACAATATGGACAAAGGAAACGACAGCTAGTGTGAAGGGTGGCTTTGGCGTGGTTTGCCTAGTTTTTGAATATAGAGGCGTGCGTAAAGGTGTGGGCTGGTAGTGTATGGGTTTGTGGAGAAAGACAACAAAAACAGAAGGAAACAAAGGCAGTGGCGGCAACAAATAAAGGAGAGCATGAGATTATAGACCTTCAATACATAAGAGACAAAGGAATGAAGAAGCTGGTGGTGTTTATGCGTGATGTTAGGCGTGTATAAATGATTGACAGCACTCAATCTATGACTGACGTAAGAAACAAACGCTGAGAGACTCCAAGTGGACTTGAACAGCCGTGGAGAAAAGAAAGAAATAAAGGAGCTCTTGATAACAAAGTAGCAGGGGAGGATAAAAGAAGAAACGTGACAGCTGGTGCGAGGAGAGGGATTATGCATAAGAAGCTGGAGAGTAAAAGAGACTACGTAAGTAGCTGATGAAAAGAAAAGAGAAGACACGTTGAGCTGGTGAGTTGAAGAGAAGAACGTTACACTAAGAGAAGACTGAACTTACACAGGTTGAAGCAAAAGAAGCAGCTGGTGGCTAGAGACTACAATATTGGCAGCTGGTGGTGTGAAGAGAACAAAGTAGGAGGTGGAGATATAAAAACGTGGCAGCTGGTTGGGGAAGAAAAACGAAGCAACTGGTTAGAGAAGCAAAACGTTGCAGCTAGTGGAAATGTGGAAGCAGCCTCCACTTCGTTAAAAAACTCCCTACTCACACACGTTAAAACATGGAAGCTGGTGCATAAAAAAGAGGAGATTTGAAGCAGCCACGTTGAAGTAGCATAGGTTCATGAGAGTGGAAGACAACTGTTTAAGCAAGAGGATTTATGCGTGGTTTGAGGAAAAACACATTGAAAAGACCAAGTTGAAGTAACTGGAGGCAAGACCAAGTTGAAGCAGTTGCGTGGAAACACAAAAATAAAGCAGGAGGTGGAGCAGCCACATTGAAAGAGAAAAGGGTGTTTTAATTTGTTTTTTATTTCTTATTTATTTTAATTGTGTGGATTTAATCAATGCAACCATATATTATGAACATAATTTATGTTTCATTGATGAATATGTGTGAGTAAGTTTTTCTTTTCGGTTAAGGTTAAGATTGATATTGGATTAGGATAATTTTTGTGGTATTGATTTTTGCTTGATTAAATGCATATTTAGTCCTAATTTAGCTAGATCACCTAGATTAAGACCTTAGATGATTGAATGCTACAACCAATGGGATTTAATTTTTCAGAAAATTAATCAAGCATCATACTTAAGACTAAAAAGTAGACCAACCATAGGATCTTGAATGAGGATAACTAGGATTAACGAAATTAATTTTAGGCTTCTTGTATTTAACGCCTTTTATTCTGAATTATCTATGAACCAAGTGGGTGACTCGGATTTAAAAGAGAAGGGAACATTCATAAACATTGGGTTCGACTTACTTAAGTGAAGTAATTCTTAGATCAATCCACCGTTACAATTTTTAGTGTCCAATCCAATTGAAATCTAGTACCTTAACTGATATATATCATTTGATTAAATCTAGTCATTTTAATTCATAATTTGCATTTTGCATATTTAATTGATTTGTTTACTTAAATTTATTTTATTTTCAAATCAATCAATTCTTGATCGTCCGAGTAATTTTTCATCATTTAATTTAATTGTCTTGCGTTTTGAAATTCTCTTGGGTACGATATCTGATTCTTACCGCTTTATATTACTTGTTGTCGGGGTGCACTTGCCTCGAATTGGTTTAGATAGAATTTAATTTATATTGTTCTGTTTAGACCGCAAAAATTAGGAATGTCAATTTTGGCCCTACCTGACCCGTCTAGATTTTGGTTCGAGTTGATCAGGCTACGAGCCAAAACTTTTTAGCTCGGCTCAACCCGTGGGCTGACTAGAACATAAAAAATAACGTCAATTTTTATCTTTTAAAAATATATATATAAGGGTCAAGCTAACCCGGCCCACCAGTGGCTCATCTGGCCACGGGCTAGTCGACCAGTGGTCAGGGGGCCACGAGCTGGGCTAACAGTGGCCCAAGCCCAGCGTGGCACATTGACTTCCCTAGTATGTATAGGTCTGTAATTGGAGAAGTACATCATTACCAAGGAATATATTAAATGTATTTTTGCATTTCATAATAAAATTTATAAAGAACACATTGTGATAAAACATCAATTATGAGTGGTTGTACTGTCTAGCAAGGTCTTAGGTGACACAATTGATATCCCTTGTAGTGAGATATGAACACACATATATTATTCACACGATTAGCAAGAGAGGAGACAATATTGGAGTGTTGGGGAAGGCAGACATATTCTATTTCTTTAATATGGTGATCGCCTCGTTTGGTCTTTAGGCTAATCCCTTCGAAACCAAATCAAAAATTTAATTCCAAGGATTGCAATATAGAATGCAACCTCGGGTCATCTCACTTAATTGGAACCTAACGCAAATGATCTAATTTAACCTAATTGTCAAAAATGCAAACTAAATTGATAAATTGGTAAAAACTTAACTACATTGACTAATTGAAAGAAAAGTATATAAAAGTATTCTTTTGGATTTTTGGGAAGCAAAATTAAAAACTCAAACAATGATCAAATTCATAAAATCCTCTTGAAAACAAGCTTCGGCTATCATAGTTTAAAACAAATCTTTTGGGAGAAAAAACCATTAAGTTTCCGAATGATGAACCTTAAAAAACTTTTTAAGTCCAAGGTTTTAATCAATGAATTCCATTTCTCAAAACCTTGTTAAATGCATCTTAGTGTGTGTTAATGGATGAGCTAATGCAAGTGGTTAATATGGATCAAGCTTAATCTCAATATCAAACACAACTAGGTAGATAAAAGAGAGTTAATAGAATCACCACAAAGACATATATGAAACTTCATATATTAAGCATCCAAATTCTACATAAGCAAATCCATAACACAAACATTGTTCAAAACTTGATTAAACTCTAATCAAGCTAATCTAACTACAAGGTAATAAACCCTAACTCAGAAGTTCATAACAATGTAGTTAAATTGACAATGTAAAACAATTCCCCTTTGAAGCCCATAGAACTCAAGCCATCGCTACATCTTTAAGAGGAATCGGTATTTTAGCCAAACATAACTTCAAGAACCCTCACAACTGTAAAGATATCGAGACTATCCATGGCGACGACAGCAGATGATGACGGCGAGGATGAAAAATGGATGGAATAAACGGACAGAGGTCGAGAGTGAGAGGTGGATGATGTCTGTGTAAGTGTCGTCCGAGGTGTCTTCTCTCTTCGACGATTGTTGACTGACTCCCTTATAGCCTAATTTGGTGGGTTTTTAATAAGATGGATGTGGGTCGGGTCAAACTGTGAGAGAATTTTCCAATTTTGGTCCGGGTTTCTGACAGTTCACCGCGGCTACAGGTAGGTTTTGCTGCAGCAGACGCTTGCTGGATCCTTCGCCGCGGCGAACTAATTAATTTACGCCGCGGCTAACTTTTGCCGCGACGAACATTCCGTAGCTCACGTCCTCATGTTGACTCCATTTCAGCCTATTGACTCCCTTTTCCTTGAGGCTCCTACAATCAAAAATAGCAATTTGCAGTATCAATTGTTCTCAGAAAAATTAATTAGTGTAATTAGGATCAATTTGTAACAATTTTTACTAACAATTTGCATAAAATAAATGCACACACTCAAGGGTTAGTTTAAGCATAAAATCAAGAATTAGGAGTCAAAAAGTATATTAAAAACTATGAAAGTGTAGCCAATTTATATGATAAACTTGAGCTCAATCAAATTCCCCCACACTTAGACCTTTGTACTCCTGGACAAAGTTTGTAAGAGTTAAAGAGACACAAGGGTAAAAGAAAAATTCTGACCATGCTCAAAACAATAATAGGAAATTAGCAAAAATCACTTTCTCAGAAATCAATCAAAGCAGATTGAAAGAGTGCTAAGGAAATAAACACTAAAAGAATTTAATTCAAGAGATTGAACAAAAGAGATTTCACTCAAGGTAAAGTGTTTGCTCTCATCTCACTTGTGTGTAGGGATATTTTTACTTTAAATCTGCTTAATCCATTCTCTACCATTAGCTTGTGATAGTCCTAGTTCTCCACTACAAGAACTATAATTTCGAAAATCAAGAGGACTTTTCAGGGTTGTAATGTATGGAAGGTTAGATGAAATGGATGAAATGGGTGAAGAAAGAAAAAATATGAATACATGCACTACAATTATGAAGTGGATGTCAACAGTTAAACAATATTGACACAATAATGACACTTTTTTTCTCAAACATAAGTATAACGCATATATATATTTGATATTGCTTGTACTTTTTCTTTTCCTTTCCTTTTTTTTCTTTTCTTTTCTTCTTCTTTTTTTAAACACTTTTTTTAATAACAAGAAGAAAATGTAAAATAAACTATTGATACCATATAAGGATGCGTGCATGTGCTCATAAATAATGGCTCAAAGGGTTAGCAATGGATAAGTGTTTGTGGGACTGTGTTTGGGTCAAAGGGTTCAAAAAGAATGCCTCTATCACATTAGCAAAATTCTAGTTCATAAAGCTTTGATTAAGAATTGAAACAAGTTCTAGAGAGATATGAAAGAAGCAGATACGCAGAAGAATTGAAGAAAATTTAGGCCCAAATATCCTTCCAACAAGGGTAATATCTTATCGAACAATCTCAAGTATTAAAAACCTAAAGTGCTACTTTGTTAGCATGCCTTAATTTACTTTGTGTTGAAAACATGGAAAGTAAAATTAGCCAATACTGACTATCATTAAAAGAATGGGAGGTATTTTCAAAAACTCAAGTATCACTTTGACACTTATAAATTCTTTGAAAAATAAGAGTTACAAGAGTCGAGTGAGGAAAGATTGTTGAATTGAGGCAAACATTTTTTTCAACAAAAATCATTTCTGCAAAGATGTGTCGCCGTGGCGAAACCAAAGTACGCCGTGGCGGACTGTATAGTTCTTCAACTTGGCCGCGGCAAAGTAGTTCGCCGTGGCGAAAAGCAAGCATTTGGTCGCAGCGAAGGTCAAGTACACCCCGGCGAAAAACAGCAGAATTGAATTTTCACAATTATCAAGTTTAAAAATTGTAACATTATGCATGATTGACTAACACCAACATATAAATTGTCAAAATGGAGCACAAAAAGAGTACAAAATTGGGAAAAGCTCCCCCACACTTAAGCAACACATTGTCCTCAATGAACAAGAAGCAAAACTTAAGATCTATGAGAATGTCAGGGTAAAAAGAGATAGAGAGGACTTTATTTGAATGTAAAACTACTAAAGAAAGTAAAAACACAGCTATTTTCCTACTGGGGTGGTTCCTCCCCCACACTTGTTTAGGAAAGCAAGAAGTTAAACATGGCATCACTAGTCACAGACCTAAAGTAAATAAACAAGTGAGGAAGAGGAAGAACCTAATATTCATGGAGGCTTTTGGTTCTCATGGTAGAGCTTTAATAGGTGTCCATTGACTTTGAGTTTGGCTCCAGTTTCTTAATGTAAAAGCTCGACCACACCAAAGCTATGCACTTTAGTGACCACATACGGCCCATCCCAATGAGTATTGAATTTTCCATGTTTAAAAGTGAAACGAGCCTTTTATAACAGGACCTTGTCCCCTTCCTTGAAACTCTTTCTTTGAAGAATCTTATCATGCATCAACTTTGTCTTCTCTTTATAGAGGCAAGAATGTTCATATGCCTCGAGCCTTAACTCCTTTAGTTATTGCAGTTGGAGTTTCCTTTCCATACTAGAAGATTCCAAATCCATGTTGCATTACTTGACCGCCTATTAAGCTTTGTGCTCTAACTCCACAGGCAAGTGGCATGCTTTTCCGTAGATCAATCTGTAAGGGAACATGCCTATTGGGGACTTATAAGCGGTGCAATAGGCCCATAGTGCTTCTTCTAGGCATAGGCTCTAATCCTTTTTTGATAGCTTGACTATTTTCTCCAAGATGTGCTTTACCTCTCTATTTGAATTTTCAGCTTGACCATTGGTTTGTGGGTGGTAAGTAGTGAAGATTTTATGAGTAACTCCAAACTTGAAAAATAAGTTACCAATGACTCTATTACAAAAATGGGTCCCTCTATCACTAACCACAGCTTTAGGAATCCCAAATTGACAAAAGATGTTTGACTTAAGGAATTTGGACACTGCTTGCGCGTCGTCTTTTCTAATAGGGACAGGCTCTATCCATTTGGACACATAGTCAACAACTAAGAGGATATACACAAGGCCAAAAGATGAGGGAAAGGGACCCATGAAGTTAATTCCCAAAACATCAAAGATTTCGCAAAATAAAAGAGGTTGTTGCGGCATTTCATGTCGTTTTCCTAACCCTCTAAAACATTGACATTTATCGCATAACCGAAAAAAATTAAATGAATCCTTAAAAAGGGTAAGCCAATAAAAACCAGAATCTAGGATTTTCCGAGATGTTCTCCTAGTGCTAAAATGCCCACCACAAACCATAGAATGACAAGCTGAAATTATAGTGTCAAATTCTTCATTAGGCACACATTTTCATATTACCTGGTCACTGCACAGTCTCCAAAGGTGAGGGTCATCTCGGATGTAATGCCGAGCTTCACTTTTCAACTTTTGAACCTGCGCCTGTGACATAAAAGGAGGAGTTAGTCTAGTCATAAAGTAATTGACAATATGTGCATACCAAGGTTCTTTGAAAGCTAAAACACATAGAACTGAATCAGGAAAAGAATCGGAAGTCAGTTCAGAAGAGTCTACTCCCTGTGTGTCATCGGGTAGCCTGCTCAAATGGTTAGCTACGTGATTTATCGTGTTAGCTCGATCCTTTATCTTAATATCAAACTCTTGGAGAAGCAATGTCCACCGTATTAATCCAGGCTTTGCCTGTGGTTTCTTTAGGAGATATCAAATAGCTGTGTGATTAGTGAAAATGATCACATGTGAGTTTAATAGAAATTGTCTGAATTTTTCTATAGCGAAAACTACTGCAAACAATTCTTTCTCAGTTGTTGTATAGTTGGTTTGAGCTGGATCCACTGTTTTCGAGGAGTAAGCGATAACTCTGACTAATTTCTCCTCTCATTGGCCCAACATAGTCCCGACAGCACAATTAGAAGCGTCACATGTGTAAGTGTGAGTCGACTTGTACACTTCGGTAACTCGACTTACACGTATTCAATACCGATAAGTCGACTTGTACATTGGGTAAGTAGACTTATGCAAGGACGGTACTGTTTGATTGTGCCCTAAAGGCAATCCCCTTTAGCGCAATTGATTCAAAGTCGTGTGCAGACTTTATGAATAAATAAAGAAAGGCATATTTCATTAATTTGATGTTCATGAACATTCTTCTTCCTTAAAACCAACGATCTTCTCATCTCCATGTAAGCCTCTTATAGATTCTTTAATAGTTAAAGATAGAAATAAGGAGATGGCTTAGTGGATGGGTAGTAGTCGACGGTGGAGCCTAAGGGTTAGAAGATAAAGCTTAAGTGTTAAGCTTAGGTTGAAAAGTGTTTCATTATCTTCTTTCCTTAAGGCACCATCGACATTCTCTTCTCCAAGCAAAGGTTCCAACGGCAATCCGAAGCTCTCCAAGGACAGAGGTAGGGTCTAGCAGCCTTTATTCTGTTCTAGCTATTCCCGGGTCAAAAGGGTTTGTCC
>JAOSBP010000005.1:23300002-23312562 GCA_027563825.1 Erythroxylum mucronatum
ATTTCATTTCAGTCATGTGCACTATTAAACACTTATGATTGTACAATTTGTGACATATGTGTATCTTGCATAAATGGATTGTGCAGGCTAATGTCCACATTCAGGCGTTCCTAGAAAGTGGAAGCAAATGCTAATCTGGAGCGTACTGTGAGTAGACCAAGATGGTCTCCTTATATTGTTTATTTTATTTGAATTTTTGTATTGATTGATTATTGACGGATTATATGAACGTGTTTGATTTGGGTTATTGAAGTGCTACTTGAATGTGAATTGGACGAACTCAGTGTATTGACGTGATTATTAAATACTTTCAAAATGTGCATTGGGATGTAAGTGAAAATATGATTCTCAACTTAATGTTGAATGCCGAACTAAGGTCCGATGATCGATAATATGGGGATGTGATTGAATGGGATCGTACAAATGTGACTGATGCATTTCATTTCATGAATGCATAAAACATAATGGTAGTTGTGATCAGAGTGGCCAACAATCAGAGCTTAAAGCTCAACGAGTGAAAAAGAGCCTCGAGCTCGAAGGGAAGTAGTACATACTCAGAGGGGGCTCTTACTCCTAAGACGCGTTTAACGCTTAATGAGCCCTTAGGGGACAACTTAGGCCTCGGTCACAACAAAATAACAAACAAAAAATGGGTCTCATGTGCATATACATACTCTGAGGAATTAAATTGTGTGAAATGTTATGACTGTGGACTATCTGTTATGTGACTGAGTGAGCCATCGATGATGGTCACTCACTGAGTTCGCAAAACTCACCCAAAATTTGCAATATTTTCTAGGACTCTGAAGAATACCCCGTCAGACAAACGGGAGTACATCTACTGCATGCGAGTGAAGGAAGAGGTCGGGATCAGTTGCGTCTGTCTTTTGTAATTGATTATTTTTTATACATAAATTTGTATTCCACAATTTCTGTAAAATGGTGTTTCGTAATTATAGTAGGCCCTAATTGGCTATTGAAATTTGCTTGATGGTAATATGTTAAGTGATGGAAGTCCAATTGGTAATTGATTTCTGCTTCTGTTTATAGTGTTATAAAAACAAAATTTTTGTATACCGACTTTTGACTGAGTGAGTGCTCTAGCACGCCACTTTCGAGGGCACAGACTCGGATATCACCCTCGATGTCGGGTTCGGGTCTTGCGGGAGTGGAGTGCTACATTTTTAGTGAAAAGGACAACACTAAAATTAATTGGTTTTCTCAATTTTATCAATATTGTCTTGCTGATCATTTTGCAATTTGTAGCTTACTTATAAGCTAAAAAATGGATGTTGAACAAAAAGGGTGGGAGCAAGCCGCTCATAATTGATCCCGGCTGAGTTTCTAATGAAAGAAGAGTGTCGAGCTACCGATGTTAAAAGAAGCACTGCATAGGAGGCAACCCATAGACTGTTAATTTGATGTCCTTGATTTTTAGATAGTAAGATTCTGTAGTTAGGTTATTTCGTTTCCAAATAAAATCGAGAAGGTATAGGACTCGACATAAATTTAATGATCGAGGAAGTAAGCAAAAGAGAGGTGAAAGGGCCATAAAAAGTTAATAAGCGATTTCAAAAAAGTGAAGAAGGACAAAAGAAGAGAAAAACTAAAATTTGGTGGAAAAATTGTAGGCCACGAGAAGGACAAAAGAAGAGAAAAATTAAAATTTGGTGGAAATTTTGCAGGGTAAAAAGGAGACACACAAATTTCAGTTTCAATTTTTACCATTTTACCCTCCATTCACCTATATGTTCATTTCTTACTTCACTTTTTCACTCACTTTCGTTTTAACTTTATCTCTCTAAGTTTAGAACTTCCAAACACTCTCACTTCTCTCTAACCAAATTCTAAACTTCCAGTATCCTCCAACTTCTTCCTACTTGCAAGCCAGTATATTGCACATTAAGCAGTCAGCAAAGAGAGATCAATCATCAGGACGAACCCAGATCGCAGGATGAGGGCGAAGGAACAATGCGGCAAACTTATGAGCACCCTTCCCGATCTACATATAGGAGGAAAGTATTTGTTTCCAATCCCTCAGTGTTAAACAAATTGTAGTCCCGAAATATTTTGATTTTGATACATTTGATAGGCTAGGATTGTGGGGTAGGATAGAGAATTTAGCATAAAGAATTCAATGAGCGAAGTTCAGACAATTCCAATATCTTGTTTACCAGGAGCTCACTCTATAATTCTTCACTTCCCTATATTACGAACCTAGTAACCCTAAAGAAATGTGGTTTAGGTTAAGGGGATGAAACAATGAGTCGAACGTCGAAATCATGTGCGATATTTGTGGGTTCCCCGAGTCTTCCATTATCGATCATCACGATGACTTTTGTGCTTCTTGCTATTGGAGTCAGCTTACTGGGTCAAAGCGATTCGACACTAAAAATGTCCATAACAACATAATAAGAACCCATGAGCACTTGTTATTGCACAAATTCATGTGTTAATTGGTTTTTGATAAATCAGAAGCCAACAAGTGCTCAACAAAGAAAATTTTCCTGTTGTGATGCATGGATCACAGCATCCCAGTTTGCACCTCCACACATGTCTTTAACGTTATTGTTGCAACTCTACATAAGAGGAGCAACAATTTAGGTATGGGGTACTTAGTTTCTACCATTGTTGAGTATTATGGCATAGACTGTAGGGGTTTAACAGTCCACCTCCCAGATTTTCTAAATCATCATCATCTATGACGTGTTAAATTCCTTAAGCGTGAGATCTCACATCAGTTGGAGAGGGGAACGAAGTACACCTTATAAGGGTACAGATACCTCTCCCTTACAGACACGTTTTTCATGCCCTAATGCACCAGATCCCATCAGAACTCTAAAGTTAAATGTGCTAGGGCAAGAGCAGTACCAGGATAGGTGACCTCCTGAGAAGTCCTGTGGAAAAACAAAACCGTGCGAGCTAGGCCTAAAGCAGACAATATCTGTGAGCGGGTGGTCTTGGGTGTTACATTAAGTCCCATAACATCAAACTCCGGGATATTAGACAAAAGACACGTGTGAAGATCAGGGCTAGTCAGGTGAGTTCGAGTACAGTGCCGCCTCAACAAGCAAAAGAGGACTTGAATAGTGAAGAGTCCAAAGAGGAAGAAGAAATAGAAGAATCGGGCTGGAAGAAAGTGCTTGATATAATCTCCGTAAACACCAAGGTAATTACAGATAAACTTGCGAAGAACTTCAGAAGAATGAAGGAGATGGCCCGAACACAACGACTTTAGAGTCGAGATATACATCTTATCCATCGTTACTTTGAGGTTCAAGGCGTCCAACTGCCACTTCTAACACCATCCCTGCCTCTATCACCATGAGGCTTTGTCTAACCCTTTTCTTTTTAGGTTTAGTCTTTACTTTTTTATTTTATTTAATTTTATGTTTCTCTCCTTTACATGTGTGTTTGTTTGTCCCCTTCACACATTGAGGACAATGTGTTGTTTAAGTGTGGGGAGGGTTATATATTTTGCTTTGAATGCGAATTTTGCATATTATATGATAGTTTGTTAGGTTGCATTTTGCGAATCGTGTGAATGTGTTAATGGCATAGATGGATTAAGATTGATTTAATTTTGAACATAATCTGTTAGGTTATGAAGAATCATTAGCTCGCAAAATTAGTAAATTGGGTTCTTTGGCTAAATACGCAGCTTAATTAGGATTTAGTGCTAATTTGTAGCCCTCTAAATTGTTACATTCATTTAGAATTTGAGGTCATTTGACTTAAGTATCTTTGCTGGTAAACGAGTAACTAAAGCAACAAGGTAGGCATCAAAAAAGTAAAATTAAAAAATTTGTTAATTTTAAATAAATTATTATTCTACTTGCCTTCGGGTTATAAATAGAGCTAGTAGCCATTTGAGAGCGTGATCTAGCTAAGTAATCGGACCGACACGCATCGGCAATGTGTGCCTCCGCATCAAAAGGCTATAATGATGTTTCAACCAAGCAACTTAATAAAAAATGACTTAGTTGAGTAACCGGATTGACACTCATCACCAATGTTTGCCTCCAAGTAAAAGAGTAGGTCCTTGTTTAATAAAAATAAGTGTTTTCTAATAAAACCTACCAAACTTATAATAGCTTGACTTTTCATGAAAACGTGCTTAGGAGTAGTTACAGAGTTTGAATGATCAAAGAATTATTAATGTGTGTGTGCAATTGAAAAGGATAAATAATTTAACACTTGGATCTTGATTAATATGTATATTTAGTTCAAAGCCCCTAGATGTGGATTTTTCATGTTAATGATTTGATATAACTTGAATAATTGTGTTTAAAATTAAATTTATTCCGTATAGTTGAAGCCATTGTCTCATTACTGTATTGTGTGTTATGTGATTTGCTGTGTTTGTTGTTTTGTTTGCTTGAGGACAAGCAAACATTTAAGTGTGGGGATGTTGATAAATGTGAATTACATTGTGTTTTAAGGCTTTATTTGATATGTATTTAATTATTAATTCAATCGTTTAGTATGTGTTAGGTTAGAATTGTGTTAGTTTGTTAATTATTTATGTTTTAAGTGTTTTATGGGTTAGTACAAGTCTTTAAGCTTAATTATTATGTTTTTGAGGTACCTTTATGTCTTTGTTAGTATTTCAAGGTCAACATCAAAAAACGGAGAAGTTTCGAAGACACTCGGGCTGAAATAACGGCCCACAATCATGGCACAATAGGCCACGATCGTGACAAAATCACTAAAGTTGGCCCAAGATCGTGGCCTATATGCCATGATCTTGACAAAAGCCCAAGACATGGCCCACGATCGTGGCCTGCTTCCCACGATCGTGATAGAAGGCTCAAATGTAGCCCACGTTCGTGGCCTACGTCAGGCAGATGCGTAGACACTCATAAACTTCAAGTTTCGAGGGATTTTTCAGACTTTTTGGACCACGAAAAACACCCACCCTAGGGCTACTAAGAACATAAAAGGTATTTAAAGAATAAGAAAAAGAGGCAGAAGAAGCTTTTATATTAGCCACTTTTAGAGAAACCTTAGAGAGAATTATCAAGAGATAGAGAAAGAGAAGAGGAGAAGAAGCCAACTTGACATACTTCCTGGATCAGGAGTTTCCCGACGTCACTGTCCCCCGTCGTCCATTCAATTTCGTATTTCCTGCTATTTTCAGTTTTATTATTGTATAAAATTGGAATAACAATTGATGATAGGATTTTTTAGATGTTGATGATGTTCTAAACTCACCTTCAAAGTTTTATCTTTGATTTAATGAAATATGATTGTTTATGTGTTATTTGGATTTATTGTGATTTAATTCTGAACGAGCATAATTCGATAATAAACTGAGAGGGTGAATTGAGTGAAAAAGTAATTAAATTGGGCTAACATGAGTTAGGTGATTTAATATAACAATAATTAAATCAAATTGGTAAATTGTGTGAAATGAGATCTTGCATAAGTTTCCGAAAGTTTATTAAACAACTTCAGATCTAATTAAGGTTTTGGATAGGTTGCTAATTGAAAAATTGCAACCTTCATAATCTGATTAAGGTTTATAAATTAGAGTTAATGGTTATAACTCGAGAGAGAGTAATCAACCATATGATCATCTAAAACCAATAATCCAGTGATTCATAATCGATTAGGTTAGCGTTAAAGATACGAAAAATTCCCTTTTTCTCAATTGGTAGTTCCTTAGGTTGATTCTTAAGTGTGCGTTGCAATTGTTAAATTGTTAATATTTTCGTGGTTAATTCTTGAATTGATTTGATTGATTGAATTGAATTCTTGTTTTAGTTTCATTACATTTTGAATTTCTACGATTTGTTTTGGCCTTAGTTTTTAGGATTAGATTATTCATCCTCGTAGGATCAACACCTTAGGTACTATGTGAACGACCTGTGCGCTTGCGGATTATCGAGGTTAATTATTTAAAACTTACACACATCGAAAGAACCTGATCAGTGGACAGCTACAAGTCATATAAAACTAGGCTTCTGTTAGCCACGTCAGCCAATTAGTAGCGGAACTAACATTTTCAACATAACTATCAAGGTCTATGATGGTTGATCACTCAATTGAAAAAAATATATTTTGGGCACTAAATTAAAAAATCCAAAAGGTTTGACACTTTAGGAATCGTTATCCCTTTAAGGTTATGTATGGCTTTAATCCATTAACTCTTTTGGATTTGTACCTTTTCCAATTGATGAGAGAGCTAGTTGGGATGGCAAAAAGAAGGTTAAAATGGTGAAATGAATGTCTAAAATGGTGAGGCAACAAATTGAAAAGCGAACTTAACAATATGTTAATTAGCTAACAAAAGGCGCAGAAAGTTGCAATTGAGGTTATTAGGTTTGAGTGCATATGCACAAAGAATAATTTCCAGCTTAAAGGCGAGACAAGTTGCATCCTCGAGGTGATGGCCCATTCTAAGTTGGTACACATATCAATGATAATGCCTACAAATTGGACCTCTTAGGTGAGTATAATGTTAGTGCTACATTGCATTGTAATCTTTCTCCCTTTTATGCAAGGGAAGATTTGAGGGCAAATCCCTTTAAGAAGAAGGAGATGATGCATAAAAAGCCATAAGACCCTTTGCAATTTCTGGATGGTCCAGTTACAAGATCAAGGGCTAAGAATATCAAGGAAGCACTAAATGGGCTAATTCTAGAGAATTAGGCAAAACAAGTTATTTCGGGCTGAAAACAAGTATGGTAGATGGAAAATGCTACCAATATGTACGTTCACATGCTTCAAGCACTTAATAGACCTATTTTAAAGTTAAATGAGTCATAAATGTCTTGACTAATAAAACTTGGCTGCCTTGTACGAATTTTCTAAGCAGATTGGACTTTTAAGCATTCTTATCCAAGCTTTTAGGCAAAACTTACATGAACTTTTAAACTTATTTCTATGTATTATTTGAGTTTTTAGGCAATATTTGAGTTTCTAGGTATTTTTGAATATGCTTAAGACTTAATTGTCCCCCTTTTCTTAGGAATTGCAGGAGAACCTACAAATAGGGATGTTATTACTCAAAATTCATAACTGACATTTTATGAAAATTGAGAGAAAACTTCTCTTTTTTTCTTCATTAAACTTATCAAGATTAATTCAATCAAAATTGGACTTACCACTTCCTTCCTCATCTATTTCTGAAGTGTGGTCTCTATATTCTTCATTTAACTAATTTATGCTTCTTCATAAGCTTGAGTTTAAGTTTTCCTTGATTTGACTTTTTCAGATTAAAATCTATTCTTTTTTTTATTTTTTTTAATTGTAGATTAAAATCTATTATTGATTATTACGAGATTCAAGGTTTCATTCTTTTAGGCTTCACATTATTCGACTATCTAAAACTCAATCAAAATTGAGTTCAAACAATATAAGTCAAACATAATTAAATTTTGAATTAAATTCAAGCCACGTACAAGTTGTTCCCAAACAACCTCAAGTTTAGTATCATACCAATCCCATTTTGATGGTGCTCCATCCACGAGTCTGTGTTTGAAGTTTGAGTTAAAATTAGTTCGCTTTTCTTCTAGTTGACAACCACTTATTAACATGGCGTATTACTGAAAAAACTTTTATCCTCCTAAAAAATCATCAACTACCTGACAAGATGTCTGCAAATGAATATAGGTCACCATATGTGATAAGTTCTTTGGAGCAGACCAATCGCGACTGCTGATCCTTTTATCACAAAAGCTAAGTTTGTGCATATAGAGTTGTATAATGTACATAAAAACTCATCCTTGCGACGTTTAATTTTATGGCGTAATTGTTTCTATTTTTATTTTTAATTTCAATTAAAAAGGCATATTTGTTTAAATTTTTAATTTCTATTTTTTCTGGTTTTCAAAAATTATAAAAATCATAAAGTAATTTTTTATTTCTATTTCTGTTTTTATCATAATTTGATTTATTATCAACTAATATATATCATTTAATAAGAATTATAAATAGTTTAATTTTACTTAATAATTTTACTAAATGTTTATAATTAATTAAATTTAATAAATATAATTATATTTAAAAACTAATTTAAAAAATTTAAAATAAATCTTGATTTAAAAAAGTTAATTTTTAAATTATTTATTTTAATAAAATAAAATAATTTATTTATTAATAATTTGTTAATAAATATTATATAAAAGATTAAAACAAATTTATTTAATTCAAAATAATTTTATCGCTAAGTTTTATCTAATAAATAATGATTATCAATAATAAAAATGTAACTACAACATTGTCAGTAACTGAAAATAAAAAACTAAATTTAAAAACTACAACAACAAAAAAAAAAGTCAAATTAAATAGTCCCTTAATAAACACTAAAATTCAACCTCCAACTAAAAGTTGCAAGGCAGTTAAAAGTTATTAGATAAACTAAAGCAAATGGCTAAGAGTCCGTTCATCCCACCATCCACACCAACAATTTCAGCTATTATGGGGACTCGCGGAATTTGATTATACCCTAGGAACCTTTTGTTGATTCGTCACCTGGTATATCATCTTCGTCATGGTAGATATTCTCTGCCATCTGCCATATCTGAAGAATATTGTCTTCGGCTACGCTTGCAATAACCCAATCTTCACTAGGATTCCATGAAAAATCAGATATTTTACTTGTATGGCCTCCATGAATGAAAAGCAACTCGGGCGGACCGTCTTCAGCATCCTCTGGTGTCTGTTCTTCATCAATCCTGCATAAGAAAGAAATCACACTATCGTAGTTTGCAACCGCGAAAAGGGACGGCACAAACCTGAATTCCGACCCTCGGATAAATTAGAGTGCATTACTATTGAAATTAAATATAAAACGAGATAAGGAGAAAACTTGTAAAACTTCTGTTTATTTTTTTGGAGGGGGTTTGGAAGGGTGTTATGCTGTGTATAAACCTTATAGCAATCATGATGAAGCCATTTAGTCTTTTTTGATAGTCATATCCTAATATCCAAATACACGACTAGCATTAAAATTAGAAGATAATTGAAACCGCTATCTTCCTTCAACAGCATAATTGGTGGATAGAATGACAAACCTGCTAAGATCCCACACCATAAGCCTTCTACCAAGGCAGCAAGAAGCTAAGATGGTTTCATTCTTGGGATTCCAACCAACTTGGAAAACTTCCTCCCTAATTATGCATCACAGAAGATATCAAAAACAAAAGTTATTTTAGAAATAAATTTGATATGAAATGACAAATACATCTTTATACACGTTTGGTGGACGGGTGTTGGCAATTGTGCACATGTAGTTGTTTGATGAGTGCAAGCCAAGGTGTGATTAGAATGTGAACGATGATAAATATAAGGCTGAAACACAGTGGCCGCTTACTTGTGGCAATCAAACGTGTGAAGTGCAGCACTAAGCTTGCGTAGATCAAATAACTTGACAGTTTTATCAGTTGATCCCGTTGCCACAACCCATTCGTTAAAAGGATTAAAAGCTAAGCAGTTAACCTAAGACAAAATCATTTAAATAAGTCAAAGAAGTGCGGTAAGGAATGGCAAACACTAACAGATATCAGATTAATATGAAAGCAACTCAAAAGGAGTAAAGAAACAAAATCCTTGTTAGACGAGGTACCCATTAAAAAAATGAGTTCTTACATATAAATAGCATTATGAAGAAAACAATTCGTACTGCCATGAGAAGAAACAAAATCATAAGAGAAAGGGAAAGGAAAAAAGCAACTGAAGTTGTTGGGAACATAATCAAGGATACCTTGTGGTAGATCACATATTTTTAGGGAAAAGATTAACAAAGGCAAAACAAAGGACAATCATGAAGGTGTACTCTTTCAAAAGAAAAGGCCCATATAAAATGAAAATCAGAAGGATCAAATGGATCAACAAGACTGGCATAAAGTGTGAAAAATTAAATAATCTCGAGTTCAACTGTATGCCTGTACCTCACTCTGGTGAGCAACGACAGATTGGACGGGCTTGGAAACAGATGGAGTTCGTAAATCCCAGATAAGTAAGTACTGATCATCTCCAACAGAACCAAATAGGTATTCATGCCTTAGATGCCATGCTACATCTTCCACCACACCTTCATGGACCTATGATGTTAAAGAATAAATATGCTCAACCCAAGTAACAAAATTCCACAACAAAAACAAAAACGTTGTTTTACCTTGAAGATTTGCATGGCATCAATATAGTTATTCTTAGGAGTTGCATTAATATCCCACAAACAAATTTGAGCATCATCAGAACCACTCAGCAAATGGCCTTGTTTAAACTTACTCCATGACAAACCATAACCCTCAGTGCTGTGACCCTTCAACTTCAAATCGGGAGAACAAGCACCATCCAGAGGAGGCTTAGAGGGGTGCTTACTGTAGTCAAAAACATAAACCTCTGCACTAACGGTCTTGGTTGCTATAATAAAAGGGTTTTGAGGCATATAACGAGCTCTATTCACCTCACCGTCATGATTTATCTGCTGAATTATTTGCACCTACAACAGCATAATCCAAAAAGAAAAACGAAGAATGTTACAGAAGTGTGACAAAAAGATTAAAAATTTGCGCCGGGATGGAAATAAAAGATTCGACCTTGCCATTGGCTGCACCGAAGCCGCCGATATCGGAGCGATCGTCGTCGTAGTGACGAGCATCGTTCTCGGAGTCATCGAGAGGAAGCTGGACCTGGGCGAGCATGAGATAATTGGGCTCATCCTCGGAGGTGTGAGTGCCGAGAATCAACTTCTGGAGGGAATAGTCCTTGCCTGGAGGCTCTTGGCGTTCGGGCAACCACTCGACGGTGAGGGAAGGCCATTCCAAGGCATGGGTAATGACAAGATCGTAGAGAAAGGGAGTGTTTTTCTTCCAAATCTTGTACTCTTCGTTGATTAGTCTCTCCTCAATCTCCCCCCTCATTTCCTCTTCGTCTTTTCCCATTGTCAATATCCAATTCCCAACTACTAATTCTCTCCCCACACTACAATAATAAGGTTATGAAGATTGTGATTCAATCCTATCTCTCAATCTAGGTTTTGTTCTATTCTTTTCTTCTCCCCGCCCGAACCAAGAAGAATAAACCATAAAACACCTTAAGCCCTAGCGCGCTTTTTGTTTTGTTTTTTTTTAAGTTTAAGTTTAAGTTTTTTATTTTTTATTTATATTTTTAATTAAAAAAACAAAAACTTACTTAATTAACATCCTAAATTTAAAAATTGAAAATAAAAATATGTTTAATTGAAGTTTGTAATAAAACTTAAAAAAATTTCTCATCAAAGAAACTCCAAAATAAAGTCTGCAGTGAACTTACCTTGTGTGTGCATGTAAAAAAATAGATGTAAAAAGATGAGTAGCATTATTCAAGATGGGTTTGCTAAAGAATAGAGATAAGACAAGAAGGATACGTTGCTTTTCCATCCAAGAAAACGTCCTGCCAAAATTTGGAGAAATGTTATTTTCTTATTTTTGTAAAACATTTGTGGTTTTAATTACTAAAAAAAATTTGTGGTTTTTTAATTTTAGAAATAAGAAATTACAACAAAATTAGACAAACTCGTCTTACTTGTTTCTTTTTGTAAACAACAAAAAATGAAAGAAAGAAAGAAAACAAGCAGTCCCTTATTTATCTTCATAATTGTTTTTCTTTTTTTTTTGAAATTATATCTATTTAAACCTTTCTTCAATCTTTTAAAAACTAGGCCAAACATTTGATTCGACCGAAAAATACGAATCGGTTTGATTTTCGATCTGGTTTCTATTTATAACTCTGGTGAGTAAAAATCGGCCGGTTAAATAATAAGTTGACGGGTTTCCTAGAAAACCTAATGGCTTTCTTTAACAAATCGATAGGTAATAACTCAGTCAACTTATTTTTCATATGGGACCCACCTTAGATTTCTTACCCTCTCTTATTTGATGATACTGGCCAATGTTTTAAAAATTGGACCAGTCGAAAGAAAGGTTTAAGATTTAGAGGTTTAACCAATAGTAAATCGCTATAAAATCGGTATATAATAAATAAGAAGTAAAACTTATGAGAATAAGTAACAAATTAATATCTATTATTATATAACAAATTAATAATAACTAAATATGAGTCTAATATAAATATTAAAATAACAATAAAAATTAAAATTGTATTTCTGAATGAGGTTGTATCTTATCATCGTCAAAAGCTCCAAATTCTCCAAGACTATTTAAAGATTTGTAAACTACGCTTTTATCTAAAGTATTTGTATCAACTTCTTCTACTGCATTAAAATAAATTACAAATTAGTAATATATGAAATTATTCTCAATTGTGAACTTGTAATACAGTATAATTTTAACTTAAATATGATCAAAATAAGATATGAACTGACCATCAGTAGATGTTTTTAATTCATTCTTTGTAACAAATACATTTTCTTCATAAATCGCCTTTTCAAGTTTATCATAATCAAGATCAAGTGATGGTTCTTCTTCTTCGATCCAAAAATTAGTAAGTTCAATACAATCAATATCAACTGGGTCATATGTTCTCTTCTTACTTAACGATCTGAATACATAATAGAGAAATTATAAAATCAATAATAAAAATAAAATTATTGAAATAAAAACAAAACTATA
>JAOSBP010000005.1:23312662-23335303 GCA_027563825.1 Erythroxylum mucronatum
GAACATTTTCCAGATTTTCAAACTTTCAATATTTTACAACACCTAATCGCTCATAATCTTTCAAGACACTAAATTAACACTATAACCAAAATTTTCATCCCCAAGACACAGTATTTATGAACAAACACGTAAATGCAATTTTTCATGCAAATGACAGTAACTTATCAAATTTATTTCATAAATCCCAAACTCTAAAGGATTTATTCACTACTTACTTGCTGAAAACTCCAAAATCTTCAAGCCTGAAACTCCATATGATTTACGTACTTCACTGAGTACAATGACCAACTTCTGTTTTTTTTCTTAGGGTAGAAGACACAATGACAAAGTGGGTTTGGTGTAGGACAGGAAAAACATAGAAATCTCTTAAAAGGTGTTTGATGGAAAACTCTGTGTATAGAAAGAAAATTTGAAGAAGAGGTTAATGAAGAAGGAACTTAGACATGACTTAACCTGTCAACTCTCAAAGAATAGTAACTTACTTTTAACAAAAGTACAAAAGCCTAAGTGACACTTGTCACTTTCCTATGGTCTAAGCTCTAGCTAAGTTCCTTTTAAACTAGACTCATTAACTCCCATCTTTACAAACCAATTATCTCCAAATATCTTTTGATTTCTTGTTCCCTATATATATATATATATATATATATATTCTTTCTCAATACTGCATTAATTTCAAAGGAAACTCCTAAATTTACCAACATTTACAAATACGATATTTCCACAAATCACTAATATTTCCAATTTAAAAACATTCATAACTCTTAAAAATTCACAAATCAATCCAATTATGCCCGGAATTATTCATGAATGCATGTACAATTATGTTCATGTGAAGATAAATTCACTATTCATGTATATGTGTATGGTATATTATGCATGAACATGGAAGTGCATTTCTAACACTCATTAATCACTCACATTTACCATTCTAACCCTCCCATAAGAAATGGGATGTTACAACTCTCCCCTCCTTAAAGAAATTTTATACTCGAAATTTTTACCTGTTTGCTCGAACAGGTGGGGGTATTGTCTCCTCATATGCTCCTCTGTCTCCCATGTTGCTTCTTTAGTTGAGTGGTTCCTCCAAAGGACTTTTACCAATGGAATGACCTTGTTCCTCAACTGCTTGATATGTGATCCCATAATCTTGATTGGCTCCTCAACATAGCTTAAGTTACTAGCAACCTCAATCTCCTAAGCCGGTATTATATATGTCGGATCCGATCGGTATCTTCGGAGCATACTCACATGAAATACATTATGCAATTGTGACATCTCATTCGGTAAAGCCAACTTATAGGCCAAAGGTCATATCCTCTCAATAATTTCATAAGGACCAATGTACCTAGGGCTCAACTTGCCCTTTTTACCGAATGTCAAAACTCCTCTTATTGGGCACCGTTTTCGGAACCCAACCTTCTTGCGAAAACATGAAACCTTGAGCTTGCATATTGCCTTGAAGGGTTATTTCATTTAACCCTCATTAGTCATCACTATTTTTTTCCTCATTGAACCCTTATTAGACATTACCAATTCATCTTCATTCTCAGATCATCCCAAAATTTGCTCATAACCTGTTCAATGGTGTGCCCACACAAAACAGTCGCCATGTTCAAACTCATTCCTCCTGTTTGCGAACAGAATTTGGAAATCCTCAAATCTGAATTTCAATTTGACTTCTTCATATAAATCATAGCTCTATGTCTCTAGTTCTCTTTTAAGAAAGAATCACTTCAATCAGAGCTCTACAGCTCAAGATAACATCAAAATACCAAAATGTGTTCATACCCTAATCATGCCCTCCTAACCGACCTCTCACTTGTTCTAATGCAAACTTTCTCAAATCAACTCCAAATAATACAAATTTTCATAGAGCAATAGATACATGTCTTAGGAATCCATTGGTCTAAGAATCACTTTAATTGGAGGTCGGATGAGGGAGTTATGCTCAAAAGAATAGACCATATTCATATCCGGAATCGGTTCGAACCTATCTTGGCGCATTCGTCATAACTTTCAATCTAGATGTTGGAATGAGTTCGTTTTTTGACCATTAGAAAGAAGACATCTATACCTACAACATTTATGAAGACAACAAAACGATATTCGGCCTCTAAGAATGTCAAAAATCACTATATGTCCCGTGAATGTTCATTAAAGGACATGCATGTCTGTTTAACGGAGTGTTTTTACACCCGATAAGGTCCATTAAACGGACACCCATGTCCGTTTAACGGACATTGGGGCTCCCCAAAGCCTCCAATGCCTCTCCAAAGCCTTCAATCTTCAACCTAACATCATAAACACTTATACACTTCCCAAATTCACTCATTCTAATGCCTAAACACTTCATAATCACTCAAACACCAAATTCAACTTATCCATTTCTCAAATCCTAACTCAAATGGTTTATCAAAACTACAAATTTCAAACATTCATCAAAGCCATCAAAAATACAAAACATAACCAACATCCTAACTTGTAAAACTCATATCTCCCCATACATTAAACTACCAATAGCACTAGCATATTCCAATTAAGTCACCGCTCTACCTGTATTTTCGGTTACTTTGCACGAGGCATCATATGGAGTATTTACTTCTTTGATATTCAAGTGTTCGAATTTGTTCAACATGTTTCCAATATAATGAGATTGGAAAAGAGCAAAAGCCCCACTATGTTTAGATACCTTAATTCTCAAGATAGATCTACCTCATTTAAGTCTTTCATTTTGAATTGTAAGGTTAGATACTTCTTTGTTTCATTCACACCCAACATATTAGTGCCAATAATCAACATATCATCCACATATAAACATATGATGCCACCATATTCTTATGTAAACTTAGAATATATACATTTATCGGCATTATTATGCTTGAAACCATTTTTTAAGATAATGGAAACAAATTTCTCATACCATTGCTTGGGTGCTTGTTTTAATCCATACAAAGACCTTATTAACTTACATACTTTTCATTACCTGGTAGAACAAAACCCTCCGGTTGCTCCAAATATACTTCTTCATCCAAGTCATCATTTAAAAATGCAGTTTTAACATCCATTTGATGTACATACAAATTATAAATAGAAGCTAAAGCTAATAATACTCTTATAGATGTTATCCTCGCAACCGGTGCATAAGTATCAAAGTAATCTATTTCCTCTTTTAGCTTAAAACCTTTGGCAACCAATCTAGCTTTAAATATTTGTATTGAACCATCCGTAGTATATTTCCTTCTAAACACCCACTTACATCTAATAGCCTTTGAACTAGGAGGCAAATTAGTGATGACCCAAGTATTATTTGATAATAAAGAGTCCATTTTATCATTAATTGCTTCCTTCCAAAACGGTGCATCTCTCAATTGCATTGCTTCCTTATAGGTCTTTGGATCATCCTCAATATGTAAAACAATTGGTATCTTATTTAGTACCACTGTCCTATTCCCTTCAACTAAGAAGACAATAGATTGTGAGGATATAAAATTCGGATGTAAGTCTTTTTTCTTTTCTAGCACGTTGACTCTTTCTAACTTCGGTTGAAGGACTTGAATCATGTTCAATGCTATAACTTGGTTTAGAATGTTTTTTAACTTGTGGTTCAACAAATGCTCACTAGTAGAGTCTTGATTTGAGCTTAACTTATTATGAAACTTGTTTTCAACAAACTCAACATCCCTTGACTCTACAATTACATTGGATTCTAGGTCCAATATCCTATATGCCTTAGAATTTTCTGCATATCCAATAAAGACACCTTTGAGTGCTCTAGGCCCCAATTTAGTCCTTTTCAGATCTGGAACTCTATAGTATGCTAGGCATCCCCAAACTCTAAGATAACTTAGATTTGGCTTTCTTTTCTTCCATACTTCATATGGAGAAACTTTAAATTTCTTTGTGGGAATTCTATTATGAATGTAACAAGCCGTAAGTAAGGCTTCTCCCCACAAATTCATTGCATTAAGTATGTCAACCAAAATTCCATTATTTCTTTCCACCAAACCATTTTGTTGGGATGTATATGGAGCACTTGTTTGGTGTATGATTCCATTTTCCTCACAAAACTTTAAGAACTCTTAAGGAAAATATTCACCACCTCTATAACTTCTTAGAACTTTTATTTTCATTCCCTTTTAGTTTTCAACTTCCATCTTATAAACTTTAAACATATGAAATGCTTCTTCTTTATGCTTTAATAAATACACAAAGGTAAACCTAAATGCATCATCAATGAAAGTTATAAAGTATATATTTCCACCTCTTGTTAGCATACCATTTAATTCACTTATGTTGGAATACACAAGTTCCAAAATTTCAGATTTTCTTTCAACTTTTGGAAATGGTTTCTCAACCATTTTAGCTTGAATGCATACTTCACAAGTTTTATCATTATCATGCTTGTAAGATATTAATTCATGTTTGGACATAAATTTAAGTGATATATTGCTAACATGTGCAAGTCTATCATGCCATAATGATAATGATAAGTCAGCCATATAAACCAAAACATTTGTATTATTATTAATGCTTAACTTAAACAGTCCATCACAAGCATATACTTTGCTTACAAACAATCCATTTTTAGACAAAATAACTTTGTCCCCCTCTAATACAGCCTTGAACCCCTTTTTACAAACCAAATTGGCCGAAATGAGATTCTTAGTAATCTCGGGTACATGTAAAACATTAATTAATATCAACTGCTTTCCCGAAGTAAAATCCAGTTCTACACTACCCTTTCCCAAGACCTTTGCGACATTGTTGTTTCCCATAAGAACTTCTTGACCTTTATCAACATGTTCATAACTCTAATAAGTCTTTATTGTTGCAAACATGTATTGTGGCTCCCGAGTCAAACCACCAATAATTAGTAAATTTGTTAGAGGTCATATGAACTTTAGTGATCATACCAATATGCAAATCCGAAGCCATTGCAGCCAAGTCATTAATTCCAAGGTCCACCATATTTGCATTATTAGTATTTTGGGTACTACCATCTTGTTTTTGTTTCATTGAAACCAACAATCTTTTTTGTAGTGTCCCTTCTTGCCACAATTAAAGCATGTCTTTCCTTTCTTGGAATTTTCAGCCTTCAGTTTTGGAACACCCGCTATATCGAAGTATTTTCTCTTGTTTCCACCGCTTTTATTACCTTGCTTCTATTCAACATAGTTAACTTTTGTTGCAACTTCATAAACATGCATTTTAATAAGACTTCTCGTCTCTTCTTCTATCTGCAAATGTTTCTGAATTTGCTCAAGAGAGAAGTCCTTGATGGAATGCAAAAGCTTCTTCCTATAATCATTCCAACTAGGAGGAAGTTTGGTAGTTATTCCTCTTACTTGCAATGACTCATAAACTTCCACCTTTAAGTCTTTAAGCTTAGAAACAAGAACTTGTAATTCATGTACTTGATCCATTATAGAAACATTATCAACAATATTAAACTCAAAATATTTCATAATCAAAAATTTGTCCACCTTGCTTTTTGATATTGTACTTGAACTCCAAAGCCCTCCATATATTCTTTTGGTGAAGTAATTGATGTGAACAAATTATAAAGTCAATCATAAAGATTATTGAGAAAGTGTCCCCAGCATAGCAACTCATCTTCTTCCCGCTTCTTGCGTGTAACTTTTGTTGCTTCATTATCATCCGGTTGTAGGGTTGTAAGATCTTGCAAATTCGGTTCCAAGTAATATGGAATTTTCAATGTTGTCAAGAGAAACATCATTTTGTCCTTCCATCGTATGAAATTCATGCCATCAAAATAATTCAACTTCATGTAATCTTGATTCATGATACTCTTTGAATCCATTGCAAAATTATTTTCTTAAAATTGTTAGAAAAGTGGGTTCAAGTTGGATGGCTTGAGGCGTGAAAAATTACTATCTTTGAGGAAATATTTGCCCCACTATTTGCTGCAGGATTTTGACAAATTTCTTTCTAGGATACAACAAGCCTAATGTTCTCTAAGACAACAAAGAGAACCAAAGATGAATTTCAATTAAGAATGAATATGATAAAGATGAAGAAGAAAATATTTGATTGTGTAGTAACCATGAATTGGATATTAAATCAATAGGGAACTAAAGATGAAATTCAATTAAGAATGAATATGATAAAGATGAAGAAGTAGTAAATATGAATTGGATGTTAAACCAGCCTTATATAAACATAAAGACACCTATTCATATTATACATAATTGTTCATGGCACTTCTTGAGAAAGCACGTGATCATTCATGATATTTGAATCGAAAAGACATGTCTTTTCATTTACATTTCTTCGTTCCATTCCTTGAATTTCAAACTATTTTCTAACAATAGATTCATGAGAAGAACGAGAGAACGATTGTCTGGGAGAATAGTTGTATGAGGAATCAAAACAATCCCAAATAAGTCCATCTTTGGGATTGTTTTATCCTGTAGGTTCTTCGTTTCAGATTACAGCATATTGCGATGCTGATTGGGCAGCATGCCCTGACTCTTGTCGTTCCGTCTCTGGGTTTTGTGTGTTTCTGGGATCTTCCTTGATTTCTTGGAAGTCGAAGAAGCAATCCACAGTGTCTAAGTCGTCTGCTGAGGCGGAGTATCGCAGTATGAGTTCTGTTGTGTGTGAACTCTTATGGGTTTCTTATGTTCTGCGTGATTTTCAGATTCCTGTTTCTCTTCCTGTTTCTTTGAAGTGCGACAATCAAGCCGCCCTCCATATTACTGCTAATCCCGTGTTTCACGAACGGACCAAACATCTTGACATCGATTGTCACATTGTTCGGGACCAACTGCGTCGGGGTTTTCTCTCTTTGTCACACACTTCATCTTTCACACAGTTGGCTGATATGTTTACCAAATCCCTTTCCTCTCTTATTTTTACTGCTTTTGTTGAAATCAAATAAGCCCAACTTGAGGGGGGCTGATGATTATTTATTATTAGCGTTTATTTTTCTGTTAGTTAGTTATCAAGGTTAGCTAATAGTTCTAGATAGTTGATCATGTATATAAGATGAGACTCTGTACAGTGATTGAGTAATGAAATATACCGAAAGTTTTCACAATACTTTTCTATTTTTAGTTTTGTTCAAGGTGGTCGCCATGAAAAATTTCCGGAAAAGGTAATGGAACAGTCAGAGTTGGCATTAGCTGAGAATTGAATGAGTCATGACGGTGGGGCAACAGTAAAGAAGGGTAAGATGGGAATTATCGGGAGAGTAGGGAGATCGTTCAGTTTACACTTCCACTTTTATGTGTATATGTCTAACTAGTTATCTATCATTTGTCCTCAAACTCATACGCACCAGTTACACTAAATCCTTAATACCATCATCACCATGAATGTCACCACGAAGGTAGCGGTTGTCGGCAGCGGAAGTTATTCTCCCTCTTACTCTCTCTATGTATTCCTTCGTATCTTTTGTCATTAACTTTTTGGCGTTTCTGTAATGTCATTTGGGATTTTGTTTTATGGAAGCAAAGTATCAGGTGCAGTTTGTGCTTCGACACTTGCTAGAAATGGACTTTCTGTTACCGTGTTTGAGTCCGCCAGAGGTCCCGGTGGCCGCATGTCTCAGCGAAAGTACTCATCCCTCACTATCATCAATTCTAATTCACGATGTCTTTTAAGTCTTCAAATTCTTATTTTCGTTTTCTTGTAATAGAGAAGTTTCTGAAGATGGGAGGGAGCTGTTCTTCGACCACGGTGCTCCGTTTTTCAGCGTTAGCAATGTTGATGCGTTAAATCTTGTTAATGAGTGGGAATCCAAAGGCCTTGTTGCTGAATGGAACCAGGGTTTTGGATCTTTTGATTATATCTCTCGCAAATTTCTCAACTTGGAACAGGTTTGCAGCTAGTATGCCCTTTACATTCATGTGCTTTTTTGGCTTTTGGAGGTTGCCAAATTACGTGTTTCAGTGCTATGTATAATCCTCGCATTTCTTTTTAAACTAGGCATCAGCATATTTGATTCCATTTACTAGGCATTCATACACATACGCAAAACGTTCGGCCTTGTGTCGTCCGGGAAAGAAACTTGTCTTTTATATGTTGGGGTTAACTTAGGAAGTTCTGAGGTGAGATCAGTCAAATTTGTATCTTATTGAACAGTCATCTCAGAACCGTATCTCTCTCATATCAATTTAAACTGACTATAAGCAAGAACCCTTCTATGCATAGTTTTAAAACAAGAATCAAATTTGCAAGACTTGAAGCAAAGCAGTCCCCTTTATTTTGTTCTTGTACACATACTTACAGCCGTATATTATTATTACAGTGAACTAAAGTAAAAAAGCAAAAAAAAAAAAAGGCTGCTATTTATATAAGATTGCATGAATTTATGGATTTTCCAGATCCCTCAGTTGAATCGCCTGTTAAAAGTTTGGGGGCAAAAGCATGAATATGACCTTGTTTGACCTGAAATTAGGAAGAATTATGATTATTATTTTGGAATCAGTTCTCAAAGTCCTATGGTTCAATAAACATATGCTTTCAACGCCATGGAGTCCCTATTTGGTTAACTGATATAACACAGACCAAAATAGCAATCGTTTGCTTAGCAAGACCATTGCTGCAGATGAGACATTCTACTTCGATCATTCTACTTCAATCAAACAAAGGTTTTGATTTTTCCGTTTTGATTTGTAATTTCACAATAAATGACATTATTTGATGTCAGGCTACAACCAATAAAGTACTACTTCTATAGATAATTTTAGATAGGACTAATTTAACATAATCTAACTTCTTGAATGTCATGCTGACCTTACTATACAAACGTCTTTAATTTGATTTAATAGGGACTAAATTCGTTGGTCTGCAATTTATCCATCTAGTTTGTGAATTTTCAACATCCCTGGAAGAGTTAAGCAGAAACCCCCCATTGAATTGATATGTAACCTTATGATTTAATTGATTTAAACCTCAAATTACCAACAAAGTTGTCCAAGTCAAATCAAATTACTTTACCAACAATGAGAAATAACTGGCATAATTTGAAAGAGTATTTCTTGACAGGAAATCTGACGTTACAGTCTATACAAGAACATAAGTCTATGGGTTCTAGATTGGTCATACATTCTTGTCTCAACTCTGTGGGTTCTAGATTGGTCATACATTCTTGTCTCAACTGTATCTTTTGATACCTAACTCTAACATGTGAATTTCAACCAGTTAGTAATTTAGATGCTTTGACTTTCCTTTCCTTTGTCCTTTTAACGTCAGAATCTTCATCCTTTATATTTAATAATGGATTTTGCTTAAAGTTCCATCTTTATTTTACATTTTATAACATATAAAAGTTCCATCTTAATTCTATTTGTTTAAAATAGCCAGGTAAACTGAATATAGTCCACATACGCCTTTATTTCTTGATTTTTTCACTATTATCATATTTTGAGATTTCATATTATTCCTTTTAGTTTTGGACAAAAGATGTGGCAAACATTTTTCAATCTAGAAATTATTGATGCCAAACATTTGTATGAAAATTATACGTAATACACATGTGGGTAGATGGATAGATAGATAAAGAGTCAGAGAGGGAGGGATTAGTTTAGAGATTCCATACAACAGTAGAAGGCATTTCTTTCTTAACTCCAGTGACATCCTAATCACTCTTTGCCTTTCTTTGGACATCTAGACAGAAGCTTCCTTTTTCCTTGTGTTGATGGATTTTTATCGAAAATTTTTTCTCTCTTACCTTGAATTTGATTCTTTAAATTTAATTTTTCAGAAGAATATAGTCATCTACTTGCTGCCATCTGTAACCTACTTTATTATTTTTTATATGTCTTGAATGAATTACTTGGATAAATGGTACAGTCTTTACTTTCCTTGCTTTCAACTTTTTTCCAATGACCTTTGCAGATGTGTGAAGATAATTGCAAGGATGACATTACATGCATTCTTGCCTTTGATTCTTGAATTTGAGTGACACATCACTAATTATCAATTCCATTTAGGAAGGACCCATCAAGAGATATGTTGGTGTTCCAGGCATGAACTCTATTTGTAAAGCATTATGCAATGAGACTGGTAAATGCTCATATGACTGTTTGCACATTTAAGTGTCTATTATCTGGGTTTAATATGCACTATTATATATTCAGGAGTCGAAAGTATGTTTGGAGCTGAGGTACGTAGGTTGGAGTGGTTGGACAATGAGAATTTGTGGAAATTGACTGGTGCAGACGGGAAGGATATTGGTCTTTTCAAGGGAGTTGTGGTGTCAGACAAAGCTATGTTTTCTCCAAGATTCACAGCTGTGACAGGACATCCACCACCACTTGGTATGAATTTTGACTTGTAGATCGTAACCTTTGCTGGAGTCAAGAATATATGTCAAACAGTGTCAATTGTCAGATTCAATTCAGTTGGTGACAGCATTGCATTCAGTTTTTGCTCCTACTAGGTATTAACTAAGTCTTTGGATTTTTTCATTGGTGGTTTCCTTGATACTTGTTTTGCTTCCTGCTTACCAGATTCAGAGAAAAGAGAGGAAAAGTAAAAGGATCAAAGAAAAATAGGATTTGTAGATGAGAGAAGAAAAGATAAATTAAGATTTATCAGGGACGAAAAGGAGAGATAACTACATCAAAGAGATGATTGGGTTGTGAGAATTTGTTGTGGATTTTTATTGTCCACAATTGGACTTAACAGCTATTGTTTACAATATTGTTTAAAGTGGGACTGTTCTATTTGTTTCCTGTTTCCTCTGTAAAGAGTTTAGGTTCTTATAAATATCATTTAACTCGGGACGACCTATGTTCATATTATGAGTGTAGATTTCAAAATGCAAGCCTATAAGGTCAGAGCTATCTTGAGTTGTGGTTAAAATTTTAAGCTTTCTAATTTGTAAGTGTGATACTTTCATAATAGGTGGTGATTCTTAAACCTGCTAGGGGAGATTATTAACCCTAGAATTGATCTGTAGAACCTTTGTTGCATGACTTTTAAAAGGCATTCTCTGCATGCTGCTAATGTGTGAATAATATGACATGCAGTTCATGCAGTTATTTAGATTAAACCTTGGGAAAGTAGCTATGGACGTTTCAAGAATGCCCCAATATTTAGCAAGGATATTATTTCTGATTTCCCTTCCATACATCTACACTAAGTCCGATGCCTATTCTTGTATCTGTTTAAAGTAAGCCCTGGAAACATGTCACAGTTGTTCCATGAGTTGGTCTAAGTAAAGCTTGTATTGCCCAGGAGATGGGCATTGCTGGTTGGCTTCATTTCCTTTTAGAAGAGGGAGATCTGTTGTTTGAAAACCTGTAAGATGAATTTCTGATGTTAGTTTCGGTCCCTTTCCCTTCACTTCTCTGTGTTCTTCTTTGTTCTTTATTAAATTGATGCTGGATTTTCAAACTTAGACCCATCTTGGATTAGATTGGTGGTACATAAGCTGGGTGGTAATTTTTTTCTCTTTGTTTCTCAGCTTGGATGTACACTTTGACCTTACTTGTAACCATTTATGCCTTTAATCAGGCGTCCATTATATCTGGCTTAAAGGTTATGTATATTATTTGCCGAAATATGTATTCTACATGCTTATAATTTTTGAAGCGGTGTAGGAAAAGAATCAGTGAAAAAGTGAGAGTATAAAATGAAAGAGAGTTCTATGACTGGTCAGCTAACGACCATAAGGAATGTACCTTTGAATGACTTAAGTCACCAAGTCTACCTAGCGGACTCATTTTCAATATGGAACTTTATCTCCTTCAAATTTTGAATATGATAAGAGTTCATTTTTCTAGCAAGGAGCTTTCAATGAGAACACAATTATCTTGATCAACCTGAGAAAGATCAACTCTTTTAACTACTTTCAGAAGATGGAAATATGGAATTATGAACAGATAAAAGGAAAGAAGAAGGAAAAGCTTTCAAGAGAACTAAGAGACTTGAATCTTCCATAAGTTTTACTTCCTAACCCATTACTTTGTTTCCAGAAGTCAGAAAAGAAACTACTTAACCCATTTGTCTGACAAACCTTATCTTATATTGCTTCATATTGGCCACGGATGCTCTTTGATGATGATTTAAATTGCATATAGTAATTGGTGTATCCGATGTGACAAAGGATGATTCCTGTTCAAATGATTTCATTTCAAGTTTTAGATAATTTATGGTGCATCTTTCTCCTGCCTTTTGGTTAGAACTTCTGGAGACTTGACAACTTTGTGTTCTTTCACTGCTATTATATTCAATCCATGTACAGGAAACTGAATATTATAATAATCCTGCTGTTTATATTTAGTTTGTATTTGTTTTTCTTTTCTTCAGTCCTAGGCTAATCATTAGTCGGTGGTGATGATTTCAGATTTGAATTTGGTTCCAGAATTGGCAGCAATGTTAAAAGATATTCCTACAAATCCGTGTTTTGCACTTATGCTGGCATTTTCTGAGCCGCTGTCTTCAGTAAGTAATCACATGTATCAGATTTGAACATGTGGAACACAAACATTTTGCACTGCCATTACACAAAACTGGTTATAATTCTGAGATGAATCATTTTGGTTCTCTAAACTTCCTATGTTGGAAGTTGTCTTGTAATTTTTATTAGATGCTAAATTTCTTCCAGATTTTCTTGGCCTAGGTTGGATTCATAATGGATATTACTTATTTGATTTAGATACCTATGAAAGGCTTATCATTCCAAAATTCTGAGGCATTAAGTTGGTGCCACTGTGACAGCAGTAAGCCAGGCCGTTCAACTGAAAGGTCTATAAATTATTTTTTAATTCATGCCTGTCATAATAAGTTTCCAGTTTTCTTCTTTTTGGTTTTGTTTATTGTACTCTGAATCTTGGTATGTTCTAGTGAAAGGTGGGTGTTGCATTCAACAGCTAAATATGCTAGGGATGTAATTGCACAAACTGGATTTACAAAACCTTCAAGTGAGACGTTAACAAAAGTTACTGACGAATTGTTCCAAGAATTCTGGAGAACTGGACTTTTTAAATCTAAACCATTTTTCAGGAAAGCTCATCGATGGTCAGTACTGAATTTCCTGAACCAACAATACTATGTAGTACTTCTAAAACTGTCTACCTACTTGGGATCAATCTCATCCATTCTCCTTTAGGACCAACATCATGTGGCTTTCTATCCTTCTCAAGCTTCAATCTCATCCATTCAAGTTGGTTTATGATTCCACATTTTGCATGTGGGTAATTTATATTTGATTTTCTGTGGCAATGCTTGCCTATTTCATTTTGATCGATTATCCGATTTCCTTTCTGTTATTATCTATGATGTTATGCTTTTGATTTTATTAAAAACCCTAATAAAGACAGAAACTAGAGAGCTCAATTTCTTGATTGTGACATTCCTAGTTTTTCTGACCTTACAGCATGGATTCAATTTACTTGTGTGTACTGTCAGATAATTTGGTGTGTATTCTTGTACAATTTTCTAGGATTAGTCAATGACATTCGAGGAACTAAAGCAACTTATGAAATTGGGCTTTGCTGGTTTATTTTATCCTAACAACTACCCAAAATTTGTTGTCTGTTAGTTTGTTCTTAATAAAGCATTATGTCCTCCTTCGTGCATTAGTGCATTTAATTGATTATTTCTTGCATCATGGATTAATTTGAATCTACCTAATAATTTCAATTTCATTCCATGATGAGTGTGGAAGATTATCAAATGAATGATGAATACCTTATTTTATTAATAAGATTAAATGGGTTTGGACGTCATAATTACACACATGGAATACTTCTTATATTTGGGAAAATAGTCAATCATGTTCAATCTTCATTCAGCCTAGTAACATAAAATTTTCATCTAGGGGAAGTGCTTTTCCAGGTGCAAGCATAGCTAGGGAGGAGAAATGTATCTGGCATATGAAGAAGAGATTGGCAATTTGTGGAGATTTCTGTGTCAGTCCGAATGTTGAAGGTGCAATACTTAGTGGCCATGCTGCTGCTTTAAAGCTTATAGAAGCTTATTGTTGCTTATAGAAAGGGTTATGGTTATGGTTTGTTTCACCGACTATAGCAAATTAAAAGCCATAGTCCTGCTTCCATTCTATGTGTTATATTGTCTGTCAGACTTTGGACTAAAGTGGAGTTCTTTTTCATATTCATCATTCTTTTGTTGGATCCTTTTTACCAGAGAATGCAGTCACGTACTTCCTCATTATAGTGGTTGTCAAAATTCTTCTCCCCTCCATATTATTGAATCAACTTTCAAAATACATGCATAGTAATGTGTGTGTTCTCGACGCTTGTAATTTAATATGGATGAATGTTGTAGAAACTTTTGGGTGTGAGGAAAGGAGAAATTCGAGAGAGATTTGGAGAGAATCAGATGAGGAATATTTGTTGTATTTTATGCTTATCATTAGTCAAAAGTGGCAAAGGTATGTAAGTTATTAACGTTAACACGAGGAACGTGAAAAGGTAAAAAAGACAACGGTAACACGTAAAGCAATATATGCAGTATCGTTTTACAGCGATCCTAAACTATTATAGGCTTGTTTTTCTCGTTTTAACACGTGTCAACTCTATCCCTCTTAAATAACCTTGTCTACAAAGTTTAACAGTAGATGGTGTTGTTGCAGGTTAAACAAAAAATTCCCAAGGAACATGCTCCTCAATCAAGTCCAGACCATTTCATGCGAATTTGGATTGTGGATTATTGTGCCTCTTAATCATTCGTCTCCCCAAGATAGTCACGGGCATCTGTAGCACTCCGCTACCGTAGGATACATACCGAAACTCCTGTGGACATTCCAGTATATAACTTATGAAAATGGTGCACTACGTTCAATCACAGCACTTATTCAACATGGCATCAACTATCTTTATTCTCTTATAAAGCATCATAAGGAAAAATACGATATTTTAAAAACCAAATTTCCTCTTTTCATTTCATAAAAAAACTGAACGTCTACATTGATAATTTCCAATAACATCCAAAGGTGTACATCCTCATATCCTAATACAAAAGATGCTACATGATAGAGGAAATACACAAAATCTATCTAATCTGTCCATATCCAGCTGAATGACCTCTAAGCCATTTCTTCTTATTCCCAAAAGTACAAGACTATACTGCTTGTAGCATCCCTCAGTAGCTACTATCATCTCTCGGTCCTAAAAAATCAATGTTGCAATTTTGATGAGTTTTGCGAACTCAATGAGGTAACTATCATCGATGGTTCATTCAATTCATGCTTCACATCAGTATACGTAACATATTATTCACATCTTTTTTGCATATTCATAAAATCTCACATTTTACTTTCAGAGCAATCATCATAATCCTTTCATTCATATATAATACACATATCAAGTATAAATGAAATGCACGTAAGACTCAATTTTATTTATTATTGTTGTTGTGACCAAGTGGCTTTTTACTAGCTCATATCCCTTAGTGGATATCGAGCTGTGTCAAATTATGTCCCATATCCCTTAGTAGATACCAGGTACACTCATAACCGAGCCTAAGACTCTAATCACAATCCGAGTTTTAAGCTCTTTATCCTGGCGACTCCGGTCACAACTTCCTTCATCTTACATGCATTCATGTATTGAATGTTTCATATAGCATATTCTCAATCAATCATATGATTACACATTCACATTCAGATCACATTTATTATCGAACCTTAGTCTGGCATTCAACAGAATTGTTGAGCAACATTTATTTCATCACATTCACATATACATACGAGGAGCACTTCAATAACTCATTCATACACTAGAATCATTGGACCTTCATTGTCCGGAATCAACATAATCAATTCACATTCATTTGATAATTCAAACATAATATAAAGCAAACAAGAAATTGGGTGAGACCGTCTAGGTTACTCACCGGTCACTCCCGAAGCTAATGCCTGGAAGTTCCAGCAACGTCTGGAGGTTGACGCTCCAGTTACTCCTCTATATCAAGCAATATACACATATCACAAATTGGCACAATTGTAATAGTTTTATAATGCATATATATGTATATAAAATATGCACAATGCATATTCATGGCAATCTCGGGTATTTTTCCATTATTCTCATCACATGATCAGTCCCATCTCAAAACTTACCTAAGTATAATTTGTACTTAGGTTTATACCTCAATAAAATCATTTAAATCACAATTCATAACTCATTGAATCATTTCAGATTTTTCCAAAAACTGACTTCGGGTTTACTGTTCTTGATCATTTAGACAATGAAAATAAAGTAATTTGATAGTACTCTCTTCTAGAAAAGTGTTCTCCTATCTTTTACGTTTCTAATGACACCAAGATCGTTCAATTTGGTTCAAAAATCTGAAAATTATACCCCAAACATTTTTGGATTGTTCTCATTGTAAAACAGTACCCTATACTCAACTTCCATCAATTGAAAGTCTTAGAGGCTGAATTAAAATTCAGTTTCTTCATATAATTTGTAGCCCTATGTTTATAGTATACTCCAAATTAAGAATAACACCATTTAGATAACTACAGAAGAAGATATACTCAAAATACCGAAATATGTTCAGTGTAGAGAAAAGTTCGCCACGGCGAACTCCTCCAGAAAGGAATTCTCGCAAAACTTTCACAAGTTCGCCTCGGCGAAACCTAGAGTTGGCTACAACGAACTTTACCCGAAAGGAATCCTACCCAAATCCTTCAAGTTCGCCGCAGCGAAGCAAGGAGTTTGCAGCAGCGTTCACAAAACCATACCCAGTTTTTTCAACTTCAGGTTAGATTTTTAGAATCTTATAGATAGAATTGGAATTTGACGCCTGCATGAAAAATGTAGCCATATGTTTTTAGTTTAATCCAAATCAAGAAACATCTCATTTGGATAACTAGAGAAAAAGTTATGGCTAAAAGACTGAAGCATACTCAGTGAACATTTTTTCCAATCAATCTTCTTCAAACTTTTCGAATTTTACACCTAACTTAACTTGTGCAAAAATCACTATTTTCTACTTCATTTACTCTTCATTCTCAACTCTATTTCTTCTCAATATCATCCACCAACCAGGCATAATCTAAATTTGATCATTAACCAAAAAATAGGACATGTTCATGTACCTATTCATCCACCAATTTTCTACACTCATTTCTCACCCCATTATGAAGATTATTCAACCTCAAAACATCTCTATAACAATTCATAACTTATTACTCCTCAAGCATGTACAAAGGCAAGACATTTACGTAAACTTTGCATCACACGCAAAACACCATTTCATGTCATTTAACCTCTAACTATCATCATAAATGCTTCATTCAACATTGCCCATAAAATTAAAACATGACTTACTTGATTTAGCTGCCAAATCTTCAAACTCTTCAAGAAAATCAACAATCCCTAGCTTCACCAACAACCCTCGATCATCATCTTCCAAAGGTGATAGGGATGGGCTTTTGGTGATAATGAAAGAGGGAGCAAGGTGAAAGAGAAGGAAGTAAGAGATGAGAGAGCTAGGTTTAGTGTTGGTGATGACATAAAGAAGAAGAGAACCAATGAAGAAGAAGAAGGAGAAGATAGGGTCACGAAAATGAAGAAGAAGAAAGCCACAAAAATGATGGAAGATAGAGCAAAATGTAAGACCATTAAATGGTCTTTCAATTAAATGAAAGAATAGTAACTTTAGACTTGGACACTTGTCCAATTTCCATGAATTTCAACTAGCTCTTTTATTTAACCAATCCAATCAATTCCAATTGTCTCCCTATTTTTAATGACACTTGACAAATAATCCTAAAGTCATTTATCAAAATTTCCATTTCCTTTGGACACTAAATTCTACTACCATTTATTAATAGTTTTGCCACTTGGCAATTTTCTTAGTCCAAAATACCCAATAATTTCTAGAAATTTATCCAACAATTCCAAAAATTCTAAATCAGCAAATACACTTTCCAAATCAATTTTTTAAACATATAAAAACCACAATTCTCAATAACAATCACATTTATAAACAATTATAGTCAGAATGTCAATGAATGCATGTACAGTCATTTTTATGTGCAAAATTTTACTATTCACGTGTATGTTTATGTCATGTTATGCATGAACAAGAATTGCATTTTCTAATATCTCAATCATCTCTCATATATTCTATTATAGCCTCAACATGGGTAACGAGATGTTACAATTCTCTCCTCCTTAAAAGAAATTTCGTCCTCAAAATTCTTACCTGATTGTTCGAACAGGTGGGGATATTGTCTCCTTATATTCCTCCATTTCCCACGTGGCTTTCTCAGTTGAGTGATTTCTCCAAAGGACTTTCACCAATGGAATGACTCGATTCCTCAACTGCTTGATCTAAGCTCCCACTATCTTGATCGGCTCCTCAACATAGTTTAAGTTACTAGCAACCTCAATCTCTTAAGCTGGTATTACATGTGTTTGATCTGATCGGTATCTTCGGAGCATACTCATATGAAACACATTATGTAATTGAGACATCTCATTCAGTAAGGTGAGACTCTGAAAAACACTCCGTCTCCTACACTATACTCCATGTCCTTTCGATGTTGATCCACATAACTTTTCTATCTATCTTGAGCCGCTTTAATTCGGCTTCGGATCAATTTCACCTTATCCACTGTGTCTTGTATCAATTCTGGGCCTTCAATCATTCTTAAGCCCTCTTCATCCCAATATAATGGTGACCAACACTTTCTGCCATATAGTGCCTCATACGGTGCCATTCTGATACTACTGTGATAGTGGTTATTGTAAGCAAATTCTATCAGTGCTATGTACTGATCCCAAGCTCCTTGAAACTCCAATACATAAGCTTTGAGCATATCTTCAATAGTCGTAATTGTCCTCTCACTCTGTCCATCTGTTTGAGGATGAAATGTTGTACTAAAGTTCAACTTAGTACCCATAGCAGCCTGTAAGCTCCTTCAAAATCTCAAAATAAATATGGAATCTTTGTCCAATACAATAGACACTAGAATCCCGTGCAGTCTCACCACTTCATTTACATCTCCGGGACAACTGATCTAGTGAGTTATTCTCTCTCACTGGTAAAAAGTGGACCGACTTAGTCAACTAGTCCACTATAACCCATATTGCATCATTTTGCCTCGGAGTCTTGGGCAATTCAATAATGAAGTCCATAGTGATCCGTTCCCACTTACACTCCAGAATGGGCAACGAATGTAGCTTCCCTACTAGAACCTGGTGCTCAGCCTTAACTTGTTGACATGATATACACATAGATACATACTCTGCCACTTGCTTCTTTATTCTGAGCTACCAGAAATGTTGCTTAAGCATGTTATATATCTTGGTAGTACCAGGATGCATAGCATAGGCAGCCATATAAGCTTCCTTAAGATTTTTCTTCCTCAGATCATCCACATTAGGCACACACAACCTCTGTTTCAACCACAATGTCTCATCCCTCAACTCAAACTCAGAATCTAGATTCATCCTAACTCTCTCAATAAGCTTAACCACATCAAGATCTTTACTCTGAACTTTTCGGATTTTATCATGTAGCATTGATCTTAACTTCAAAGTAGCAATCAGTGCCTCATCTTGCTCCAGATTCAACTCCACACTCAGAGCTCTCAAATGAATCAAGTTGGGTAACCTCGATAATTGAATCTGAGCTACACTAGTATTAGACTTTTTGCTCAAAGCATCAGCCACCACATTAGCTTTCCCCGCGTGGTACTCAATCGTGCAGTCATAGTGCTTCAGTAACTCAATCCGTCTCTTCTGTCTCAAGTTTAACTCCTTCTAACTCAGCAAATACCTCAAACTCTTATGATCTGTGTAAATCTAGAAGGTCTCTCCATGCAAGTAGTGTCTCCAAATCTTTAAAGCAAAGACAACTGCAGCAAGCTCTAAATCATGCACCGGATAATTAATCTCGTAAGACCGTTGTTGTCTCGATGCATAGGTTATTACCTTGCTATACTGCATCAGCACACATCCCAATCCTTGATGCGAAGCATCACTATACACCACATATCCTCCGGTCCTCGATGGAATGGTTAACACCGGTGCAGTTGTCAACCGATGCTTCAGCTCCTCAAAGCTCTCCTGACAATTCTCATCCCATCTTAACACTACATTCTTCCTCAAAAGTTTTGTCAGAGGGGATGAGATCAATGAAAATTTCTCGACAGATCTCCGGTAATATCCAGCTAATCCTAGGAAGCTTCAGATTTTAGACACATTCCTCGGAGCTTCCCAATTCATCACTGTCTCTATCTTCTTTGGATCTACCTGTATGCCTTGTCCATTTGCTATATGCCAAAAAAAAAACTACTTGATCTAGCTAAAATTCACACTTACTAAATTTGGCATACAATTGTTTCTCTCTTATGATTTGTAAAATCACTTTCAAATGCTCAGTATGTTCCTTTCTGCTATTCGAATACACCAAAATATCATCTATGAACATAATTATAAAGTGATCCAGGTAGGGCTGAAATACCTTATTCATCAAGGCCATAAAAGCAGCAGGAGCATTTGTTCACCCAAACGGCATTACTAAGAACTTGAAATGTCCATACCTACCCCTGAATGCACTCTTAGGTACATCAGCCTCTGCTGTAACACCCCACTCCCGCGTGACCCGAACCCGACATTGTTGGTGATATCCGAGTCCGTGTCCCGTGAGGGTAGCGTACTACATCAGTCAGACAAAACTCAGTATAAAATGTTCTTTTTCCAATACACTCATGTGCGCGGGATAAACAGTAGATAACTTGAGCCCATGTTACACAATGCATATAATCTCAGTAATATATTCCACTTGTTATGCCTGGGTCTCCTCTTGAGATATGACTCCATTTCATATTTGATTTAGTTCATACTTAATTTGTTCCCGTCATGGCAGCTCTGACCTGGAATCATCTATTCATCTTAACTCAATTCGGGAAATGCTTCTTTGAAAGAAGATTTCTTGCTACAATCAGTGATACCGTTCATGAAATTCTCATCAACAAACTATTTTCTACGTTGGTATCTACACCACCAAAGGTCTTTTCGTCTCATCCAGAAACTAATTATTCAGGATTCCAACAAAACTCCTTTCCTTTTGTGCCAATCCGTGAATAGAGAAATTATGCCTTAAATGTATCCTTCTTCTTTCCTCAAATTCTGCACATATGATATATCATTTAACATTTTCAACTTTCTCCCAAACGAGCACGCTAAGTACTCTTATGTCTTACTTTAACCCATTATGAACCTTACACTATAGGAACTATGAGTGGCACTTATTCAATAAATCACCGATCGCTTCCTCTATCATTTCCATGTATATTTGTCACATAAGCGCAATTATCTCCCTACTCATGGTGAACTCACTATCCAATATATACTCTCATTGTTTCATTTTCCACTGGCTTTGAACTTCATTTCACAGTGTTTTATTCCCATATCATTTACGTGCCAGCTTGACCGTTTAAGGTCATAACAACTTAGCTTACCCACTGTCATCTCATTATTGCTACTTATCTCTTTATTTTCCTCAAACAATCCATGATAGAGTATTCACATTTCTAGTACATTCAAGGACACAACATCCAAAACACGACAACATATTACGTTCATTGATACAGATACACTACAGCTCTATCTGTTTACCCATCCATTTACCATTTCTGTTTCCGTATACATATATTCAATCAATCCAGAATTTTCCGATGCACAATCAGTAGAAATTTCCAATCTTCTCTTCTTCTTTTTTCATTTCGAATTATCCCCATTTTGTTGAATATACAAGTCAGAACAATAATTACCTAATCATCCCGGACTTTTAATCTCACAGAGGCATACTTTACCCAATATGCTTTTCATATCCAAAGTTGACCTCTTCAAGCTATAGAAATGTTCGTTTTCTTTCAACTTTCGAGGGTTTATAACCACAGTACAATATCGATATCATTATCCATTTTTTCTTTTTCCCATTCCTAATTGCTCAAACACTGTCATGGCTCACACTCTGATACATTTACACTTAATCACTTAACACATGTTCACATGTAGGATTTATACTCGTGCGACTCAGACTAGGGATCAGTTACTATGGTCTGCAACGACATGACTCAAATGCATGCAACTTAACCTATGTTTCAGACTGTGCCCAGATAAATTTGTACTTCTGGGCTCTGATACCACCTACATGTAGCACCCCACTCCCGCATAACCCGAACCTGACATCGGTGGTGATATCCGAGTCTGTGCCCCGTGAGAGTGGTTTATTACATCAGTCAGATGAAGCTCAGTATAAAATTTTCCTTTTTGAATACACTCATATGCGCAGAATAAACAGTAGATAACTTGAGCCCACGTCAAAAGGAAGCATTTTTAGTTATTACAAACATTCATTAATAATATACAAAGGCCATTGAATGAACAAAAAGCCTTAACCAATTTGGGCTCACTATAAATACAGAGCATTCTTTTACAGAGATTTCAGAATACAATTCTATGGGACACTAATGCAGACGCGAACTGATCCCGACCTTTACCTTTCACTTGCCTGCAGTAGGTATACTCCCGTGTCTAACGGGGTACTCTTCAAGGCCTAAAAAATAGATGCAAATTTTGGGTGAGTTTTGCGAACTCAATGAGGAACCATCATCGATGGTTCGCCCAATTCATGCAGCACACAAGCAATTCACAGTAATATCACAGTCAGAAATAC
>JAOSBP010000005.1:23335403-23351475 GCA_027563825.1 Erythroxylum mucronatum
CAAAATAAATCCTAAACCCTCTTAACCCTTTGCCAAATTACCATTCTACCCTTCCCATCGGGGGTGGGATGTTACAATAACCTATGATAACGGTGCACTACGTTCAATCACAACACTCATTCAACATGGCATCAACTATCTTTATTCTCTTATAAAGCATCATAAGGAAAGACACGATATTTTAAAATCCAAATTTCCTCTTTTTATTTCATAAAAAAACTGAATGTCTACATTGATAATTTCCAATAACATCTGAAGGTGTACATCCTCATATCCTAATACAAAAGACGCTACATGATAGAGGAAATACACAAAACCTATCTAATCTATCCATATCCAGCTGACCAACCTTTGAGCTATTTCTTCTTGTTCCCAAAAGTACAAGACTCTACTACTTGTAGCATCCCTCATTAGCTACTATCATCTCTCGATCCTAAAAAATTAACGTTGCAATTTTAATGAGTTTTGCGAACTCAATGAGGTAACTATCATCGATGGTTCACTCAATTCATGCATCACATCAATATACGTAACATATTATTCACATCTTTTCACATATTCATAAAATGCCACACTTCACTTTCAGAGCAATCGTTATAATCCTTTCATTCATATATAATACACATATCAAGTATAAATGCAATGCACGAGAGACTCACTTTCATTTATTATTGTCATTGTGATCGAGTTCCTTTTTACTAGCTCATATCCCTTAGTGGATATCGAGCTGTGTCAAATTATGTCCCATATCCCTTAGTAGATACCGGGTACACTCATAACTGAGCCTGAGGCTATAATCACAATCCAAGTTTTAAGCTCTTTATCCTGACGACTCCGGTCACAACTTCCTTAATCTTACATGCATTCATGTATTGAATGTTTCATATAGGATATTCTCAATCAATCATATGATTACACATTCACATTCATATCACATTTGTCATCGGACCTTAGTCTGGCATTCAACAGAATTGTTTAGCAACATTTATTTCATCACATTCATATACACATACGAGGAGCACCTCAATAACTCATTCATACACTAGAATCATCGGGCCTTCATTGTCTGGAATCAACACAATCAATTCACATTCATTCAATAATTCAAACATAATATAAAGCAAACAAGAAATTGGGTGAGACCATCTAGGTTACTCACCGATCGCTCCCGAAGCTAATGCCTGGAAGTTCCGGCAACGTCTGGAGGTTGACGTTCCAGTTGCTCCTCTATAATAAGCAATATACATATATCACAAATTGGAACAATTGTAATAGTTTTATAATGCACATGTATGTATATAAAATATGCACAATGCATGTTTATGACAATCCCGGGTATTTTTCCATTATTCTCATCACATGATCAGTCCCATCTCAAAATTCACCTAAGTATAATTTATACTTAGGTTTGTACCTCAACAAAACCATTCAAAACACAATTCATAACTTATTGAATCATTTCAGATTTTTCCAAAAACTGACTTTCGGATATACTATTCTTGATAATTTAGACAATGAAAATATAGTAATTTGATAGTACTCTCTTCTAAAAAAATGTTCTCCTATATCTTAAGTTTATAATGACACCAAGATCGTTCAATTTGGTTAAGAAATCTGAAAATTATACCCCAAACGTTTTTGGACTATTCTCATTCTGAAATAGTACCCTATACTCAACTTCCATACAGAAATTGAAAGTCTTAGAGACTGAATTAAAATTTGATTTCTTCATATTATTTTTATCCCTATGTCTCTAGTGTACTGAGAATCACACCATTTGGATAACTACATAAGAAGATATGCTCAAAATACCGAAATATGTTCAGTGTAGAGAAAAGTTCGATGCGGCGAACTCCTCCAGAAAGGAATTCTCGCAAAACTTTCACAAGTTCGCCGCGGCAAAACCTAGAGTTGGCCAAGGCGCGAAGTTTACCCAAAAGGAATCCTAGCCAAATCCTTCAACTTCGCTATAGCCAAGTAAGGAGTTTGCGCAGCAAACTTTCACAAAACCATACCCAATTTTTTCACCTTCAGGTCAGATTTTGAGACTCTTATAGATAAAATTGGAATTCTACGTCTGCATAAAAAATGTATCCATATGTCTCTAGTTTAGTCCAAATCAAGAACCATCACATTTTGATAACTAGAGAAAAAGTTATGGCTAAAAGACTGAAGCATACTCAGTGAACAATTTTTCCAATCAATCATCTTCAAACTTTCCAGATTTTACACCTAACCTAACTTGTGCAAAAATCACCATTTTCTACTTCATTTACTCCTCATTCTCAACTCCATTTCTTCTCAATATCTTTCACCAACCAAGCATGATCTAAATTTGATCATTAACCCAAAAACATGACATGTTCATGTACCTATTCATCCACCAATTTTCTACACTCATTTCTCACCCCATTATGAAGATCATTCAACCTCAAAATATCTCTATAACAATTCATAACTTATTACTCCTCAAGCATGTACAAAGTAAAGACATTTACTTAAACTTTGCATCACACACAAAACACCATTTCATGTCATTTAACCTCTAACTATCATCATAAATGCTTCATTTAACATTGCCCATAAAATTAAAACATGACTTACTTGATTTAGCTATCAAATTTTCAAACTCTTCAAGAAAATCAACAATCCCTAGCTTCATCAACAACCCACGATCATCATCTTCCAAAGGTTATAGGGTTGGGTTTTTGGTGAGAATGAAAGAGGGAACATGGTGAAAGAGAAGCAAGTAAGAGATGAGAGAGCTAGGTTTAGTGTTGGTGATGACATAAAGAAGAAGAGAACCAACAAAGAAGAAGAAGGAGAAGATGGGGTCACGAAAATGAAGAAGAAGAAAGCCAAGAAAATGAAGGAGGAGAGAGCAAAATGTAAGACCATTAAATGGTCTTTCAATTAAATGAAAGAATAGTAACTTTAGACTTGGAAAATTGTCTAATTTCCATGAATTTCAACTAGCTCTTTTATTTAACCAGTCCAATCAATTCCAATTGTCTCCCTATTTTTAATAACACTTGACAAATAGTCCTAAAGTCATTTATCAAAATTTCCATTTCCTTTGGACACTAAATTCTACTACCATTTATTAATAGCTTTGCCACTTGGCAATTTTTCTAGTCCAAAATACCCAATAATTTCCAGAAATTTCTCCAACAATTCCAAAAATTCTAAATCGGCAAATACACTTTCCAAATCAATTTTTTCAACACATAAAAACCACAATTTTCAATAACAATCACATTTATAAGCAATTATACCCTGACTGTCAATGAATGCATGTACAATCATTTTCATATGCAAAATTTTACTATTCACGTGGATGCGTATGTCATATTATGCATGAACAAGAATTGCATTTTCTAATATCTCAATCATCTCTCATAGATTCTATTCTAGCCTCAACATAGGTAATGGGGTGTTAAAGTATTCTTTCCTTAGCGCTTAGCTCAAATGGGAGAATTGTGATACTGTCATGGTCGAATGTGTATGTCATTTAGTTGCAACACATGGAACACGTTGTGTATAAGTGTCTTTGGCGAAGATACCAGTTTATAGGCAATTGTTTCCACCTTGTCTATGACCTTCAAGAGACCATAAAATTGTGGGGATATGGTTGGACCTTTTAGCTAATGACCTTTGCCTATAAGGCTGAAGTTTGACAAATATTATGCTCCTTATATTGAGCTCCCTCTTAACTCGTTTCTTATTCACCTGTTGACACATTCTTTCTTGAGCTCTCTATTGAAACTTGATTATCTGCATAGTTGTCTCTCTATCTTGCGCAAGACTATTAACCACCATTAATTTTGAGTCTTTGGCTAGATAAGGGATATGTATCAGAGGTGGGTAGCCATATAAAACTTTTAAAGGAGTAGTGTTGATTGAGGAGTGGTCTTTTGTGGTATGCCACCACTCCGCTAAAGGAAGCCACATAAACCACTTACTAGGAAAATCAGCTGTCATACATCTAAGGTAGGTTTCCAAGGAGGGATTGAGATCACTTTAAGGGTGATAGGAAGAGGAGAAGTAAAGTCGTACTCTTCGTAGTTCATAGAACTCTTGCTAGAATTGGCTTAAGAACATAAGGTTGTGGTCACTCGTAATGTTCTTGCGCATGCCACAAAATTTGAATACGTTAGAAAGTATTGGTCACTACCTCTATTGAATATGGGTGCTCAAAGCCAAGAAATGTGCGTACATACTAAACTTGTCGATTACTATTAGGGTCACTATGTAATAATTGAGATGGGAAGGTCCTCAATTAAGATGCATTTAAGGGCTTTAGTTTGTTTTATAATATTAGTCGACATGTTTTATTGTAATCGGGTTATAACTTAATTATAAAGCCTGAACCATGTTAGTATTATTTTGTAGTTGTTTTTAGTTTCCTATTTGGGTTAGGATTTGTTATGGGGTTAGGTTCTAATCTAATTATGATTCTTTAAATTTTTAATATGATTATGATTCCTAATGACATCAAGGATATGAACTAAAATAGGATTTAATTAAAGTAGTATTGGTTGTTAGTGTTTGAATCCATGTTACAATGATAAAGAACATTTTTTTAGGACTCTAGTTTTCTTTTCCTTTTAGGATTCTAGCTCTTAGGGATTTTATGCCTTTAAAGGCTATCTTATTATTGTAATTCATGGATCACAAATATAAAAATCAATCTGACAACTTTTTTAAATTTTTGTGAGAATTTTCTCTTTTTTTTAACAAGAACTTAATATGATCTTTTAAAGGCAATTTATGGGGATTAAAATTCTTATAGCATTAATTCTAGTCAGTAGATTTCACTAGGATCAAAGTTTTTTTTGCTTGATTTGTAGACAATCCTAGGGTTCTAATTTCTTATTGTTTGTGTTTTAGATGGTTTTCATCCTAAGGTTTGCACTATTTAAGTTTTAAGTGTTTGGTTCTTTTCTTCTTATTTTATGATTTGTGTCATTCATCATCTGCTTATCCAATTCTTTCTACATTCAATTTCTTTTCAATTCAGCGTTCACTTTTTTAAAAAAATTGAATGAAAATTTCATTAAAATAGCAAAGCTATTTGAATATTATAATGAGTTCACCAAAAGGTTGCTTTTAGCTATTTATATAATTAGAAGGGACATATAGCTTAAATTAAAAATTCCATCTATATTTCATTGTTGGAGAAAAATTAAGGTGGGCTGAATTTGTAATTACTAAGGCTCTAATCCAATTGATAGGATCCTCAGCTAGCAGATGCTTATTTACTTCCTCCTCCTTGTAGATTCTTCTGTTTCTTTCTTTCCACAGATTGTAGATAGTAGTTGTAAATGTTGTCTTGTAAAGTGTTCCATCTTTCATTTGTTGCTTGGCATATTTGATAATCCAATCCAAAGTTGTTGTCCAATCATATGAAGTACAATATTCAACTAGCTTAAGCAAGATTTTACACCATACAGATTTAGACTATTTACACTGAAAGAACAAGTAGTTCCTATCTTCTTCTACTTGTTGCATATAATACATATAGGATCAACATAACCAAACCATCTGTTCTTTGATATGAGTCAATTCCTGATGACTAACTAGGTGATCATTGTTGCTTTTGGATTTAGGGAGTTCTTCCACTTAAGTTGAAACCATGGTACATTCTCTCTTTCATCTTGTAAAGTTCTATAGCATCATTTGTTGGTGAATATTCCACTAGATTCTAGTTTCCAAATGACTTCCTTCTCTTCATTCCAGTGAGTGATCAAGGGTAAATACTCTAATAGTGAATTCAAACCTCTTAAATTGCTAGATCAACTACCTCCATGGATAAGTGAAGAGACTCTTGCATTAAGGGGGATTATATTTCTTAATATGGCTCTCTCATCTTTTTGGATAAGAGGGTTAAAAGCTAACCAATTGTCATACCATACCCAGATATTGTCTCCATTCCCCAATCTATGTTTTATCAAAGGGTAAACAAGATTTCTCAATGTTAGCATGCGATTGAAGATCCAAAAATACCCCTAGTAAGTGGTAATTGCCAGAAGTTTTGATTTTTTGGAATTAGGAAAATATATGTGTAGTTTAGTTCACTCCTAAACTACTTCAGTGAATAATTTGCCAATGAATTTCCAAGATTTTTGAAAAAATAGTCAGCAAACCTATCGGGCCCAGGTGCCTTTAAAGGATGCATTCTAGACAAAACCTCTTTGATTTCATGATTTGTAAAGGGTGTAATCAAAGAGTCCTTGATGTCTTGTGTCAGATAATCAAAGTATCATTTGATGTTGTAAACCTGTTGATAATCCTTTGTTATGCCCATTAGCTGTAAGAAAAATTCCCTAGTGAGCTTTAATAAAGTAGGTTAATCTGAAGAAGGATTGCCATTGTTATCTATGAGTTCCATTAGCTTGTTGGTGTTCCTTCTTACTAATAGAGAAGCATGGAAAATTTTTGTATTTTAACCTCCATCTTTCAACCAGTACGCTCTAGATTTTTTTCCAAGATAGAGATGTAAAGTCTAAGGGCCTCCTGACGCTCTTTGAGTCTCTAAGGCTCTATAATCTTCAAGTGATTATTGTAAAGGTGGTTGTAGCTCTCAACCTGAGCCTCTTTAAGCTTATGTTTAGTCTTCATAATCTTCCTAGTGTGAGTGTTTATGAAGAGCTCGAGAGCATGTTTTACCTTCTTCATTTTTTGCATCAGCTAAAAGGATTTACACGCTTCAACAATCTGGTTCTAACAGGTACCTAGCAGTTCGAGGAACCCATCTTGTTGAGTCAACCTATTGAAAAACTTGAAAGGTACTCTAGAAAACCTTAGAACAATGATGTTCAAAATATGTATATAAGAATGATCTAAAAAAGAGTTTTCTCCAAAGTGAGTAATGATTGAGGATACAAGTCTAACCAATCTTGGTTAGCTAATGCTCTATTTATTTGTTTCCTTATCAGCATGTTTCCTTGTTGCTTATTGGACCATATGAATAGTCTGCCATTAAACCTTAGGTATCTTATTTTGATTCTTTGGAACAAATTTGCTAACTCCCTTCCTGTTAGTGTATGAAACCCTCTTCCTCCTTCTGATTCATGGTCAGTGTGTATACAATTGAAATTACCAATTAATAGCTAGGGATTTGAGATTATAGTTTCAATAGTTTGAAGATTGTCCCATGACATATCCCTTTGGAACTGGAAATTTCAAGCATAGACTAAGGTAATTGCAAAGAATGAGTTAGTATAATCCATCTTGCATTTCAAGTGAGTAAACTAGTCACTTTCCCCTTTTACTTACACCGAGATTTTATTAGCATTATAAAAGCACATAATTCGTCCACTGTAGTGTGAAGAGTGATTAGAAATAGCTTTCCATTTTGCACCCAAAAATTCAGAATCACCTAGCATATGTGGTGATTTTATTTTTGTTTCAAGAAGCCCCACTATATATGACCTCTTTTCCAAAATGATCTCCTTTACCATTGCTTTGTCATTAAAACCTCAAACATTGTAAACTAATATCATCAGGGGAAGATCCCCTTTAGATTTATTTTTGCCCTTCCTTCTAGCTGATCTTCTCCTAAAATTGGCAGCTGAATTGGCAGTGGATCTTAGCTTCATCTTGGACTTCTTTTCTATCCTTGTCTTCAGTTAGTTTTCATTATATGTTTAAGTGTTTGGCACACTATCAATTTGCTTTTTAGAATCTGCTTGGTGAATCTTAGCTTCAGTTAAGTAATAGGCAAATCCTTTGTCAAGACTTCATTATCACCATTTGTAGGCACCCTTATATTTGCCAAGTTAGTCTGAGTATCCTCATTTATGCATTCTTAAGAAGCTAGCCCCATCAACTCATCATGCTATCCTGTTTTAAGGAGTTTCCCAGTTGGTTTCCAACTTTTGTTCAGTGTGTTTGGTTTCCATGGATAGGTGATAGGAACTTCAATTTTCTAAAGTTTCCCATCATCTCCAATCTTCAGGTTGAGCAGTTTGTTAGGCAATTTTGAGTTTCTTTTGATTTTAATACATATTTTTGAAAAGAAAATTCTCTCCATATTGGTAGTTGGGGAATCCATGCAAATAGGTTTCCCAAGTGAACTAGCAATATAACTTAATCCTTTAATTGTCCAAAACTCAAGTGGCATATTGTGAAAATTAACCTATAAAGGAAATGAATCAATGTTACCTCTGTCCCATTTTGAACCAGATTTCCATTTTTGAATGAAAATAGGTTGTCCACCTATATGTCAAAGTCCTACTTTAATAATCTCATTCAAGCTACTTTTGATGGAGAATTTGAGCATGAATGAGACATCTTCCATTAACATGGTCTTCTACAAGAGCTTGCATAATAGGAAATGATGGCCTTTTATTCCAAAAGTAACCCGCTAGTGTTGAGAACTAAGCTTTTCCTCCAGCTTGGAGAAGCTCTATTGGAGGAGTTAACACTCCATCATTCATAACATTTGGAAAATGTTTTAGCATACCTTTAATTTGTTGGATGTTAAACTTCTTTCTTTAAGCTCCTTCAGGTTGAGTGGAGATTAACTTGGCATTTTCCTTAATAGTTATAACTTGGCATTTTCCTCAACAGTTACTATAGCTGAGTGTTCTACTGGTTGTTTTCTTTATGCAACAGTAGCAAGTTCAGGAAACTCTTCAAGATTCAGAGGAGGGGGAAGGGAGTGCCCTTCTTTCTCCATTTTTGAGGCCTTCAAGGTTGAACCCTTATGACAGAGAGAAATTTTTAGAGAGAGGAAGCTAGTTAACTCACTTTTTTTAATGCAGAAAACTAATTTTGCATTCACTTCTTTCTTTTTCAATCAAAATTGTCCCATTCTCTTTTCTCTTGTGTTTTTAAGTTATTTCGCATCGCATATACATAATATAAAAGGGATAGAAGAAAAAGAAAAAAGTCAAAAAAAAATAAAAATGTGCATTAAATCCTAAATTCTAATCCTTTTTCTAGTTTAAAAATGTTCTCAGTTTTGCCTCATCATTTTTACATTATTGTTGGTTTCGTTAACTTATTCTTAGTGTCCAATCATCCTTATTAACTTCTTGTTCATTTTGCTTCCTTTTTTTTTCTTGTTAATCTTGATTTTCATCAAAGAAAGTTATACAGGAACTGTTGCCTACCATTTTAGTAGGAACTTTGATAAATTTCTTCTTAAAGGGCTTATGAAGGAAAATCGAGTAGTAAAATGCAAAAGTGGTGAGAAGTTTGATTAAAGAGATAGCTAAAAAAATAGTGTAAGATGAGTGAAAAATAAGGAAGCTCTCAAGAAAATGAAACGAGTGATAAAAGGAGTTAGTGTGTGTCGAAAAGTGAAAAGAACATAGTGGTGCATATTTTAAAAAAATAGAGCGTGGAGTACAAAATAGAGAGAAAAGAAAGCAATTTAGTGTTTTTGCTAGTAATTGTCAGATTGAGAATGCTACATTAGTAAGGCAACAACTAATTCAACTTTTTGCACAAGGATATCGGTTATTTAACTAACGATCTTAGCACTTCTTTGCCTAGTATAACTGTTTCTGTATTGTAGGAATTTGCATATCTATTTCTCAAAGAAATACCACATGGTTTACCTCCTTTAAGAAATATAGATAACATATTTGTTGTTACGGGTAGGTTTAGTAAGATGGCATATTTTACATGTTCTAAAACTAATAATGCAACACGTATTTCTCATTTGTTCTTTAAGGAAGTAGTAAATTTGCATGGATTATCTAGACCAATAGTAAGTGATAGAGATGTTAACCTAGAACGATATAAGTGAAACTTTTGGCGTACTTATGTGGAATAAGTTAGGAATTAAACTCTTATTTTCTACTTTTGTATATCCTCAAACTGATGGAAAAATTAAACTAATTAATAGGACACTTACATCTTTGTTATATGCTATCATTTAAAAGACTTAAAATAATGGGAAAATATCTAGTGCATGTTGAGTTTGCATGTAATAAGTCAGTTCATTCTACTACCTTTTATTCTCCTTTTGAAATTGTGTGTAATCCTTTGACTCCTTTGGGTATCTTACCTTTGCCTATTAACAAACATGTTAATTTAGATGGTAAGTATAAGGAAAATTTTGTTAGGAATTTGCATGGTAAGGTTCGTGCTAACATAGAGAGAAAGAATAATATTGTGAGGTAAGCCAATAAGGGGAGTATGAAAGTTGTTTTTTCAACCCAGATATTTAATTTGGGTTTATATCAGTAAGAAGAGGTTTCCTAATGAAAGGAAGTCTAAGTTGCAGCCTAGGGGAGATAGAACTTTTCAAGTGTTAGAGAAGATCAATGAGAACTACAAATTAGATTTGCTAAGCCACAACGGTAATATGTTTGCTACTTCTAAGTTGCTAATTTATCTTTGTATAATGTGAGTGATTCAAGGACAAATCCTTTTGATGAGGGAGGGAATGATGGAGATCAACTTGTAACAGCACCTATTTCTAACCATTCTTTTGTCCTTTTCAAGGAATTAAGGGTCTAATGACTAGGGAAAAATTAAATGCAAAAAGATAGCTTTGTAAGGATTAATCATAGAGATGTAAGGAAACAAGACTATTTAAGATAAATCATATGCATTATGAAGATTAATCACTTTTCTGCATGTTATTGAACATAGAGTATGCTTAATGTATAAAGAACAAGGCTTAAAGAATGTTTAACAACCTAGTCCATTTGTTCTGGGTTAAATGAAAACCAATTAACTTAATTAAGATGTATTTAAGGGCTTTAACTTGTTTTAATGTTTTAAAAACTAGATCGAACATCAAACTGGTCAAAGGAAAGGTTTAAGATCTAAAGGTTTAATCAGTATTAAACTATTATAAAACTGGTATATGATAAATAAGAACTACAAATTATAAGAATATTAATGTATAATAAACTAATAATAAACCTAATAATTTAAACTAAATTTGAGTATAATGTAAAACTTATAATAATAATAAAAATTAAAATTGTATTTCTAAAGGAGGTTATATCTCATCATCGTCAAAAGTTCTAAATTCTCCAATACTTTCTGAAAGCTCATAAACCATGCTTTCATCCAAAGCATCTACATCAATATCTTGTACTTCATTCAAAATTACAAATTAGTAATTTATGAAATTATTATCAATTGTAAATTTGTAACACATTATACTTTTAATATTAAATATGATCAAAATAAGATGTCAATTGACCATCAGTAGATGTTCTTAATTCATTTTTTGTGACAAATGCATTTTCTTCATAAATTTCCTTTTCAATTTCTTTATAATCAAGATCAAGAGACAGTTCTTCTTCTTTGATCCAAAAATCAGTATGTTCAATACAATCAATATCAACTGGATCATACTTTCTCTTCTTACTAAGCACTTTGAATACATAACAGAGAAAATTGTAAAGTCAATAATAAAAATGAAACCAAATCAATTATATACTTGTTCTTCATTCTCAAAATATAAATAACATAAACAAGGTCATTGAGTCTTTGATGTTCCAAACAATTTCATTCTTTTGTATGAATGCATTAAAAAAAACTCCAATTATGTTTATAACTTGATATAAAAGTTGTTTTACTGAGTAATCTAATAGAGATTTTTCTCATCATTGGAGCACCCGCCAAATAATCTTCATCACTCATCTATATTTTAAATTAATTGTTATGAGAAATAAAAATAGAATATTAATAAGTAAAGTGTGAACTAAAAGCATGAAACTTACCAGGCTACATTTTTTTAATCATAAGCTCTCTCTTTGTAGATAATCTAGCAAAACTCCCTAAACCTTTACAATACAATTTAATTTATTTTGCAGCCTTTGATTTCTCTTTAGTAGAGAAAATACCTTTGCATTCAATCATATCAAAGAGACCACCCATAATATCATTTGTACATACATCTTCACTATATAAGCATTAGGGATTGAGAAAATAAGCTACTAAGTGGATCCTTTAAGTAAGATGTTTGTCCTATTGTTGGTTAATAGTATATGTATAAGGTTTATACAGTTTCTCCTTCCCTTTAAGAGATTCATAGTTGTTTTGCAAACTCTGCACAAACGATCATACATATAGCCCAAAGATGGCTTATCATATGAGTCAACAATCCTCATCAACCTTATAAGTATAGTCATAATCTTCACAATGATCAAACAGGCATTCCAGAAAATTATCATCTAGAATAATACCAACAACCTTATAAGTAGAGCCACAATCTTTACAATGATCAAACAGGCATTCCAGAAAATTATCATCTAGAATAATACCGTAAACTTCTTTTCATTTTGCGTTCTTTGATAACTTATAAGTTGAAAAATATTTACTTGTCACTAAATATTGAATTAGTTTTTTATGTTTATAAACATTTTTCAAATTAATAAATATACTTACAAACATATTACCTGTAGGATTCACAATCTCAAACTAATCTTCTTGCTTTCTTAACCAAGATAAAAAATGTAACATGATTATTCATAAAAAATTATGGTGTTATATACATATGAAGCAAGACTAGAAATGTGGTTTATACCACCAAAATCTTTTAAAATGAGATTTATACAATGAGCAGCACATAAAGACCAATAAATATGCTTAATACTTTGATTGTGACAAGTACCTAGCTGATACATAATTAGTTGTATTATCTGTAACAAAATGCACAACAGTAAATTTAATAAAATAATTTAGATAAAGCATAAACATTTTTTACTAGTCAGAAATATCAACAACCTTGATAAAATAATATTCCAATAAACTAAGAAATTAATCAAGGTTTTTTTAAACTTTGATTAGTCCACCCATATCCCATAATAGTGCATCATATTGATTCCTAGCTAGACTTATTTGTGTCTATAATAATCTAACATTCCTTTTTGAAATCATAAAGTAAAGGCACATGAACCTTATAATAAAAAGGGACATACCATTGTTGTAGCATATATTGCTTCTTAAAATATGGCGAATTTAAAGCATTTAAAGGAAAATAGGAATGGTAGAACCATCTATTCCATGCTCATTTACATTGCATGATAGCATCCTTATCAGCCAAAACATTTTTAAAACTAAGTTGAGAACCAAAAGTAGTTATTGGAGGAAAAATAAGAATTTATGTCAATAAAAGCTTTCCTTTTTCCTTTATCTAATACTTGCTGTGTTTCATCGTTTCTAAAAGATACATTATCAGCCTCTTTATTTTCCTTTCTTTATTTGTTACTAAAAATAATTTCCAGTCCTTTCATATATATCCAATGATACTTTTCTTACAAGAAGTAATATTACCTTTAACACCAGCAAGAGGTTCTTTCATTCTATAAATTTCTCCCCTTTAAACATTCCATTGCAACACAAATTTATATTAAATATTTCCATCAAATGTTTAGAAAGAAGGAAAATAATTCCATGTAGGATTAGACTATACCATGACTAGAAGATGTTAAGTTCATTGAATTTTTTTAATAATTCCATATTTTCCATTATAATTTTAACTTGAAAATATGATTAAAGAAACAATTTTGTAAGTTTTGTACACAACTATAAGATATGGACATTATAAGAAGGTAACGAACGTTGAAAATACTTATCATATTGACTATATTATATTTGGCAAACTATTGTAGTTACACTCAGGCTCAGGCCAAAATGTGATAATAGGGAAGTTAAAAAATAAAACACAAACATAAAAATAAGCGAACAAATAGCTTTTACTTGCTAAATATCTTGCTTTTAAAAAATATTTAGAAAAGAAAAAATGAGTGCCTCAGTTTCATATTAACATACATAATAAGTATTCCTAAATTTGGCATGGTTAAAAAGACATGATAAAGCTATTTTAGGAAATCAAGGTACTCATTGAAAGCATTTAGAAAGATGATCATTTGCATAATTATATTACGTTAATTTCAAAGAAATGACAAAAATATTTATACTTATAATTTGTAAATGTTAATTTATTACCATTTGTCACATACTTCATAACCACCAAATACAAGAGATAATCATCAAGTGAATGAGTGAAAAAAGAAAATAGAAAAAAAAAACATTGTTTACAGTTTACACTATACATGTTTCTACTTGTAATTTTACAACTATCAGTTGCTATAAGACATGAAAAGAATAAGCAAATTTTCAATTATCAATTATTGTGAGATGAGATAAGAATAAGGAATAGGCTCAAATATGTTCACAAAATAACTCAATAAATCTAACCCAAAACAAAAAAACTTCCTATTAATCTTATAAGGAATTATGCAGAGATTAGTAAATGAAATATAACATTCCTAAAATTTGAAAGAAGTAATTATTAATTAAGTCTTTGCAAAAAAGAAATGATTAAATATTGTATTGTACGAGGAATTAGATGTTATAATATTACATTAAGAATTAAGGACTGGACCTATAAGCCAAAATTAATGTATCTACTCATCTCAAACATCGTTTATAAGCATGTTCAAATACCATCCGGTTGAAAGCGACATCTGACAAACTTTCATAACGTAATATACACATGAGCTATTAACTAAATTTTTATGAAAGGTAACACTAAAGCTTAATCTATATTGTTTTTTCTCTTCTGAGATGAATAAAGATAGACTGAAAATTAAGGATTCAAGAAGATAATCAACCTTATCCCCAACTCTTCTCTAACAAACCCATTGTTTCTACGCCTAAAAGCTTCAACCATAGATTCTCTACCTAGTAAACTCAATGTCTTTGAAATAAATTCGCATATCATAACTAACAACCTAGTAAAATAATGAAGTAAAGATTGAAAGAAGAAAGATGAAACTGATAAGAAAGAAGATTAAAGTCTAAAAATAGAAATACCTTAATCTTTATATCGACGAAAGTTTGAAAAATGAAAAGAAAAAAAAAACCTTAATCGACTAATCCTTGCAACTTCTCTATTTATTGCTAAAGAGGTTGAACAAAAGTACAAAACTAAAAATTTATTGAAGAGATGAGTTTGATTAGAGATGGAAACATGTCTAAGATTGAACAAAACTATAAGAGTCAATAAAACGTTGAAGTTTGGTTGGATATAGAGCTTGAAAAATCAAAAATTGAAGAAGAAAGTGAAGAAGATAAGGTTATGATTTTTTTTCCTAGTTGAGGTTTAGAAAATTTTTTATTTATAACATTTATCAATATAAACCGAATGAAACAATTGATCAATTCTTAATTTACCTAAAGAACCTACTAGTTTGGTTTGGCTTTAAAATCTTTGGTTTATTTTGTTTATTAGTCAACATTTTATTGTAATTGAGCCGTAGCTTAATTATAAAGCCCAAACCATGTTAGAATTATTTCAAATTTTAGTTATTTTTTAGATGATTTATATTAGAAATTTTACATTTTAAATATATTTCTATATAAATAATATAAATAATATTTTGTAGTTTTTTTATATTTTTCTATTTAGGTTAGGGCTTGTTATAAGTTTAAATTCTAATCTGCTTAGGATTCCTTATATTTCTAATATGAATATGATTCCTTATGCCAATAAAAATAAGAAATAAAATAGGATTCCTAGAGTCCAAGTTAAAGTAATATTAGTTAGTGTTTTAATCCCTATTACACATGATAAGGAATGTTCTTTTAGGACTCTAGTTTTACCTTCCTTTTAAGATTCTAGTTCTTAGGAGTGTTTTAATCCCTATTACTCAAGATAAGGAATGTTCCTTTAGGACTCTAGTTTTATCTTCCTTTTAAGATTCTAGTTCTTAGGGATTTTATTCCTATAAAAAGCTATCTTATTGATGTAATTGATCGCGGCTCTGTCGTTTCGATCTTAAGATCAAACCCTTGGAAGCCGAATCAAAAATAATTTAATTCCAAGGATTGTAATATAGGATGCAACCTCGGGTCGTCTCACTTAATCGGAACCTAATGAAATAGACCTAAGCTAGCCTATATGTTATAAAATGCAAGCGAAATTAGTAAGAAGGGGGGTTTCGATCTTGAAAATATTAACGAACTAAAATGCATGGTAAAAAGCATGTAAAAAGCATTTTTGGGTTTTTGAAAATAGAAAATGAAAAGATTAAAACAAGTGATAAAATCCTCTTGAAAATGAGCTTTGGCTATCACAGTTCAAAACTAA
>JAOSBP010000005.1:23351575-23367465 GCA_027563825.1 Erythroxylum mucronatum
ACTGTAACTGGAAGAAAATTAAGTTACATGTAAATACACTTGCTTTCCAGGGCACTATATTTACATAACTCCAACAGTGTACATATGTGAGAATTGGTTATAATGTTGGGATGTTATTTTATGTCTTATCATTGAAATTCCCATGTTAATGTAGATTATTTTAATTTTTATAAGAAAAAGAAAAAAAGAAAAAAAGGGAAAAGAAAAGAAAAAAAGAGAAAAAAGGAAAAATAAATAAATAAATAAATGAAAAAAATTGTTTAAAATAAATGTATCAAGGAAGAATTGCTTATGTGTTGAAAAGTTGTTTATGGTTTATACAACTTCCTAAAGTTGTAATGGATGTGTTATTTGAGCATGTTGAATATGAGGTAGAGGTTATCTTGTAAGGTTCACTCTTGTGATTTCATTGGCATAAATTGTATGAGTGATTCCTTCATATTGGTATATGCTTCAAGTGGTTTGTGTATGAGAGCTGAATGAAGTTGTGAAATATAAATGTTGCATTTGTCATAGCTGACGATTCCCAGTTTTTGATGAGTGTTACTTTGTTTCACTAGCTTTGATGACTTTTATGCTACTTGACCCAAATATATCTTACCTCACCTTTGCCCACATTACAACCTTGAAAAATCTTTTGATTCATGATTTTGCATGTGAACATTAGTCGTGAAAAAATGAAATAATATGCAAAGTTGTGGATTATCATGATCATGAATGGAGTTGAGTGTACCCATTGATATATTTTAATTAAACACATTTTCCGAGTCTACCATTAGATTCCTCAATTTTTAAAAATATTGAATGTTGATTGATCATGAGTAAAAGCTTGGAATGTTAAATTCTTGCCATGATTTTGGAAAGTCACTTATCTTTGTTTATGATTATATAGTCTTGGAAAAATATGGAAATTGAGTCAATGTTTTGGGTTAATGAGCTTAATTTTGATGTTTTCCGAGGACGGTCAAAAGCTAAGTGCGGGGGAATTTAATATGTGTTTAATTGTTGATATATTTAATCATTTACATTTAGCGATTAATGATACAAAAATTCTTAAGATACTCACTTTAATTCATATGTGATTTTAGGTATAATTTGGAAGCAAAAAAAAATAAAGTGAGTCAAAAACACCCCATTTGGGACATTTTTCGAAGATCAATACTTGTTTTTTTTCATGGAGTGGACAAAGAAAATCAATAGATGAAAAATGGAAGACAAAGAAGAAGAAAAATTTAAATGCAAGTAGCTGTAAAAAAAAAGAAGGTTGTTGTGCTGCGTTTAACGCATTTGTTAACGCTGCATCCACACGCAGCGGACGCTGCGTTTAGGCAACGTGAACGCAGCACACGCTGCGTTGCTATGAAACGCAGTAATGCAGTGTTAAACGCTGCATCTATGCATTTTATACGCAAAAAGGCAGCTCAGCAGGAAAGCCACAGAAGGTTTTAAGGGAGCAGCAAAATTAAATGGTCTTGTCAATGAACAGTGGCTGCAGGAACGAATACACAAGCACAGTACATGCTAGAGTAGACAGAAGCTAGAGGAGATAGCAGTTGCTGCGTCTTGCATAGGGGTCTGCATTTAACTCAGAAATTCTGCGTTAAACGCAGACAAGGAGTACGCAAGCCTGAAGGATTTAAAGCTACAGTAGATAGTGAAGGGCTAAACTAAGGGAGTTTTGGATAGGGATTAAGATGGGGGCCGAAGCATTTTTCTGGGAAAGACCTATGAAGAGCTAGACTTCCCTACTCTGGTTCGGAGGGGAGATCGACATCGATGACCTGGGTTAAGTATTTTTTATTATTTTGTTGTTTCTTTCTCTCATTAGGAATTGATTGTGTTATCCTATATTAATTGATTTGGGTATTGTGTATGGATAATCAGATTTTCGTTATTATTCAGTTATTTGTGTATGAACCCATTGGGTATTGTGAGATGATGGTTTTAATGCATTCATTGAATCGTTAATTGCAAACTTATTGCTAGAATCTCGATATAATCCGTAATTGTTATGTTAAAATTAATGTGTAGCGACCAATGATTCGTAATCATTAGGGATAACATGACCTAGGTTAAATGACGCATCGTATGTGGTTGATGCATTGATTAATCGGTTTTTCTAATTCGTAATGCTACTACTTAATTAAATCTAGAGATCGTATCCTAGGTTGTTTGGTAGTTAAGTTTAATTAACGATCGTATCTTGATTAAACAAAACCTAAGGAAAAACTCGGCTTAATTTTTAACCCACGATTAATAGTTGTTATAAGAGGTTAAAGACAACAAATGAATAAAATATGCTTAATTAGAGTGTAGGCCAAGATTGAACTAAAGAACCAGGTTCCTACCAAATTCCCCACATTTATCATTTTTGCATGTTTTCTTTAATTTATTGAAACCCTCCACCCCTACCTTAAAGCTAAACGCCGGTTAATTTCATTTTATAAACTTTACACACTCTCTATGTGGGATCGACATAGACTCACCAATGCTATAGTAGTTGGTCTAGTTATTTTATTTTGACTAGCGTAACGACGCGCGGTTAGAGGGTGATGGTGGGCTTGTGGGTGGTGTCAGGCGGTTGCTGCGGGTGTGGTGGTGGTCACCAGACGATCGGAGAGCGACTGGTCCGATCGTCCGGTGGTGACGATGAAGAAGGGAGAGAGTGAGAGTGTGAGAGAGAAACTAACGAGAGGAAGAAGAAGAAGGAGAACGTCAGGCATGTGGGAGGGAGGGGGTGAGTTCGAGAGTAATTTTTTGAATAAAAGAGAGAGTGAGAGTGTGAGTTTGTGAGAGAGAAAATGAAAGAGAAAAAAAATGAAGAAAAAAGATGCAGGTAAATGTTGGGTGGAGGGGTTTAATAAATTTTTTTCCTAAAATACCCCTCAATTTTTAAAATTTCTAGTACCGGCCAGTATTTAGCTGGTATTTTGAATACCGGTCGGTACCAACCAAAACATTCCAATATAGGCCGGTACCGAAACGTTACTTTTTGTACCGCCTACCTTCTGATATGGTATGAAAAACAAAACTTTGGTTATATATAATAATATCTATTTATAGTTAAATCTTTTTTTGTTAAATCTAAATCCATTTTCATTTTATAGTTAATTTATTATATATTTAGTAGGTAAATCCATTTATAGTTATAATAATCTATTTATACTTATAATGGTAATAGGTAAATTTAGAATAATCTTGTTATGCTTATAATTTATAAGGACAACGATTTATATAATTGAAATATTTAATTATAGTTATAGTTTATTTAATTTAACTGTTTTTGTTTATATCTTATCCATTTTAGTTTTATATATCTTTATTATATTCTATTTATTTATATATATAACATATATCTATATATAATTAATAATTAATTGTAAAATAATGAAAGCAATTCAAAATTTTGAATTATTTTTTAGAATTGTTGTTTTATCACATTCTGTTTCATTTTACATTTATTTATGCATTTTACATTAAATTAAATTTATTTGTATTATTTTTTAAAATTCAAAATTACCAAAAAAAAATTGTCCCCTCTGTCTTCTTTTTTGTTTTCTTTATTTGTATTTTCTATTTTGGGAATTTATAGTAAATTTTAATGTATCTTGTAACCTAAAAAAATTCGGGGGAAGAGCCATTTCATTTTTATCCCTGGCAGTCGAAACAATATAATAAATAATAGAATAAGTAAAAAGTAGTTTATTTATTTATTTATAGTTAAATTATTTATTTATTTATTTTATCTATTCTAGTTAAATGAACTTGAAAAAATTGCTGATGAAAGTTTTCTATTTTCTATTTATTATTTATATATTTCATAATCCATGTATAATAATATATTTATAATAAATATATATAGCTCCTCAAGCAACTCAATTGAATATTCATCTGTAGAAGCCAAATCCTAATTTCCTCAAGGATTTTACAAAACTCTTGTTATAAAATTATCACTGATATCATTGTACGACGAATAGAATTTTGTTTTGACGTTATTTAAATTAAAAGAAAACCTGTAATTTTATTTTATACTCGCACCTTTTATCGTACAAAAAGTACAAAGTAAATTAAAAGAATATAAATGTGCTCGGAAGCCGTCAACGGTTCGGTTGCAACTTGCATGACATATGGCTGTGACTGAGTTTGAGGGAGGAATAAAAGTAATTTTTTTGATGCGTTAACCACGTGCAATGCAGACACGTTTTATTTACATCAAATTTGTTTTCTTCAATTAGGTGCTTCTTTGACAAACATTTTATATTTATGTTCACACCATTTCATTCTCTCTTCGGATTTCTTTTGTTAAATATATAACAATTAATTCAAAATTATCATTAGAGGGGATTAGAATATCACATGTGTTAATGTACTTCATTCATAAATACCTTACAATAATAAAACAACTCTAAAACATATTTCCAATTTAATGTTAAATTTGATATAATTTAGGAATTTAGGTACAGAGAACTATTTTATATTAAACATATTAGTTTAACAAGTGAAGGTTTTCCTTTAATCATTCAACATTTTAAGTTTAATTACATTTGTAACCTAGTACCTTTTTAATTAAAGATAATTTTATTAATAATACATCCACTTAAAATCTCTTTTAAAAACTTGCCTGCTTTAAAATGAATAAAAACTTATTGGTAGTTTGCTAAGATCTTATAAAATATCCTAGTGTCATTGATTGACTCAGAGTAGGTCAATATTTAAATTTACTACAAGTGCATAGTGTAACTGTACATAACATCAGATTTTTAATTTAATTAAAAATTAAACTAACAAATAAACTAAGATTAAACAATACTTAACACACAATAAAGAAAAATACTTAGAAAAATTAATATTAAATAATAGTGTCTAGATGATGAATTCAAATCATGTACTAATAGAAAACAAAGAAATCATAATTCTAAATCGCTTTCTCTTTTCTTAGATCTTCTTATAAGTTTGGATTTGATGTTGTTATATAATGAATCTCTTGACGTATTCTTCATGTTTTTTTTTGGTTCCTTGATCAGAACTATCGCCGCTGAATATGTCTCACAACTTAAAACTACTTAATAATTTGGCTCCCTTTTGTTTGCCTCCACTCACATCCTTTTATAGTAAAAATTAAGATTTTTGAGATATATATGATCACTTACATGGACGTATAGGAGACTGTGGATAATAAAAAACACCTGAATTTGCAATTTCATATGGATACAGAAACTTATACGGCCAACAAACACAACTGTGTATATCAACATACACAGGTGTGTAACTTTACATAACTAGAATAAAAATTCTTCAGTGTTCACACATTTATAGAGAGTTAGACAGTCATTGTATACGGTCATGTAGGTCCTTAGCTGTTTAAAATCTTCGTTTTACAATTAATTATATTTAATTATAAAGTTTCTCAAATTTTACAATTAATTTTAACTCGATTAAAAGGTCTTTTTCTTTTTTCATCCCATTCTTATTGACCGACCAATTAGGTTCTCGAACATATTGGCAATAGATTTAAATTACAACCCTAAATTATATTTAGGATTAGATAAATTAATCTCCTTTAATTGATCTTTAATTCTCTAATTAAAGAATTCATATCCATAGATTAAGATTGACGTCTAGCAATGCATCATGACTACCCAAATATTTAAGAATATCAAAGTGATTTTGACTAACCTTTCGTGCATAATTTTTTTGTATAATTTAATCTTTTCATTATATAATGTTCCAATTAGTTATAGGGTATGAAATTAATGTCTATCTTATTTATGTCCAATCATGTTAATACTCCATTATTATTATTTGATTCTATTAATGACATTTATAAAATATTTACAAAGTGTCATTCTGCTTTAGCCAATGATTTCTTAAATCATTATCAATCGAGGACAATAGAACATTCTCCCTAATTATTTTAGAGTGATGAATTCTATATTGATCACTCAATCACCTCCATATAGTTCATGCTATATCTAATGATTACTATAAGAGCTAACATAGAATGTAATATATTATAAGTAAAATATAATAATTCTTATACGAGATACTTTGGAGATCTCAATTCAAAAGATTATTTATACCATTATCACGGTAAGAATTTGCATAGACATAAAGTAATATTTTAAATGTAATTTTCTTATATATATATATATATGGTTAGTTCAATAAATTTTTTGTGTTGTACTAATATCTAGCCTTAGCAATAAAATAATGATTAATAACAATTTAAAGAAAGTACATACATACAAAATAAAGAAGATACTGGTCTCATATATATATATATATATATATATGTATATATATAATATTAAGTCTCCTATGGTAATGTCAAAAAGAGACTTTATATGTATATATATAATATTAAGTCTCCTATGATAATGTCAAAAACAAAAGTCTCCTATGATATTGAAGCCATTTACGGTGTTTATCATTGCAGCTCTCAATTTTATAAAACTTCAGTCAACTTACGCGCGCCCCCAAATTAATCACACGTCGAACAGAGCAGGGTTTTGTTGGACAAGTCAGTCAAGCCTGGCAAATATGAAATTTCAACGAATGTCATTATCTCAGGACTTTTCTCTATCCTCATTATATCTCCCTACCCCCCCTCTCCGTCTGTCTGTCTGTCTGTCTGATCCAACCTGTTGTTTCATCCTGGTGAGTGTTTCAATCTCGTTTCTTTTGCTTCAGTCTCCTCAATGATTATAGTCACTTTTCGTTCCTCAACTTTCATTTACTTAGTCGTCTCCATAAATTTTATGCTTTAACTTGTATTATTCTATAATCTTTCCGGTCGGTACGGTTCTTATCCTCTTAATCAGATTCAACTGAACAGAATTCTTTTTTTTTTAATTTGCTATGGTTTTGATGAACAGTTGAGAGTTTCAATATCAAAATTTCTACTTTTACTAATCTTCTGATGTGTTAGGTATTTCCGTTCTTAATGTTATATTTGAATGATTTGAACTTGTGGAGTAGAAGCTCTGATGCTTAGTAAACGATTAAAATCCAAGAGCTTGGGAATTCTTTTCTGTTTTCCCTTTATAAACTAGCGTGTTATTTTATTGCATTTTTCGGTTTACAGGATGATATCGTCTTTTGGCTACTGGGTTGAAATTTTGGCGTTCAAACATTTTGGTTAGGAATAAACATTCTGTCATTGTTGTATCTCACTCCTTTTGCCTTTGAAAAAAATAATTTAGCATCGTTATTGACCGCTTAGGTTGCCTCTTACGCTGCAATGGAAGAAGTTTCTCGGATGTCATCCCTTTTAACTAGAATTTTGAACAAAGAAAATTTATCTTTTGTTTGTAGATTATTCTAGATGAAGTGGAATTGGTTGCCTGGATAGAACTTAAGCTTTTTCCTTTACGATATAGATTGTTCGGCTCCCAGGAACTTTGGAAGCCAGAGTTGCAGTCAATTTATTCCCCCGATATGGGGTGTTCTTTGAAACGGTTGAACTGTGATTGCATGTAAATAATCGGCTAAAAGTTATCATAATTTAGTAAAGAGATGAATAAGAAATTCTTGAGGATTAATGCATATTTTGTTGGAAATAAGGATTGAAATTCTTTAGAATGATAAACTAATGGGGCATAACGTGATTGTAGAGCTACTAATTTAAAGGTGATAATCTCAAAGTCTGGAATTAAAAGAGAAATTTAATATGGTTAGTAAATGAACTTCAGGCTGTGAAGCTCATTTCAAGAAACATGGGGTTTGTTCATAATGGGAGCAGGGTAACTCAACGAAAGGTATATAGGCTATGGACTCTGCAAAGAGACTTATATGTTGATGATAAATGTGAGAGTATCTCAAGCATTCGGAAGCAGATATTAGTTTCATCGATTCTTGTGCTTGAAACTTCAATAATTATGGTCCTGAGTCTTTAGCAGTGACCCTCTTGCTAAAATAAGTATCTTGGTAAATACAGTATTCTTTATTTTCATTTCTGTGAGCCCTATTATCCTTTTTACGTTTGTCAATTCCATTAATAGATGAGTCCTCTTGATTTCTTCTCATGTTAGGCTGGATATTGCTGCATAATTTGCCACTATCCCTTCCAATATGCGCTTGACAAAGAAAAATTCCTTTGAGCACCCTATCAATGAAAATCAATGCTAGTAGCTAACTGGAATACAATGATTGAGGAGTTTCATACTGTGGGCTTTTGTCATGTTGTGGGTGGTTGTAATTTTTTCTCCATCAGTTTTTATTTCTCTGCATAATTATTATACCAGTGAAAATTTGCCCATTTAATCTGATCTCGGGCTCTGCCCTTCATTCCAGTATTGGGAATCTCATAATATGAGTCAAGAATCTGTCCAACTAGAAGATATAGGATATACCTAATTGTAATGTTTAATTCAATTGTGTATGTTGTCTAAATATTCTTCAACAACTCTATACTTGATGGGTTAGCTTTAAATATCAATCCAATTAAAGAGGTTTCAAAATTCAAGAATTGTGTTCTCAATAATGGAGTACAAGTGATCGCTGGAAGTTCCTTTTCTTGTATTATAATAAAGGATATAGGTCTTGTATGATATGATGTCTATTAGTGGTAATCTCTACTTAGAACTTTACATCCTCAGTACTACTTTGTATAAGGTTCTAATTTTCTACTTTGTGGTACTCTAAGTGTTGATTATTCTCTTGCAACATGTAGCCTAAAAATACACGCATTTTGGATGACTTAGGATTGCTGATTTCAGAACGTTTTTAATTTGGGCTTCTGCTGACAGTTGAAATCAGCGGTTTTTTACAAAGTTTGTCACGCAGTTATGACTTGTTTTCCTTTCATATTTGGGCGGACCAAATTTGATTCTTTGGCGAGACATTCTTCTGAAGTTGATGAAGGTAATGATGATAAATTGTCATTTTTGTTAAGATTTAATATATAATCCTGCTCTACGGCTGATCCAAGTATTTAAGCTTTTGGATTAAATAATTTCTTAACTTGGCACGGTTCCTTTAATACTAGAGGTTTCAACTTCAAACCATCTTTCCTGTATTTAAATTTAAATAAAGGAATGGTGACGTGCTTTATTCAATCATTCAACTTCTACGATTTCTCCATACTTTTATCTCAGTATGCTTCTATGTGAAGAGTTAAAAAGATAAAACTCTGTTTTCATCCAACAGTTTAAACTTTATGCGGTGTCTTTAGGCTGTTAGGTTTGTGTCCCCGTGTGAATTATCGATTGACATGTCTACATGTGAAGCTTTGTCTGGAATTTGTTTTTGAACATTTTTACCTATTTTGTAACCTTTTTCAAGGAAAGAAACTCTACTATGTTTGTGATTATGTCCTGTAAAGCCTTCCTATTAAATTGCTATTTCTGAACAGAACTTGCAGAAATAGAAAATGTTAAGCAGTATACCTACAAAGAGTTAAGAAATGCCACTGAAGATTTTAGTCCGGTCAACAAAATTGGGGAAGGTGGTTTTGGTTCTGTGTACAAGGTAATCAAACGATTATTTCTTGAATAGATGCTATATGTTACCTGAAACCTTTGGTGTGATGTCCTTTCTTCTTTGCTCCTTTGTGTCTTCGTCTTGGAAATGACATGCAATATATTCTGGATGATCAGGGACAGCTTAAACATGGGAAAATTGCTGCCATCAAAGTTCTTGCATCTGAATCAAGACAAGGTGCAAGAGAATTTGTTGCAGAAATCAAAGCAATCTCAAAAATAGAGCATGAGAACTTAGTTCAACTGTATGGCTGTTGTGTGGAGGAAAATCACAGAATTTTAGTCTACAACTACCTTGACAATAACAGCCTTGCACAAACCCTTCTTGGTAGGCCATGTAATTTCTGTGTTATATTTGTGTCTTCCAATTCAGTTCTTTGTTCCATTTTGGAGTACATTTGCTCTTGAATTTTCGGGAATATAAGTTGAAGATAGATGGGAAAATTAGTACGCACCTTAGTACTTCCAAAAGGGTTTCTCTGTGCTCACGATCAATGAAGTATACTTTCCATAATCCATATAGTGATTAATTAACTACCTTTTTGTCCTCACAGGTGGGATCTTGTAGCAACTGAAAGTTATGGGTTCTCCTTTCCCAGGGCTTTTTTTGTTGTTGTTTTTATACGGTTTCTTTATGAGTTTAGCCCCTGCTTTTTACAAAAGGGAAAAAGGATTATCAATAATGAACCAAACATATCCTTTTATTTCTCTTCCTATTTTTGATCTTAGGAACTAATTCATACAATCCTAATGTCAAATGTATATACATTTTATATGATACAATTTATGCATCACTTTCCTTTTCTAACTAAGTCTAGTTTTTCATGTACAGGTAGAAATCATAGTGGCATTCACTTTAACTGGAGAACACGGTCCAAAATCTGCATTGGTGTAGCTCGAGGACTTGCCTACCTTCATGAGGAAGTACGACCATACATTATTCACAGGGATATCAAAGCAAGTAATATACTACTTGACAAGGACTTGAGCCCAAAAATTTCAGATTTTGGTTTGGCGAAGCTTATCCCAGGTAGCATGACTCATGTTAGCACACGTGTAGCTGGAACAATGTGAGTTGCTCTATTTCTGTTATTCTATGACTATATAACTTCAACTTATTTTGCCCCAAACTTATGTCTAGATTACATTAACTTCACAAATTTAACATTGTTTTTTATTCTTGTGTTGAAGTTTGGCTCTTTATAGATACTTGTTAATGAACGTTTACATTAACTCCCTATTTGGATTATAGAAACTATGATATCATGAAGCTCTCATCGCAACATGTTTAATACCATACCCTTTCACTCCGTTGTAATGATCACATAGCCTATCTTATGCAGTGGTGATTACATTCCTCTATTCATTGCTACAGGAGAAAAAGGATACAATTAATTGACATTTCGTAACTAAGACTTTAAAGTTTTCTTTCTCTATGCTGTTTATTCTTTTTTCTCGTAGCCTTTCTATAAGAAACCTTCGTTGTGTACAAGGGATAAAAAGGTAAATAAATAGTCTTTGACTATTTGGCTATAGTTTATCTATTTGTGGTGGTTGGGTGATATGAGATATCAATAATACTCACATATACGAACATGAACTGTTCTAATAGAGAATACCTAAATAATAATCTGTATAGGGAGTAATTGTATCTAATAACAAAGTGAAATTGAAAAACATTTTGTGAAAACCTTATTTGACCTTCACAATTAATTTTAACTTGTTTATTACCTCTCAAAAAATTGAAACAACCTGGTCTCTTACATCTCTTTTGCACTCTTTTTATCATGGTAGTTATTGGGAAATACAGATTGATAAAACATCTAATTTCTAATGTTCATCTGTACAAGCACAGAAGAGATATGATTAAGGACGCTTGGAGAGGGATGGCTAGCAAGTTGTTAGCTCATTTGTCATAAAGCTTTTTCTTAGTCATATTCTTACACAAATTCCACTATCTACAATTTGGTTCAAATTCAAATGTGAAATCTTTGAATTCTAAAGTTCCTAACCAAGTCCGGTATTGCCCTCTAATGCTTTATAATGTGTGACCAATTATTATCGACATTTTAGGACTGAATGTGAGTTATAATCCTATTCTAATCAGGATTAGAAAGATTAATCTTCATAATTTATTATCAAATATCCAATTAATTAAAACATATTCATAAAGGTCCACTAGAATGTATACCAATTCTTGACTACTCAAATAGGATAGGTAAGTTAACGTAGTTTGATGGACTAGTTAGAGCATGTTCTTTTTATATAATTCAATCCCTTCTAATGGTTTTGTTAGATGTAGAGTTGGGAATGTATATCTACTCTATTTAGTCTAACAAAATTGATCTTATAGTTTGGTCATTGACAAATTGAATCACTCATAAAGCTTCTTTTTGATCTTTAATTGTACCTTTTTTAAAATTAATGATAAAATATCATTATAAATTTGCATAAAGAATGTTTGATTGCATGACATAAACTAATAAATCGTTAAAATAATAATACTTTATAGGTTTTACATTCTCATTTCCATTTAATTGCATAAGATCCTACTAAACAACTTATCACTTCTTATTTGCTGCACACTTTTTAACTTGTGATTAATATTATATTCGTATTTATAATGTAATTGAATCCTTTGAGTTAAATTGATTCCTTATTTCTCTTTTTACTTTAAGAATGCATCAGGTAACAAAATGTTATAAATTATTTTTTTTCCTAGCTTGTAGGATTCAATTTAATTCTTGTAATTTATAAAATATGGTTAATTTCTTTATGTTTTGGTGCGTTTATAACCAATGAATAAATTTGTAGGATCACAAATGGTATGAATGAAAGAAATATAATTCTAAGATATTTCTGATTTTCTCTTTTGTAAAATAGGATAATACTATTATTTGGAATAGGACGTTAAATTTCTTAAGATTCTTACATTTTAAAATTGTAAAATTCATTTTTACTGATAATAGAACTAAAAAATAGCGAAATACATGGAACTGGTTAGTGTTTGAGTATGTGTAACCATTTGAACTTTTTCAGAATCAGAGCTTATATTTTATTATGGATTCCCTATTATTGTGACTGTATTCTTAACATTTAAAAGCATACCCTATTATGGTAACTGTTTTCTTAGCTTTCGAAAGCATAAATAATTTATTAGGACTTGAATCAGAGTGGTTACAAAGCTCAAGGGCATGAGTAAGTTTTTTTGTTTGGAGAAAATATTTCACAATGACAGGATAACCTGTGTTACATATAAGCTTGTCAACGTACAACTTGAGATTTTTGCTTGATATATTTGAGTATAAAGCTTTTGAATACAATTGAAACAATAAAATGGACGAAATCTTAAATTCGGAGCATCAAAATGTATATGAAAATTTCTCTTTTTCATGATAATTTCTCTATTGTCTAGGATTGGATGGGAGCTGACTTGTTAAACATATTGCAACAGTATCTATTGGAAATTCCTTAAAGAGTAAACGATGCTCCTTTTTACTGTCTCTTGAACATTCATTTTATTAGCATTCAATATTATCTGGTACGAAATCGCACTGTTTAGCCTTTATCTACACATTATAACCCCCATGTTATGGAGTTTTCATGGTGCGGATAATAAGGCTTTCACTCAGCTTTGCTTGCCTCATAGCGTTTGGTATTTGTCATATTTTGCACTTTGTTTTTCCCATCCTTTTCTGAACTTTATTTTTTTCCATTGAAGAGGTTATCTAGCACCTGAGTATGCCATACGGGGTCAAGTAACACGGAAAGCTGATGTTTATAGTTTTGGTGTCCTCCTCATTGAAATTGTCAGTGGCAGATGTAACACCAATTCACGACTTCCTATTGGAGAACAATATCTTTTAGAACGGGTATGAATTTCTCTTGGGTTTACTGTCATCGAGCTATCATGAATAGAACTGCAATGCAGTAGTCAACCTTGTTAATATAACAATTACTTCCTAGATTTGTTCATCCAAGTTTATTTTGGTGCAAAAGATTCTGTCAAATTCAAGAAATACATAACAGTCAGGATGAAATGCAATGTAAGACACAAGATTTGGAGGTATCACCTTAAAAATATGTGGTAGCCTACCGACTGAACGTAGTTTAATCCATGCATTGTCATATCTGCATAAACATTCATTGAAACCAGTCTCTGGTAAACCAATTCAATTCATTTTAGGTGATTCACTACAAAAGGTGCAATTAATTTCTAGCACTAGTTTTTGTACTAGATTTATTTTCATAGTTATTTAAAAATTTGTGGCATACTTCTGATTTAGTTCAAACTTAAGATTGTTTGGATTGAATGATTTGGTAATGCATGTGGGGAAATGATAACAACTTTGAACATTCTAAGAGCATATATTGGGGTGTTTGACTACTGAACTGTTGGTTAAACTCTTGTTATGAACTAACCAGACTATAACGCTTTGTTTGTCCAGACATGGCAACTTTACGAACGTAAGGAGCTGGTCGCCTTGGTGGACACAGCATTGAATGGTGATTTTGATGCTGAGGAGGCATGCAATTTTCTGAAGATTGGTCTGCTCTGCACACAAGACTCGATGAAGCTACGACCATCGATGTCTAGTGTGGTGAAGATGCTAACTTGTGAGAAAGCCATTGATGAGAGCGAGATAACAAAGCCAGGTCTAATTTCTGATTTTATGGACGTCAGGGTTCACGCTCCGTTGAAAACGAAATCAGAAGGAAAGACTGGATATTCCTCCTATATGTCTTCCACCTCTGACGGCCAGGACAATTCCACTTTGACGTCAGGAACCACAACTGCAACCATGACCTTCGCTGCCTCATACGATCATGGCCGTTGAAATAGATACGGAAAACCATAGATTTAATTGTTTTTTCCTATACCGTTTATTTTTTAGGCGTGTAGTTTCTGTAAATTGTGGCCACCATGCCCCGTCTCCTTCAAGCAACCAACACGTTTCTTCCCTGTTTTTCCTTTTCCCTCTTTTGCTGGTATATGAATATGATGTCAGAGCTGCGATCTTGTAAATGGAGGTGTGGATCTTGAAAGAAAGTGAGTTTTCCGCAGTGGGACGTTTCGAAATTCTATGCTATGCATACAACAAGAAATATAATAATGTCTGCTGGACACTGAACTCTTTGAAGTGTGATCATCTTCCAACCAAATCGAAGGACTAGGTAAATCGAAGGAAATGGTTTTTGTATTGGAAGGAAAACTTTACGCCTTTTAGTTCAGATTGAATGTCTTTTTGTTTAATTTTTTTTACATCTCAATGTTATTTTAAAAGATATAATTGAGTTAATGATAAGAAAGTTAACACCGAATCAATCCAAGGACTAAGGTAACAAGAGAGGTACCTGGTAGAGGCATTGGAAGAGCCACCTCAGCTAGTCATATCTCTATTATTCAATCAGGGGAGCCTCAGGCATATGATCCTTAATTTCCATTAGGGTTCGTGCATTCTTGGGATTACGTCAGCAACCTTTATCATTAAAATGAACATGGACTTCAGTTTGTTCTATGGGGCATTATATTTGTTAATAGGGCCTAGAGTGTGTTAATTATTAAACTATAGGTGAGATGAGTAGCCATGTCCGACCTTTCCTCCTGTAATGATACTTTTTCTCCAAGTCGATGATATCCCAAGTGACTTCCCCTTCTTAATATGCAATAATGATTTCATTTTTACTCATAAGGAGTATTTTGTTTTGAAAGCTAAAAGAATTCATTAAGTCATAAAAGGCAATTTGTATCTTTACAAAGCTTGATCAAGCAAAAAATAAAAAAAAAATCAATGCTCAAAAATACAACCTTAGGGGAAAGCTAGGAAGTTGAAGATTTTATTGTCTTCTTGAGAAACAACTTAGATGTTCTTCAATATGATGGGCTACCAGTGTTTTTCCTTATCCAACAATGAAGCTTATGGATTAGGACGTACTTATCTGTTATAACCTTGTTAAATAGTCTCTAGTTTTTTTTTTTTTTGCTCTCCAAATGACATACACTGCACAATTAAGACTTAGACCAAGACATACTCTATCTTTTCCCATTGAGTTGAATTTCTAATCAGCCCGTACTAAAATTTTGGTCCAATTTGATTCTTGACATTATAAATTGATAGTGTGTCGAATGCATGCCAAAACAGAGGAGGTGAAACTACATTTGAAGTACAAATGGTAAATACTTTTAAGTTTAGGGGGCGTTTGGTTTGAGCACGGGTTTGGGTTGGGGAATGGGTATGGGTATAATAGTAGAAGGGAATGGGAATGGGAATGGGAATAGGAATGGGTATAAAAAATGATGTTTGGTTTGTAACTTGGGTTTCTATATTAATATCAATAATGTTGTTGTTGTTGTTATTATTAATAATAATAAGATAATTAATTTTGTATAATAAAATTAATAATAATAAT
>JAOSBP010000005.1:23367565-23379178 GCA_027563825.1 Erythroxylum mucronatum
ATGAAAACCCCAAAACAAACATTATGTTTTACTATGATTCCATTCCTTCATTCCCAAACGCCCAAACCAAACGCCCCCTTAGTTAAACAAAATTTACATAGTTTGTCATTTAAACCCATTATCCTGTCTTAGTCTTTAGTCTTCAGTCTACCTCTAACTGCAAGCTAAGTAGTGAAAGAGGCTTTAGGCTTTAAGGACACTTTCCACACAATATTGTACCAAGGAATGAGAGGATTATGAGGCTTAAGAGCTTTGAAGCATGAGGAATGAGAGGATTATAAGGCTTAAGAGCTTTAATGCATGAGGAGTTTGAGTAGTCTCCATTGTTGCTTAAAGACCAAATATGCTTGTCTGGGGTGTGTGGATTAGGTTGATAGTTAGGAAAGTAACTCTAAAGCCTGTCAGTGCCCCTACCTTGAAAGTGCTAAGCATAGTGATTAATCACACTATTAACTCTTGCTTAAAGTGGGATTCTTGGGGGAAGAGGAAGGTCATCTCCCTTGAGGTTAAAAGGACTTTGTGAAGTCCAATTGTCAAACCAGAACCATGCTCCTTCTCCATTCCCTATTTGCCTTTTAATGAAAGGGTAGACAATGAGCCAATTTCTCAAGAGTTGAATAAAAGGCCAAGAAAATTCTTTTTTTTTTTCCAGAAATTTGCCATAAGTTAATTCCTTGACATAATACTCACTGATTTATTTACTCTAAAGAGATTATTTATCCTTAAACAATCTCCAAATTCTTTTGGTTACTTGCATATTTCGAAAAGTCTGAATTGGTGTGAGGCCAAGCACCCCCTCCATCTTATTTCTACCAACAAAGCTTTTCCTATTTGATTTTAGCACCCCTAACATCGTTAATTTTGCCTGACCAGAAGAAGTTTATGATGCATTTCTCTATCTCCTTAATAATTCTATTGGGAAGAAGAAGAAGAGTACTCCACTGTGTATAGAGATTTTTGAAAACATAAATGATTAGTTGAACTTTACCTATTTTGTCAACAATTGATAGTTTTCTTGTAATTTTACAAAATCATCAAACAATCCTAATATCTCTGTTTTTTTTAAATGGGGACTCCCAATAGGTGAAAGACATTCACTAGATGTTGAGATAAAAAATCTGCAAAAGTCTCTCAATGTTGATAACATATGATGAGAAATATATTCCACTATTGCAATGATTGATTCTTAATCCTAAGGTCCTATAGAAGCTCGTGATAAATAAATGGAGGATATAAATGGACTCCTGAGGAGCTCTAGAAAACAAGATCAAATCATCTGCAAAACAAAGATGAGAAAGAGAAAATTCTTTACATTTATGATGAAATTTAAAATCAAGTATGTTAGCTAAGTTGAAGCAAATGATTATGTTTATGATTTCCATAGCAATGATAAAGAGATAAGGGGAAAGTAGATCCCTTTGTCTAATTCCATTAGAACCTATGAATTGGTTGGTTAGAGCACCACTGATGAGAATGCTATAATAAGGGATTAAAATGCAATCCTGTATCCATTTAATAAAGAAGATTGGAAATGCAAACCATTCCAAATAAGTAAGGATAAAGCTCCATTGCAGTCTATCAAAAGCTTTGGAGAGATCAATTTTAGCAGGTAACTTTTAATGGATTTTCCTGAGCTATAATCTCTTATCAACTCTTGCACCAATAGAATATCGTTAGAAATAGATCAGCTAGAGATAAACGCTCCATGTGCATCACGAATGATCTGATTTAAATTCTTCTTAAGCCCATTAACAAGAAGCTTTGAAATCATTTTATAAATGGTATTACAACAAGATATTGGATGGAAGTCCTTAAGGCAACTTTTATTGGGAAGTTTAGGGATTAAACAAATGTGAGTAGCATTGATTGCCCTCAAAATCTTCCTTGAATTCATAAATTTTAGCACTTTTTTCCCTAAGTAGCTTACCAGTAATGTGTTGTGTTTTCTAAAATAGGTAGGCACTGAAGACATTAGCTCATGGTGCTTTTAATGGATTAAGATTAAACATAACATCTTTGATCTCCTGCATGGTAAAAAGCTACTGAAGCTTCATTAGTGTATCATACGATAAGGAAGGGGGAAGTTAATAAGATCTGCTAACTCCTAAACATTAGTAAGACCAGAACAGTTTGAAGCACCAAGCATTGATTCAAAGAATTTGACTATCAATTCCTTAAAGAATTGTTGTTTGAAATCATTTGCCTATTTGAATCCTATAGATAAGTTATCTTGTTTATGTTTCTCCTTTTCAGGATAGTATTATGGTAGAATTTATTGTTGTAGCCCCCTTCTCTCAACTAGGTAATTCTAGCCTTTTGCATACATAGTGAATCATGCTCTTAAAGAGCAATTTTGAACATCTCCAATCTAACAGTGATAAGTGTAAATTGCATTATGTTTTAGGGCTTAGTTTGATATGTATTTAATTGTTAATTTAATCGTTTAGCATATGTTTAGGTTAGAATTGTATTAGCTTGTTAATTATTTATGTTTTAAGTGTTTTATAGATTAGTACAAGTTTTTGAGCTTAAATATTATGTTTTTGAGGTATGTTGATGTGTTTGCTAGTATTTTAGGGTCAACATCAAAGAATAGAGAAGTTTCGGAGACATTCGGGCTGAAACAATAACCCATGATCATGGCATGTCAGGCCACGATTGTGACAAAAGCACCAGAGTTAGCCCACGATCATGAAAAAAACGCAAGGAACGACCCATGATAGTGACAGAAGGCTCAAATGTGGCCCACGATCGTGGCCTGTATCTAGCAGATGCACAGATACTCTAAAACGTCAAGTTTTGAGGGATTTTTTAACCTTTTGGACTCTGAAAAAACCTAGGCCTGCTCATAACATAGAAGATATTTAAAGAACAAGAAAAAGAGGCAAAGACAACTTTTGCATCAACCACCTTGAAAAACCCTACAGAGAATTCATCGAGAGATTGAGGAAGAGAAGAAGGAAGAGAGAAGAGAAGAAGAAGTTGACTCTACGTACTTCCCAGATCAGGAGTTTCCCAACGTCGCTGCCTTCCAAAATCAGTTCAGATTGTATTTCCTATTTAATTTTAGTTTTATTATTTTATGGAATTAGAATAAATAGTTGATGATAGGATCTAAAATGTTGATGATGTTCTAAACTCACCTTCGAAATTTTATTCTTGAATTAATGAAATTTGATTATTTATGTGTTTATTAGATTTGTTATGATTTACTTCTGCGATTGCATAATTCGATAATAAACTAAGAGGGTGAATCAAATGAAAAACGATTAAATTAGGCTACGAGAGTTAGGTAATTTAATAGAAATTATAATTAAATTAAATCGGTAAATTGTGCAAAGAGAGATCTTGCATAGGTTTCCAATAGTTTATTAGAGAACTTCAGAACTAAGTAGGGATTTGGAAAGGTTGTAAATTAAGAGATTGCTACCTCCATAATTTGATTAGGGTTTATGATTTAGGGTTAATGGTTATAACTCGAGAGAGAGCAATCAACCCTAGGATCGTCTAGAACCAACAATCCAGTAATTCATAATTAGTTAGGTTAGCATTAAGGATAGGTAGAATTCCCTTTCTCTCAATTGGTAAATTCTTTAGGTTGATTCTTGGGTATGCTGCAATTGCTTAGTAATTAGCATTTTCATGATTGATTCTTAATTTAATTTGATTGTTTGAATTGAATTTTCATTTTAGTCTGCTACATCTTGAATTTTTTTTATATTTGTTTCTGGCTTTAGATTTTAGGATTGGATTATCCCTCCTCGTTGATCGACACCTTAGGTACTACGCTAACGAACCGTGCGCTTGTAGATTATTGAGGGTTATTTATTAAAATTTACACACAACTAATACCTACTAAAGTTTTTGGTGCCGTTGTCGAGGAGGCAATTAGTTTAGTTCTTTAGTTTAAAGTGTTTTAGTTAGTTTTAAGTTTAGTTCTTTCTTTTTATTTCTGAATCTGTGCTCTTGCATAAACACGAGATTCATGAGAAATTCGAGAAGTGCAACTGAAACCTTAGAGTTAGACATCACTTGATTAGAATAGTCAATTAGGAAAGCTTAGTGTGAAGAAGAAGAAAAAATCGCAAAAGCAATAATGGCTGAGGAATTTTAGCAAGATTTGGACCACGGAGCGAGCCAAGGATGTCAACAAAGAACCCTTATGGATTTCATGAGACCAGGGTTCAACGCAACTAACTAAGGAGTAGTTAGGTCACCCCTACAAGTAGTCTCTTTCGAAATTAAACCAGCCCTCGTGAACATGCTTCAACAGAATGTGCAATTCTATGGACTAAAGAATGAAGATCCCAAATGCACATGTAGTGAACTTCCTTGAAATATGTGATACCTTTCAATACCATCAGATGTCGGAGCAAAGGCCTGGTACCATTCTCTCAACCCAGCTAATGTCACCACTTGGGATCAACTTGTTCATGCCTTTTTAGACAAGTAATTTCTGCTTACTAAGACCACGAAGATTATCAAGGAGATTGCCAACTTTCAGTAAAGTGACGGGGAATCAATCTATGAAGCGTTGGGAATGATACAAGGAGTTGTAACGGAAATGCCCACACCATAACTTACTTAAGGAGTTTTTGTTCCAAACATTCTATAATGGAGTAACCCCATATACGAGAGGCACGATTGATGCAGCTTCGGGAGGATCATTGATGAGAAAGATGGCAGATGAAGCATAAAAGCTGATAGAGGAGTGGCAAGTAATAGCTACCTATGGACGAACGAGCGGAGTAGGCAACCCACTTCTTTTCGAGAACAAAAAGGAATTGTAGCTGTTGACCAAATGATGGAGATGTAGGCAAAAATTGATAACTTAACTCGACAGCTCAACAACCTAAAGGCTTTGTCCTCAGCTTCGGTAAAAGCTGTGCAACTGAAGTGTGAACTCTGTGGCCAAATAGACTATGATACGGTGGACTATTTTTTGATGAAGGAATTCGATCCAGAGCAAGTTAATCATATGGGAGCTCAATATGGACGAGGAGGGGGAAACAATCCCTACTCGAATACATACAACCACGGGTGGAAGAATCACCCTAACTTCTTTTGGACAAAAAATGTTGGAGGATAATTCAGACCTCAAAGATAACAGGCTTCCAACAAGATAAATTGAGCTCAATGGATTCTAAGTTGGATAGGATTTTAGAAAAAATTGGAGGCATGGAGGATGCACATAGGAGGCTTGAAAGCAAGTTCGAGCAAGTCACTAAGAACCACGCATCCTTAATACACAATCTGGAGGTCCAAGTAGGTTAACTAGCCATTTCTCTTTTTTTTGACAATTGCTTTTCAATTTGCTTTGAACCTCTTCTCTTTTTGGTCTCAGATATATCATCATCTCCAACCTATTAGTCAACATAAATTGAAGACAAATTAAGTAATTTATCTTGAGAATAGGATTGAAATCACATGGAAGTACATAAGAAAACATAAGATAGTTCAATCCTATCAAATAGCCCCACACTTGGTCTTTGACTGTACTCGGGCAAATCGTCAAAATCAAAATCACAAACCAAAACTTTAACTCATTTTGCATATTTCTTAAGAATAGATAGCTATAAATAAAAGTGAATGACTTTCAAATCCTAAGCAAAAACTCAACATTCAAAGCTTTTACTCATGATCTATCAACATTCAATATCTTCAAAAATTGAGCAATCTAATGGTAGACTTGAAAAATGTGTTTAACTAAAATATATTCATAGGTACACTCAACACCATTCATGATCATGACAATCCATAACTTTGCATATCATTTCATTTCTCCACCACTAATAGTCACATGCAAAATCATGAATTAAAGGACTTTTCAAGGTTGTAATATGGGCAAAGGTAAGATGAGATATATTTGGGTTAAGTAGCATGAAAGTCATCAAAGCTAGTGAAACAAAGCAACACTCATCAAAACTGGGTACTATCAGCTATGACAAATGCAACATTTATATTTCATAACCCCATTCAGCTCTCACAAACAAACCACATGAAGCATATCCAATCCGCAGGAACCACTCATACAATTTATACCAATGGAATCCCAAAAGTGAACCTTCAACTCTAGGAAGATGCATAAACCATAAATAACTTTTCAATACATATGTAATTGCTCCTTGATACATTTATTGTAAACATTTTTTTTTCATTTTTTGCTTTCTTTTTTCTTTTCTTTTCACTTTTTTTTCTTTTTTCTTCTTTTTTATAAAAATTAAAATAAACTACATCAATATGGGAATTTCAATGATAAGACATAAACTAACATCCCAACATTATAACCAACCCTCACATATGTACACCCTTACACTTAGAATTTTGTATATCCACAAACTCAATAGTCACAAATGTTCCATTAGCTTTATAACTTGGGTAGGATATTTGGTTAAGTTTACAAGTATAAAATGTGGTTTATACAAAAAGAAAGGCTAAAGCTCAAAGGGGTTTATCAAGGAAAAAATCATGTCAATAAGATAGGTTATTTGGCTAATGTAGTCTCCGAAAAATAAAAAAAAGCCTAATCATATCAATGTTAATGTATGTGATAAAATGTGGTCTCAAATAGAAATTCAACGCAAAATCAAGATGTACATGTCATGAAGGTCACACATTATCAAAAGGCAATGAGACTGATATAGATGTGTCAGCCAAATAAGGCTCAAAATCTTACTGGCTTTGTCTATCATTAGTCATTACTCTTCTAAAGATAATGCACATTAACAAACCACAAGAGCAAAAGTACATGCCAAATTTTGCTAATGGATTTTACTAATCAACTCACACTCTAATTATAATTAAATAATCTTAAAAGCAATAGAAAACAAGCAAATTTTTTATTTTGTTCGTTTAATTTTGAAAACCGTCTAAGGAGTCAAGTAAGCTACGATTAAGCTCAAAAAACATGCATTAAAACTAATGTACCCCACCCCCACACTTAAAACATGCATTATCCTCAATGTAAAATCAAATTCCAGAAATGGAGTAGCTAACAAAAATAACATATGCAAAAATGTAAAAGACAGAAATTAACTTCCCTTGGGTTGCCACCCAAGTAGCGCCTTTGTTTAATATCATTGGCTCGACCTCCAGTTGTGTGCTTTAAGTGACACCAGTCACATCCTCTAGCATCAACACCTCCAAACCCTCCGTTTCGAAGCCCTCATAATATGGCTTTAAGCGATGACCATTCACTTAGAATGTCTTATCAGTTTTGAGGCTCCGTATCTCCACTGCACTAAAAGGAAAGACATAAGTGATAACAAATGGACCAACCCAATGGGAACGCAACTTACCAGGAAAGAGCTTAAGTTAGGAATGATATAGTAACACTTTTTAGCCCACTGAGAAACTTTTCATCGAAATCATCTTATCATAAAAAGCTTTCGTCCTATCCTTATATATCACTGCATTTTGATATGACTCATTCCTCATCTCTTCCAACTCCTGAAGCTACAACTTCCTATGCACTCCCACATCATCCAAGTGCATATTGCATCTTTTGATGGGCCAATATGCCTTATGTTCTAATTCCATGGAAGATGACATGGCTTTTCAAACACTAGCCTATATGGCGACATTCCAATTGGGATTTTGTAGGCTGTCTGGTAGGCCCACAATGCATCTTTCAGTCTTACACTCCAATCCTTCCTATTGGGTTGCACAGTTTTCTCAGGATTAACTTGATTTCTCGATTTGAGACTTCAGCTTGCCCGTTGGTTTGAGGATGGAAGCAGTAGAAACTTTGTGCGTGATGTGATATTTTCTGAACAATGCTTCCATCACCCTGTTGCAGAAGTGGGTTCCTCTATCGCTAATGACAGCTTTCGGTATCCCTAACCTAGAAAGAATGTTAGCTTTAACAAAATCTGCAACAACTTTGGCATCGTTAGTCCTGGTGCCTTTTACTTCCACCCATTTAGCATAATCAACCGAAAGCAATATATAAGTAAAGCCAAAAGGCGGAGGGAAAGGTCCCATAAAATCAATGCCCCAAATGTCAAAAATTTCACAAAAAAGCAAAGGGGTTTGTGGCAATTGATCCTTACAGGACAGGTTACCTGAACGTTGGCATCTATAATAGGATTTGCAGAAGGTATATGTTTCTTTAAACATTGTTGGCTAGTAGAAACCGCTCTCCAAAACTTTTTGAGTTGCCCGTTTTACTCAAAAATGTCCTCCGCAAGCGTACAAATGGCAGAAGGCTCAATTGATGATGATTCATTTTTCAGTACACACCTCCTAATAACTGATTTGCACAATGCCTCCAAAGATAGGGGTCATCCCAAACATAGTACTTTGCTTCACTTCGTTGCTTATCCCTATGAGACTTTCACAAACCAACAGGTAATTCATTAGTTACTAAAAAATTGACAATGTCTGCATACCCTGGTGGTGTCGCATTGGCAGAAATTAATCGCTCATCCGGAGAGTTTTCTCGTAGAGGGACATCATATTCTTCCTTTATCAAACAGCTGAGATGGTCTTCCACCACGTTTTCTGCCCCCTTCTTATCTCTAATCTCTAATTCAAATTCCTGCAGAAGGAGAATCCATATGATCAACCTCATTTTTTCTTCTTTCTTTGTGAGCAAGTATTGTAAAGTTGCATGGTCAGAATAAACAATCACTTTAGCTCCAAGCAAATACGATCAAAATTTTTCAGTACTGGAATAATGCAATTGAGCTAGATTTAAAGTCTTTGAAGCATAGTAAATGGAATGCAAAGCTTTTCCCACTCTTTGTCAAAGAGTCGCCCCCATCGCATAATCACTCACATTACACATGATCTTGAATGGGAGGTTCCAATCTGGCGGTTGAATCACTGGTGGGGATGTTAGAAGCTTCTTAAGTTTGCTGAATGCTTCTTTACACCTCTCGTTGAACTAAAAGGTGACATCTTATTGAAGAAGCTTGCATAGTGGTGAGGCTATCTTTGAAAAGTCCTTAATGAATTTCTGATAAAAACCTGCATGCCCTAGAAAAGAACGCACTTCCCTCACAGTAGAGGGGTAAGGTAGAGAAGGAATGATATCAACTTTAGACTTGTCTACTTCAATACCCTTAGCAGATATCACATGAACTAAAACTATACCTTGATCTACCATAAAATGACATATTTCCTAGTTCAACACAAGGTTAGTTTCTATACATCGTTATAAGATAATGGCAAGTTTCTCAAGACATTCATCAAAAGAAGATCCATACATACTAAAATTGTCCATAAATACCTCAATAATCTTCTCAACATATTCAAAAAAAATGCTTACCATACACCTTTGGAACGTGGCAGGTGCGTTACACAATCCGAATGACATCTTTCGGTAGGCAAACGTACCGAATAGGCATGCAAATGTGGTCTTCTCCTAATCTTCCGGTGCGATCGGGATCTGAAGATAACCTGAAAAACCATCTAAAAAGCAATAATAGTCATAACCAACCAATCTATCAAGCATTTGATCAATAAAAGGAAGGAAAAAATGATCTTTACGAGTAGCAGCATTTAACTTTCTATAATCAATACATACTTGCCACCCGATTTGCACTCGGGTAGGAATCAGCTCACCTTCCTCGTTTGTCACAACGGTGATTCCAGACTTCTTTGGAACCACCTGGACAGGACTTACTCACTTATTGTCAGAAATCGGGTAAATAACCCCAGCATCAAGAAGCTTCAATACCTCCTTCTTCACAACTTCCATCATTGGAGGATTCAACCTACGTTGAGCTTGCCTTATAGATTTTGCATCATCCTCCAACAAAATGCGGTGCATGCATATGGAAGGGCTTATCCCTTAGATATCTGCGATGGTCGACCTAATGGCCTTCTTATGCTCCCTCAGTATTCGAACCACCTTCCTCTTGAGTTGAAGTCAACTCTGCCGAAATGATAACTGGGAGAGTCTGCTTATCTCCCAAATAGGCATACTTTAGATGTGTAGGGAGTGGCTTCAGTTCCAATTCCGGTGCTTGCACAGCAGAAGGTAACAACTTCTAGTGAGCTTCAGGTATTTTTATAGAAGCCAAATCATACCTTTTTGGAGTGCTTTCCAATGAGTCCAAGGCAGTTGTCATTTTCACAAGCTCCTCTCCCATCTCAACATTAGTGTTAGCTTCTACTTCCATATCCTAGGTTAAATTCCATTGTGAGCGTGCCTTTACGAACATCTATCTTAGTTTGAGCCGTATTAAGAAATGGTCTCCTCAATAGGATAGGTATCGGATTGCATGAGGTGTCATCATTCATATCCACAACATAAAAATCTGCAGGAAACACTAACTCATTCACCTGTACCAAAACATCCTCAACCACACCATCAGGATAAGCATTAGTGCGATTAGCTAATTGGATGACTACACTCGTTTTATTCAAAGGGCCCAAAATCAAAGAAGCATAAATCGAATGAGGCATCACATTAATAGAAGCACCCAAATCCAACATTGCCTTATTGATCACAGTATTACCAATTTTGCAAGGAATTGTGAACATACCTAGATCCCGGTGTTTTGGAGGCATTTTCTTTCTGAATACTGTCGACACATTCTCACCCATCATCACTTTCTCATCACCCCTTAATTTCCTCTTATGTGTACATAGTTCTTTGAGGAATTTGGCATACCTTGGCACTTGCTTAATTGCTTCGAGTAAAGGTATATTGACTTTTACCTTTCGAAAAATCTCCAATATCCCTTTATCCTTGTCCTCCTTGTTTGGCCTCGTTAATATGCTCGAAAAAGGTGGAGGGTTAGTTATAACAATATTGGTACTTTCGATATTTACCTTTGTACTTGAGGACGAATTTTCTTCCGCTTCTAATTCCTTCTCGATCTCGTTCTCGATAGCAATCTTTTTTGGGGTCCTTTTGGAATCTTCAATCTCCTTTCCGCTTCTTAGGGTTATGGCACTGACATTCTTTGGATTCACCTCAGGTTGTGATGGCAATTTTACTCCTCCTTATGACTCTAGACGATTGACCCTTGCCGCCAATTGACCAATTTGGTATTCCATATTCGGGGTGCTTGCTTTCGTTTCTTGTTGGCTTGCTTTCACCTCTTGTTGTAATTGCAAATTGGAAGCAATAAGTTTGTTAATAAGTTTGTCTAAAGATGTACCTGAACTCGAAGAAGAAGCTCCTTGTGCTCCTTGTTGCCTTGGTTGAAATCCTGGTGGTCCTTGCGGGTGATTCTAGAAGTGATTTTGCTGTCGATTCCCTCCATAACTTAAGTTGGGGTGATCCCTCCAACCTGGGTTATTTGTCTGAGAGTATGGGTTGTATTGGTCTGGAAAGTTCCCTCCCGCAGCATTCACGTGCTCCATACTCCCTTCTTGCAAAGCTGGGCACTCGTCAGTTGGATGACTCATGTTTGAACATATCCCACACGTTCTCACTTGTGCCTGTCCAACTGCAATCTTTCTCACAAAAGAGGTTAGTTCATTTAAACGATGTTCAATGGATGAAGTGCTTACCTCATTTACTCGTCGAACTTCATTACGAGTGCTGAATTGTTGGGTATTAGCGGCCATCCGCTCAAGCAATATCCTAGCTTCAATGGGAGTCTTCTCGCAAAGTGCCCCACCACTCGCCGCATCAACCAAACTCCTCTCCATTGG
>JAOSBP010000005.1:23383975-23394318 GCA_027563825.1 Erythroxylum mucronatum
TTTCATTTGGTTCAAACCTCACCTCATTTGCTTAACCACACAATTAGTTATGATCAAAACAGTGCAATAGGTACAAATTCAATTTTCCAGCTTTGATACTCCATTCACTTCCTATCATTCCCATGTCAATTCTACTTCACTTAGCTTCCAATTTAGTCACCTATTCCACCAAGTTTTTATCAAACACGTCACTTCAACATAACCCCTAAAATTTCAGCACCCATACACAATCATGTCTTATAAGAAATGATCATTTAACATTACGAAAAGCTATCCAAAACACACAATTCACATCCTATACATTCAATCCATCTTAAATCCACCAAGAAAGTAACCTACCCATATACACTAACACAAGTTCAGTAAATGCTCAAAACAATCATAATGAATGCATCAACTACCAATTAAAGGACATATAATTTAATTCTTACCTAATCAAGCTTTAACTCTTCATTTCGTCAATTACTTCAAACTATTCCAATTTTCTACCTCATACGACCATCACTTACACAAGGCTTAAGGTGGCTATTTTTCCTTGTCAACACACAAGGGAAAGCAAGCAAATAACAAGCCTTGGTTTTAGGTGAAGAAGAGTAGCAATTTGACAAGGAGGAGCAACTAACGAAAGAAGAAACCAAAGAAGAAGAAGAGGAAAAGAAGGTTTCGGATGGCTTGAAGAAATAAAGCAAATAAATCATGTTTTCCTTCATTCATCTTAGAAGAACCGAGAATGCTTAGTAAGCAAGCATTAACTATTAAGATACTTGGCAATTTTTTAAGAAAAAGACAAAAGAAGAAAAGGACAAAAACATGTATAGGATTTATTAAAAACTCTAATAAAAGTTGACCCATTCAATTCCAATGGCTCTAATTCCAATCCAAAAATCATGTACCCAATATTATAGTGTCATTGGACAGCAATTTTTGATACCGAAAATTAACCGGTTCGCCACTTGGCGATTTGTCTGGTCCGGAAATTTTCTCCGAAAAAGTCCAGAAAAATTCTTAAAAATCTCTTAAAATAGAAAACACACAAAGACTCACTCCAAATAATTTTTCAATCACAATTTTCACATGAATCACAATAAAATTCTATGTAGGCCCAATACCTGGAAATAATCATGAATGCATGTACAGTTACTTGTCATGTGCGAATTCGACTGTTCACAAGTACCAGTATACATGTACAATCCTAATTCGTCCCAATCAATCTCACCCCTAGCCAATTTACTATTTTACCCTTCTCGTCGGGGTGGGATGTTACAAAATTTCATTGATCCACTTGGACTAAAGGGATTCCTCATCTATGAACAATCTCCAAATTATGTTAGCAACTAACATAATTTTGCATTTACAAAGAAGTGAGCCCTATACCCCCTCCTTTTTTGCTTTAGCAAAGATGTTCTCATTTGATTTTATCTCCTCTGAAATTGTCTGTAGTACCCGTCCATAGGAATTTTTTGATATTTTTCATAATCTCCTTATTAATTATTTTAGGTAAGAATAAATGAGCGCTCCATTGAATGTGAAGGCTTCTTAACATAAAGGAGATGAGTACAAGTTTCCCTGCATAAGAGAGACTTATTTTTCCAGGAGTTGATTCTTTTTCTATACCTCCAAAAGTGGGATACAATCCTGGTATCTTAACTTTTTGGAAGAAATGGGAACTCCCAGATACTTAAAAGGTATAGGTGAATATTCAGCCATGTCAACAACTCCAATCTTGCAGTTAAATTAATATCAAATAAGACCTACAACATGCTATTTTGTAAGTTAATATCAAGACCTAAAAGCTTACAAAACATCTTATCAAAGTTGAACAAAATTGAGACAGATGAGGAGTTAGCCTTAGAAAGCAATATCAAGTCATTTGCAAAACTGAGATGGGTAAGTTCCAAAGCTTTGCATTTGTGATGATATTCGAAACTACAGCAGTTTTGAGTATTTTTCAAAATCAATCATGTAAGAATTTCCAAAGCCATCAAAAAGGATAAGGGGAAAGGGAATCCCCTTACCTAATCCCATTGGTTCCTTTGAACTGAAGAGTGGGATTACCATTAATTAGTATTCTAAAATTTAGAAATAAAAACATCTACCTAGGAAATGAAATTGCTAGATTCGAAAAAAATATTTTGTTATTCTCAATTATTATTGATTCGAAAAATCCTTACCCTAAGTGAAAGATAGCTTGAAAATACATTTTAAATGTTATTAATTGAATCAAATATTAAAAATTGAGAACTAACATGATTGGACTTAAATAGAGTAGTCGTTAATTTTTTGCTCTATGTCTAGTGGCAACATTATGCGATAAAAATATTGAATGATAAAAAATTCATGAATGGAAAGGTTATTTAAAACCACTAAGATTTTCATAATATTTAGGTAGACATGTCATATTGTTAAAAGCCAATCTTTATCTATGGATATATCTTATTAGAGTATTAAAGATAAATTAAAAGGGTTTAATTTATCCCATCCTAATTATGATATAAGATTATAATTTATATCCATTCCCAACATATTTAGGTACTTAATGAGTCACATACCAAGATTGGTTGAAGAGAGAAAAAGGTAATTTAATCAACTTGATCTTGATTGTAAAGTTTGAAAAATTTTAGGACTAAATATGAGATATTTAATAAAAAAATCAATATGAGATATTAGATCTTATTTAGGTCCAATTAGAATTAATTGCAATTCTAGTTAAATTTTAACTAAAATTAGAATTTTATTTTCATTAAATTAATAAAAGGTCCGAATCATATTATATATAGGTGTCGGCTCTAAAGGAGTTAACATTTCTTATCTACCGTCTCTGTACCACTTGTAGAGTTTTCTGAACTTGTTGGTGTAGATACCATTAGAGGTCAAATATATGTATGGTTACTATAGTTTTAATGGGCTAATTTTAAAAATAGTTTGAAGGAAATGAGAAGAAAATGACCAAACTTCAAACTAAGGTATGATTTATGTTTATTGTAAATTAATCGCATTATATAAATTAAGAGATATTGGCTTATGGGAAATCAAATAAAAAAATTTATTCTTGCTTTCTACATGGGATGAGATCTCGTTCCGATTTTTCAATTGAATATCTTAAGATATAATATGATGTTTATGCATGTATTAGCTAGAATAAACATTAGATTATGCAATTGGATTAATGAATAATAAATCAGTAATTGGTATAGAATATGCATAAATTTCTACCTACTCAGAATAAAATCTTAACGATAAAATTCACAAATATGAAAATATTATTAAGAGGCGTGCAGGGAGTAGGGTATTATATTCTGAAATGAAATCATTTTGATGCAAATTGCTCTGCAAAATTGTGTTGCAGAGTTGTGGCTACATATATTTTTTGAAATCTTAACCTCAATAATTACTGCCCCACAAATTTGGCGTGCCCAGTTCATTGAAGTAGCTCTCCAAACTTTCTTCCCCCAGGCTTGACGATTTCTTGTGATGAGCAGGGTTTTCTTCCGACCTGGTAAGCTGATCGAGCACCGCTTTTAGAACCTTTTTATCGCAAGAATAAGGGTCTAGTTTAGTAACCATAGGAATTTGAGCAAATGCTGTTTTTGTAAGAATGTCTGTGCATATATTAGGGTCCAGGTGGGGATTGGCGATTGGTGTAGTAGTGGTTAATAATTGATTTTGGGAGAGAATGGAGAAGCAGGGAACTTGCTCGTGCTCATCTAATAAATGGGGTTGAGGTCGGTCAAAAGTGATGTAAGAATCCAGTAGTGCTGATGTAGAGCCCGTCTCATGGTAATAACTAACCAAGCTAGGTCTGGCAACACCTTCATTATTTTTGAAGAACAGTCGACATAACACCCAATCTTCCTGCATCAAGAAACAATTAATAATTAGGTTGCGCATAGCATAGCATAGCATAGCTTGTGGTTTATTTAAGTATATATGTTGATTATATTGAAGTTTACCTTGGTGTTTGAAGAAATTTTAGGAGCAAGAGATCCGTGAAGACGGAACTCATGCATAACCCAATAAGTCTTTCTACCTTTAGGCGCCCTGCCTTGATAGAAAACAAGAGTTTTCCTCATCCCAACAACGTTTGGATTAGAACTAGCACTTCCCTTACATACTATTGGTCGGTCCTTTCCTGTTGCCTTCCAATACCCAGAAGCAGTCGCTCTGTTGGTTCTCAGTCCAGTTGCGTACTTGCGGTCTCTTTGACTGTAGAAATACCATTCCTTCCCACCTACACGTGCCGTTTCTGTTTCATACATGTATAAAAGCAATAACTAAAATTAATTTACCAAATGCAAACTAGACAATAATTTCATTTTATTTATGAAACAGAATCTTCTTGTTATGTTCCAACAGAATGTGGTTGCTTAATTACAACAAACTCTTTTAAATTATGTATGTACATATTAATTATCTCACTTACGTCGGTGTCACTGTCAAAGGGTTGTGAAGGCAGGAACAAGATCTTCTGTCTAATTTTATGGTCTCTTATTGTGTCCAGTGAATCTCAGCCATTCATTAGAACCCGTATAAATGAATGATTGAAATTTACTGAACACAATAAGACACCATAAAAATTAAACAAAAGATCTGGAATAACAACCCCACAGTGGACCTGTGGAGATAGAGCACTCAAATACGACTTTTCATATAAATAAATTAATGCCACTCACCTGTAATGTTGTTGAGAGGTCAATATCTATCAATTTCATGGAGAATTATTGAAGCTAACCCTTGACTGCCGATTTATATAGCAAGTTGGACAATTATATTCTAAATAATATATATATATCGCATGTGGCAGGTGTGGAGGATTAAAAAAATTAAAATTTTGTCCTTTCCTCCGTTACCATTAATTTTAGTTAATGGTAACTAAAATTATGAAATATGAAGCTAAGTGGCGATTGGTTGAGGATCATAACTAATTGACACCCTTTGTATATGGGATCTGTTTAATTTTTGTTTTTCCAACTTTATTTTAACTTATTTCATCATGAGATAAGATAAGTTAGAACAGTAAAAGTGAAACAGTATACACCTTCCCCTTTTCACGTAGCCTCTCGATATATAAATATATTACACATTTACATAAAATATTTTTATGTTGTGAACGAATAAAAATATTCCATGGTTGTTTTTCCTTGCTTGGGTGCACGGGAAATTAAGCATTTCACGTTTTATACCGAAATGCAAAAATCTTCAAGCGTTCAGGACTTAAAAGTTAAAATGAACAAAACAATACCGTTATCCACTGTGACCAATGAAGTTCTTTATCACTGAGAACTTAGCCAGTTACGATTGCAAACACTGAAAAAGACATCTCTGTAGCAAATGAAAGTGAAACAATATGTGGATGAAACTCGGCAATCATTTATTCCAAGAACCAATTACTTATCGAAGACATCTCTGTAGTTTGTGAAGGGCTCAAAGTATGCAACCTCAGATGCTTAAATATTTCAGTTTTCACTGAATAGGAAGCATACATATAACAAAATATTTAATTACTCACCAGGAATTTCCCAGGGTTCGCACTTGTTTAGGTCGACTTCTATCATAAGAAGAGATTCACTATGCGTTACTTTCTTCATCAAGTAATCGCAGACAAGTTCTTCGTCTTTAGGATGAAACCTAAATCCAGGAGGCAACTTTGCCTCCACCGTGCTTATGTTGCTCATGCTATGCTTGCTTCTATTCAGAAATATAAAGACACACAGAAGATTTCCAAGTCAAGAACTAGGGAGCTCAATGAAGAAGAATACGAGGCCTAAAACGAAGAACCCAAGTTTTGGGTTGTCATATATATATATATATATATATAGATGTATATCTTTAATGTTGATGGGAAGGCGCGAGAGTAGAAATGGGATTTGAAGTCAACTGGTAATTCCGTGTAAAAAGAGGGGTTAGGAATTTTGCTATCGAATGATGACGTGGGTAGACCAATCGCTGCCAACCTGCTGACATGCACAATTGGATGCGAAAGCTTTTTTGTCTTCGATTGATTTCAGATGCGATGCTTAATTTGAGGGGTGCCACATTTCAACCAAGACAAAATTGATGACATAAGCGGGATTCTTTTCTCGAGAGGTCTTTGACGAACAATTTTCTTTATTGTGCTTCGATCCAATTTAGTAACGCTAGGTTTGATTAGATTTAAGATTTTTAATATAATAAAATGAAATGAAATAATTTATAATGAAATTGAATATAAATGAATGCTATTATTAACAATTATGAGAGTATTGCTCTAAAGGTAGTGAGGTGATCACCTTTAATACTTTTGTACAAACTTTGTTTTGATTAATAAAACGAAAAATAATTTTCATTAATTTGATATTCATTTATTTATGAATTGATGTCGTTTTAAAATTGAATTAATGAAGTCCATGATACAAAATATAGCATGAAGGAAATCTTAATGAAATTATGATAATGAGATTCCTATTATGTGCAATTATATTAGTTTCTAAATTATTCCTAATCATAGGATTAATAGGATTAATGAGACAAGACATTGTTAATCTAGATAGATTAGCACATATTATACTCCTTAATTTGATCAATCAGTGGATCTCATAAACTGTAAGCATGAAATGTTTAGAGTTAACATGTGGATGCTTACTAAGAGTAGTAAGTACATCGAATGACTTGCTATGAGATTATCGTATGAATGATCTATCAAATGTCAGTGATTAATCTCATCATAGCAATGGTGCAAATATCCTTAGACAATCCTTAGACTTGAGGTATTTAAGGATATCTTAGGTACTGATCCTGTGCTTTGACACTATTCCTTGTTGTCTCAAGATGAGGTCGCTCATAGGGTGATAATTTGGTACAACTATTGGTCTTCGAAGTTAATTGGGTAGCCAATAAAGGATTCACCACCTCTGATAGAAGAAGATGATATCCACGGTCTCTTGTCGGGGTCATTACGCGGGAGTCTATGGCCAGAGCAATTGTGTCATGAAGATAGTCTTCAAATAGAGTAATGAGATCCCTAAGATAAGAACTAACATCACTTGGACTAGTTAGAGGGAGTTAACGCATAGCCCATACTCCGAACCAAGTGGAGTATAGGATGATGAAGGGACAAATTACATAGTAATTGACTATAGAAAGGTTCGTAAGTGGGATAATTAACTATCGAAAAGTTTGAGTGTTAATCCACTTACATTCCGATAAATTGGCATCATGAAACCCTTAATGGTTTGCTCGGATTAAGACAAGTGGCCAAAATTACTATCGAAGAGTTTGAGTGTTAATCTAATTACATTCCGGTAAATTGGCATCATGAAACCCTTTATGATTTGCTCGGATTAAGACAAGTGGCCAAAATTAGTGGAAACCTAAGGATCACACGCATACAAGATCGGATGAAAAAAAGTGTGTATGGTTGTCATTTAAGCAAGCCAGGCCACGATCGTGACCGACTTAATGACCTGTGGTACATAAGTGAGTTCTTCACTTATGTAAACACGAATTTTTAGCCATTAGACACACTCAATAGAGAAGCTAAGGGTCCAAAAGAGTTCTACAAGTTGAAAGGAGTGATCTCGAGATTTGTTCATGCAATTTTAATAAATTGTTGCATGAGATTAATTGTATGAAACTTAATCTTGATCTACTTGAAGTCATCTTGTTTGGTGCTCTAACTACCCTTTCACACAGATTTTTCTTAATCTTTGCGTGCTCTCTAGAGGCCAAGAAAGGTATTTGGTGTTTGCTGTAACCCAAACAAGGATAAGATTCAAGAAAGGAGGAGTATTTGCAGGGTACATATGTTGTAATTTCATGTTCTTATAATCTATTTATACATGCACATAGATTCTAGATTTTCTAGGGATGTTGTGGGGTTGGAATTTTGATTCTGACACTTCCACTGCCTTACCATGTATGTGATGTATGAATCCATGACTCCTTAATAGAAAATCATTGTTTGAGAGGATAAAAGCAATCATAAATGTGATATAGTGAAATGTTGTTTGGAAGATAGATGAAATGGAATGTAATGTATGTATAATAATAATGAATGACTATTCTATGCTTGATAGAATAATGATGTATTATCTTGCTGCTTGTTATTAGGGTTAAGGGTATAATTGGAATTATAAAAAATTATTAAGGGTATATTAGATAGTACATATTTATTATTTTATATTTCATCCTTAACTTCCTAAATTAGAGGTAACTCATTTTTATTGTTTAGGATGAAATAAGATGTAATGTGAAACCCTCCCTTTCCATCCTATTCCATTCCATTATAAACCCTCCTCCAAAACGATAAAATAATATTACATTTCATTAGCAACCGCCCTACCAAACATTGTCTAAATGAAATTAAAAAACCGTGATGTGATTATTATACAAGAAAGACGGAAACACAATTTCATCTTCTTAAAGAGAAAAAAAAGTGCTCAAGTTCTCTTGAGAGAAAAATCATTTTCTTTTCTTATCTTATTTCAAATTTCTTTTATTATTTATTTATTTTTTTGAATTTTATTTTTGTTGAAAAATCATAAGCAAGATTTCTATTGTAGATTTTTGTATGGTTTCTTTTCATTTCCTAAAGGGAATTATGACTACTTTAAGCTCTCCAATTTTTCTTACTTCTTTTAAAATTTTCTCTTTATTCGTTTCAACTCCTTTCATTCTCACTCCTCACTCCTCTCCTCTATTTTCTTTACCAGAAACTTATATAAAGTTCTTTTTCTCTCTCACTTGTTTTTCCTTTTCCTTAACTCTTTTTTTATGCACTAGTTAGCTTCTCTTTCCCTCTTATAGTTTTGTTTTTAATATTGTTGCTACTTGAAACTAAATCCTCATCTTTTGCTTAAGCTACCTTAGTCATATTTATATTTCAGAATCGAAAGCATCCTTAAGCTAATACCTTATCTCTTTTTGCTTTTAAGGCACTCTATACTCCTTTTGATCGCTCATTTATTGTTTTGGTTCTACCTTAACCTTGCTCCCTTTAAACCAACACCTAATCCTTTCTCTCTTCCAATTGCAATCATATAAATAGTGGTTTCCTCTTTATAGGCTATTCTAAACTTATTTTCTACTTCCTTTACAGCCTAATTAAGAAGGAAAGAATCTTGGTAACAATTAGTTGGTGATGCTCATTATTTGAGAAACTTACTTTCCTCCATAATATGATATTCTTTATAATGTTATAACCATTCTTATTGAAGTCCTTCACACAACTGCGTCAAAATAGTCCAATATACTAGTATGCTATTTCCTAGATAAAAAAACCTAGCTTCTCTCATATATAGGTTTGGACATGTAACAATTGGAAAAAATAGGGTCAAAGAGCATCATCATTAATGAGGATGATATGTTCCTCTTCGAAATCAATTATGAAACCAACATGATTAAACTTTTAGAAGTGGTACATTGAACATAAACAAAAATCCTCTCATATTGTAAAGATGGAGGCAAGGTATAGTCCTCAAGGTACCATTTTTAGAAAACATTTCTTAATTTACTACTAGAACAATATTTTACTCTTACGCTAAGTTAATTGTCTTATTCACTTAACAAATTTATTTGTTTTGTTGGGAATATAATGGCTATAAGAAGAGTGGTTTGTTTGGGATCAATATTGAAGTTGGATTAGAGATGGAGCTACTAAAACCCTAAAAATAATGTAGTTGGAAGAGGATAGAAAGCTAGTAGCACTACAACAAAAAATGCTTTAGGCAATAGAAAAAAGCGTAGCTATAAGTACAATTATCGTTACCTTTTTATTAAGGTAACAAAATTCATATCGTTATAAGAAGTAGCACTGTAACAAATATAAGGAAACAACATAAAAAATGTTGCTTTAATTTTTGACCAAGGCAACATATTAGTTTCAAATTATAGCAACAATATTAAATAGATATTGCAACACTTTTAAGTCTTTATTGTAAGTTTTCGATCATGCATCTCATACATAATATATATCAAATATATGTAGTCGAAAATAAAATGGAACCTCAAAAACCAGATATACTCATAGATATAGATGCAGAAATCAAAAACATGAAATGTAAGATGTTTATATACCTTTCTGATGATCTCCTTCGTCCTTTAATCTTCTCTGCGTTGGGTTGTCATAAAACACAACAATCAATGTAAACTATGTCTAATGAAAGTCCACATGAAGATAGAAGGATGAAACCTCACTAGAAGATGGCTATAATTCTTTGCTTGTGCTAACAAAGACAAGAACTCTTGTGAGTGTTGGAGAGAAAAAGATGAAGTAAATCACGCATTATTATAGACTTTCCGTTCAATATACAAAATGCATAAGAAGGGGGGGGGGGTTGAATTTTGTATCCTTTTATTTAATACAATCC
>JAOSBP010000005.1:23515477-23529790 GCA_027563825.1 Erythroxylum mucronatum
TCGTCTCTTCATTTGTTTCTATTGTTATTTCATTTTCCGGAATCAATGGTAAAAGAAAATTTGTATTATTAATGTATATATGATATAGAATGATTAGGCTTTGGGGTTCATCCTTATCAAAGTTTATAGAATTGATCGATATAAATGTCCCGTGTGCTTTTCATTTTTTCCATCACAGTCTTGTACTTGCATTATTCAATTAGTCTTCAAAATTCTATTGGAATAACATTTTTTTGTAATTTTTTCTATCATATGTCACAAGCTTATATCATATGTTTTAAGAAATCTCAAGAAATGTGGTCACATCTAATCACAAGCTTAGAGGTTTTTTAAGTCACCTTGGTCAGTGAACCTGACATTTTCTATTTAGGAAATAAAGTGAGACCAAACTTAAACAAGAATAAAAAATTTACATAGCTTCAGGACATGATTCTAAAAGAAAGCAAAGAAGCTACAATTAGAGAGAAGATGGATCAGATTTTTACGATCCTAGTTACAAAGTTTGCATGTGTTGCTAGGAATAAGGTGACTTTCACCTTGTGTTATTACGAATAAGGTGACATATCACCCTATACACCATCATCAGCCTTTGTTTTGTTACTAGGCGCATAATAAATCAAACTTTAGGGCAGTGGTCGGGCCATAAAACTAGTTTCCATGATAGGCCATAACCGCTATGAGAACTGTTGAGGTTAAAGCATGGCTTTTTAGTGAAACACCCATCTATATGTTGAATCCATTATAGTTTATCTGCTTCCTCTTAGTTAGGCAAGTAGTATAGTAATTGATTCATTATTAGTGAGAAACCTCTAAACTTGTATAATAATAAACTCCCAATAATGATCAAATTGAATTTGGCTATATCTAAGGAATTAAGAGCCTCAAATGATCTATATCTAGAAAAGTGTACAAAGGAACTAATTTTCTCTAGCTATCAAACAAGAACATCATTTTTTCCATTTTCAATTCTAAATTTGATCCCTTGAGACACAAATTTACTTAGTTTTAGTATTTAATCTATAGTCCTAGAGAATGAAGTTTTACATTTAATCTCCAAGAAGATGTTATCCTTAAATATATAGGAGTATATCTACTTCACCTAAATGGATCTCAGGTTGTTTTAGATAAGTTCTATATGCTTTTAGACAATATTACCTTATTTGTGTTCCTTATTAAGATAATTCCTAGGCCACCTTTTAACTTACCGGAAAAATACTTTATGCCAATTAACTTTGGCACCAAGATTATTATTATTAAAGGAACAACCTTTATAATTCTCTCATTGTTTTTCATCACCTTTTATGGTAAGAATATGTGGGAGCACTAATAAGGATAAAGGTTATTAAGAATAGACGAGATTAATTGAAGTCTCCCCACATTAAGAAATACCTATTAGTATATTAATGGCAAATTCTCTTATGGCTTGAATCAAGTAGCAGAAGGCAATCCTATTAATGGAGTCTTCCATTAAATATGTGAATTCCTAGCATCAAGAGAAATGTTGAGCAAGTTTTACCTATAATAAAACTCAATATCCACAAGTATACCGATCGTACACTTATAGTATCCAAAGGTATCGATCCCACGAGGAACTAGATAAAACAAAATGAACCTAACTTTGCCTAAGATAATAAAAGATGATTTGAGTGAAATAATAATAAAAATTAAAACAATTAAATAAAAGAAATCAAATATTAAATATCAAGTGAGTTATCAAAATTAATTAACGATGATCAAGGATGAACACATAGGATTTATTCTTTCATTATTTTCATCCTCTAACAATCTCTGATTCAATTATGTGTCGATTCCAAATTTTCTAAGAGTTTGATTACTTTCTCTTAAGACCTAACCAATTAACCCTAATTGGTTAACCCTCATTGAATTTGAAATTTCTAAAATTGTAATTTCTCATTTCATAACCCTTTCCCTAGTTTTCAATTAGTTCTAAAGCTACCTATTTAATAATCAAGTTCTCACACATGTTCTCTCTTCGAATGATGTTTAATTTGTTAATCGTGTGACATAATAAATCTCCAACTCTTTGTTGACGTTATGTAAATATAGTTCCTTGGAAAGCAAGGATATTTACTTATAACTTAATTTTCTTCCTGTTACTTTTTGTAATGAAAATATTTATTATTAATAAAACAAAAGAGTTTGGATTTATTTGTATGAGCATAATATAACTAGTCATAAGGTACTAAGATTCTTTTGTAAGTAATATACATATACATGGAGATGTATGGAAAACATGTATATTATTATAATCTAAATTAGTTGATTCACAGTTGAATAATCAAGTTGGTCGCTTGATTATGGTTTAGACTGTAGTGTTGTGATTTATCTCCATGCAAGTAAAGGAGTTTACTTCAAGGGAATGTTGAGTTTCATATCATGATAGTAGTTAACTATCGATAATGGCACTATTAAATGAATCTAGAATCAAGTATGCTTTTAAAGAATAAAGTAGTCTATTAATTTAATCTTTAAACATTGACCTTAGCATTTTTTTTATTACGAACCACAATCTTGATGAGTGGTGAACTCATATGTGTTTCATTATAATTCTTGATTTTTACAGAGTATCAATCTAGTGATTGCATGTTGGAATTATTAATTGAAACATATATCAGGGAACATTCACTCAAATAAAGAGTTTATAATGATATCATTACTTATCGATGTTTTACAGAGATTGGTGATTAAACTGGCGCCAGTAGTTTGATGGACTAGCTACCCATTAAGTTTTAACATCAAGATGAGATCTTGTGTATTAATTATCATATAGAGTAAAAAGAGAGATCTAAAAGAAAAAACAAACGTAAGGGCATACTATGGTTCATAATTAATACCCTTTATTATGTGGATGATAATTAAAACTTGTGATAATTAACACAGTAGTTTAATGGACTAGTTACCCTTTATTGTGTGGATGGCCATAATATGGTTCATAATAGAGTTTGCAATTAGACATCTTATTTGAAACATGTAATCTTATAATATTTAGTAATTGAAGAGTTCAACTAATTGTATTTAGTGGAATGACATTTAGTTAATAAGCTGGAATTAATTCTAATGAGATTAAATTAATTTCGGGCTTATTGGAGCTTGAATTATATAAGTCCAATTAGATTCCCCACTTGGCTTCTAGGAAAGTTATCATGAAAAGTAAGAAATATAAATAAAGGTTTTAAAGCTTATGATTGAATGTTGGGTTTATTTTAATTAATTGTTAATTAGAAGCCCAAATGAACATTTAATATTGGGCTTGACTTTAGTTTGAGTTGATTAATTAGATTAATTAAATTGAAACAAAGTTATTAAAGAAAAAAGGAGGGCATATTTTCGTTTTTTATAGCTAAATGTGCAGCTGCACATTTAACATTGAATTGCTAAATTTAAGATGGTTTTTATTATGCTTTATCATCATTAAATGGAGTAATGATCTTATCATTAAATGGTTTGATGGTTTTGTTTTAATGATGGCATGTAACCTTTTAGCATTCATTTGATTAAAGAAAGGAGGAGGTGCATTTGATGTACTCTCTCCCTTCTTTCATCTTATAACTGAAAATGAGAGGGTCTCATTTAGGTTATTGGTCTTTTTATATAGCCATCTTAAATAAATAAGAAGAGTCTCATTTATTGACTTCTTTATGATTGATTAAAGAAGAAGTGGTTCTTGCATATTTTTCACTCACACTCTCCTCTCTTGCATAGCCTAGCCGAAACTTATATTAGAAGTGTCTCATTTTTGGCTTCCTTCAACTAAGGAAAATCTCTTCAAGATTTCTTCTCCTTTCCCACCAAAGGATCATGTTAACCAAGTTGTCCAAGGAGAACAAGTGATAGATCGGATTGGTCGAGGATACAATAATGAGGAGAGGATACATTATCAAGGAGAGGATATAAAAGTGAGGAGTCAAAGCTGTAGCAAGGAGTCGGTATAATTTCCATATTATGCTTATGTTAATTATTCTCCTTATACTGTATCATGTATGGATAAAACATATTGATTTAGTTATATTGCTTCTAATACGTTTTGATTTCAGAAAAAGTTTGAAAATCTACAGTTTTAGCCAAATCTAGCATGCTTTTGTTTTTGATCCAACACTTTTGTTATGCATTCTCTCGATTGATTGCCAAAGTATATGCATACACAATTAACACAACACCAGAATATTGTATTGAATTGACAAAGATTAAAGTCACAAAATAACTACGATATAAATCCTAATATGGAAATTAGAACATCATGAACGTAATAGATCTCTGGAAATTTAGTTTACACATCAAGTATGACCTAAGTAATAATGCATCCTGGTACCACCAAGATGTATAACACGCTAAAGCAACATTTCTGGTGGCCCATAATGAAGAAGCAAACAGAGGAGTATGTTGCTAAATGTTTAACATGCCAATAGATTAAGGTTGAGCATCAGCTCTGGATGGGAACCTACATTCGTTACCTATTTAGGAGTGAAAATGACAACGAATTGCGATGGATTTCGTAATGGGATTGCCAAAGACTTCGAGGCAGAATGACGCTATATGGGTTGTGGTGGACCGATTGACTAAGTTGGCCCATTTTTTACCATTGAAAGAGAATAACCCACTAGACCAGTTGGCCCAAAGGTATGTGAATGAGATAGCTAGATTGCATGGGTTCCGATGTCCATTGTATCGAACAAGGATCCCAGATTTACTTTGAGATTTTGGAAGAGTTTACAGTCAACTATGGGTACAAAGTTAAACTTTAATACTACATTCCATCCTTAAACAAATGGACAGAATGAGAGGACAATCAAAACTGTTGAGGATATTATCAGGGCATGTGTATTGGAGTTTCAAGGAGCTTGGGATTAGTATATAGTATTGATTGAATTTGCTTACAACAACTACTATCACAGTAGTATCGGAATGGCACCATGTGAGGCATTGTATGGCAAAAAATGTCGGTAGTCTTTATATTGGGATGAAGAGGGCTTGAGAATGGTTGAAGGCTCAGAATTGGTACAAGATACTGTGGATAAGGTGAAATTAATCTGAAGCCGAATTAAAGTAGCTCAAGATAGATAGAAGAGCTATGTGGATCAGCACTGAAGTGATATGAAATATAATGTAGGAGATAAAGTGTTTCTGAGAGTATCACCTTGGCGAGGAATGCTGAGGTTTGATAAAAAGGGCAAATTGAGTCTTAGGTACGTTGGTCCTTATAAGATCATTGAGAGGATAGGACCATTGGCATACAAGTTAGCTTTACCGAATAAGATGTCTCAGTTACACAATGTATTTCATGTGAGGATGCTTAGAAGATACCGATTTGATCCAATGCATGTGTTACCGGCTCAAGAGATTGAAGTTGCTAGTAAATTAAGTTATGTTAAGGAGTCGATCAAGATAGTGGGATCTCAGATAAAATAGCTGAGAAATTGAGTAATTCTACTAGTGAAAGTCCTTTGGAGGAATCACTCAATGAGGAAGCAACTTGGGAAATGAAGGACCACATGCGGAGACAATATCCCCACCTGTTCAAACAATCAGGTAAGAATTTTAAAGACAAAATTTCTTAAGAAGGGGAGAACTTTAACATCCTGTTATCCCATGTTAGGGGTTAGACCCTAGAATAGTGTATATGAGTGTTTATTGAGAAGTTAGAAAGTGTATTTCATGGTCATGCATAATATAGAATAGATACACACGTGAATATTGATTTTTGCACATTAAAATGATTGTATATGCATTCATTGACATTTTTGGGTATAGTTGATCTATAAATGTGATTATATTTGGAATTGTGAATTATATGTGTTAAAAAATTAATTTGGGGACTATATTTATTTACTCAGAATTTTTGGTAAAAATTTGGGAAAATTATGAAATTATGGGTATTTTGAACTAGGAAAAATGTCAAGTGGCAAGACAATTGATAAATGGCAGTAGAAATAAGAGTTAAATGGCAATGGAAATTTTTATAAATGACATTGGGATTTAATGACATATGTCATTGAAAATTGGGAGACAATTGGAGTAAAAATTGGAGACAAATGGACTAGTTAAATAAAAGAAAACAAGTGAGATCATAGGAAGTGGACATGTAGCAAGTGACAAGTGACAAGTGTCACTTGCCAAGCCATGCTTCCACCATTTACGACACTCTCTATAACACCCCACTACTATAGATTGCATACCGAAACACCCTGTGGACATTTCAGTACATAACCTAAATAATGGCATGTTAGAGCAAACACATATCCAACTTAGTCATGGCATCAATTATTATACATAAAAAATAATCAATTCTAAAACCAAGCTGCATTCCTCATTTCATTTCTTAAAAGCCAAATATACATCGTGATTTACAAAACCATTCGAATATAGACAAAGTCAAACCCCTATACATAACACACTGCTTGAAAGAGCAATTGTACAAAAACTACTAACTAATCCTTCAGTCTCAACTAACCGACCTTTGAGCCATTTCTTGACAAAAGTAAAAGAATTAATCATTTTGTAGAGTCTATCTATCTCTAATGTTCTCTCTCAGACTTGAAATAACAACGTTGCAATTATGATAAGTTTTGCGAACTCAGTGATGTAACCATCTTCGATGGTTCGCCCAATTCATATCATTTATTAAATCATATAAGCACATAATTCACAACTTTCCATTTAACAAATTGAACCACATATCATATATTTCACATATCCCAATCTCATTTAATTACATATCCACATTACAATTCAATCAGTCAATCACACTTAATAAGTGTATATGCAATGTTCATGTGACCCACTTTCAATTATTATGTTGTTGTGACTGAGTGCCTAAACTATTCCATATCCATTGTGGATACCGGGCTCATTAATACTGTCCTTTACCCATTACGGATACAAGGCTCATTGTACATATCGAGCCTTTGGCTCTATACCACAATCTAGAGCATTAAGCTCATATTCGGTAGTTACTCATATCACAACTATCTTTATCTAATCAAGCATTCGTGTATGAAATGCATCACAATAATATTCAATCATTCATTATTTCAATCATTCCCATTCTCAATCTCATTCCCATTCAAACACATTTACAAACCCATTCCCATTTATCATATTTAATCAATCATTCACAATTTAAATCATAATTAGCATCGGACTTTAGTCTGACATTTAACAAACATGTTGAGTAAACACATAAAAGCTTCCAGCTTAATACCAGGAAAAGCATATAGGACTTCCTTAAACACCCTATTTAACACCCTCTGCCTAAACCACAATCTACTCATAAGCAAACTCTCTCAAGTTGTATATAAGTGAATTAAGATTTAAAAAACATATCCCATGTCATAAATTAAATTAAATTAATCCATACAAATGTAATTGTTATCTTTTCTTCTTAATATAAAATAGGTGTTTAGCCACAAACTATCTTCAAAACAATAAAATCAAAAGAGAAAAAATAGGAAAATAATGGTAGAATTAATTCTAGATGAACTCTCGATAGCTTAATCTATTAAGATAATTTCTAGATCTTGATTTTATAGTAGAAAACAACTTAAAATCAATTGATTTGGGTTGAGGAAGCCTCTTGACAACTAACCCTAACTTCTAAAGAGAAAAAGATGTTTCAAAGATGTGTTTTCTTCAAAATATTGTTATTAAGTCCTATAAAAATTAGGCTTTTTTCCCTTAAATATGTTTTATTACTCCTAGTACATGATTGTGGCCCAAATTGTTGTCCTTAGTGATTTCTCTGAGTGAAAGATACGACCTTTGGTATAAACATCTCTCCAAGCCATGGATCTTTCTGTGTCTTTCTTATTTGCACACATTCTCCTACACGACAGCAGTTCAGGTCGTATTACTTACTACACTTGATCCTTCTATCACATGGGCTAGCACATAAGCAAGACCAGAGCATTTTCCTCTAATAATTATGAATGATATATTTTTTCCTTAAAATTCTCTCTAATTCTTGAATAATATCATTCAAGGTCTGATTTGCACAACTAACTAAAAAGATACCACAAATAATTAAAATAAGATAATTTATCATTAGAGATCAAGCAAGATATTTAAGAAAATATGTGAATTTTTATGCCAAAATTAGAAAATTTAGGAACATTTAAAAATGTTTTTTAATTATAAATTTTAAAAAAAATAATTTCTATTAAAGGTTTATTAATTATTCTTAACAACTATACAAAATTTAATGCCAAAATTATAATTGATAATTTTTAAAAGAGATAACATCTTAGCATAGTTAAGTTTTGTCAATAATTAGGATATACAAATTGTTGGGGTATGTAAATATAGTGCCATGGAAAGCAAGTGTATTTACTTATAACTTAATCTTCTTTTATTTGTTTTTGTAATGAAAATATTTATTATTAATAAAACAAAAGAGTTTGGTTTTATTTATATGAGCGTTTTATAACTAGTCATAAGGTACCAAAATTCTTTTGTAATTAATATAGATACACATGGAGATGTATGAGAAACATGTATATTATTAGAATCTAAATTAGTTGATTCACAGTTGAATAATCAAGTTGGTCGCTTGATTATGGTTTAGACTGTAGTATTGCAATTTATCTCAGTGTAAGTAAAGGAGTTTACTTAAAGGGAATGATGAGTTTTATATCCTGATAGTAGTTGACTATCAATAATGGCACTATTAAAAGAATCTAGAGTCACGTATGTTTTTTAAAGAATAAAGTAGGTTGTTTCTTTAATCTTAAAACGTACACTTTAGCACTCTTTTATTACGAACCACAATCTTGATGAATGATGAACTCATGTGTGTTTCATTATAATTCTTGATATGATCGGAATGGATTTTTACAGAGTATCAATCTAGTATTTACATGTTGGAATTATTAATTAAAACATGTATTATGGAAAATTCACTCAAATAAAGAGTTTATAGTGATATCATCACTTCTAGATGTTTTACGGAGATTGGTGATTAAACTAGCGCCAGTAGTTTTGATGAGATCCCACATCAGTTGGAGAGGAAAATAAAGTATGCCTTATAAGGGTATGGATACCTCTCCCCCTTAGACACGTCTTCCCAAGGATGGGAAGAGCAAAACCGTGAGGGGTTTAGCCCGAGGGGCAACTTAAAGCAGACAATATCTGTGAGTGGGTGGTCTGGGTTGTTACAAATGGTATCAAAGCCAAGTTCCTAACTCGATGTGCCCGCATGGGATGCTGGGCCTTAAAGGGGGTGGATGATGAGACCCTACATCGGTTGGAGAGGAGAACAAAGTATGCCTTATAAGGGTATGGATATCTCTCCTCCTTAGACGTGTCTTCCTAAGGGTGAGAAGAGCAAAACCGTGAACAGTTTGGCCCGAGGGGCAACCTAAAGTGGACAATATCTATGGGCGTGTGATCTGGGCTATTACAGAAACCCTCTTCTCCTCCTCTCTTCTCCTTTCTTCTTCTTTCTTTTAATTAAAAGAAGATGTTTTAAGACTTTAACAAGGAGTGCACGACCTTACATGGAGAAGGGTCTAGAATATTGACTCTTCTTTGACCAAAATATGGTGAAATTACCTTTTTACCCTTAGTTTATGTGAAATTACCATTATACCCTCCAAACTTTTCCTAAATTTGCAATTAAGCCCAAAATTTAGGACTCATCAAAACTTTTATTTTTATTTTGGTCCTCGGACTTTTGAGAATAATAATTATGCCCCCTAACTTTATAAAATTACATATTGGTCCTTCAAGAATTGAAAAATTACGTTTTAAGTCCTTTAACTTTTAATAATTTACAAATAAGCCCTTATGTACGTCAATCTTTCCAATTAAGCTTTCTTAGTGTCCCATAAGTCTATAAATCATGCCTAATCACCTCTAAAGCATTAGAACATATTTAATTTAACCACCATGGTCATATCCATTCAATGGACTCGGTTTTACTCACTTAGAAGCTTATATGTTAGAAATCTCTAAGATTTCGCATACCGATGAACTCTAAGTTCATGTAAGGGCATATAATATTATAAATCACTATCATATATACCCAAAAGGATTTAATCTAGTTTCACAAAGGTTAAGTTAAGACCTATATCTACAACGTTCATTCTTTGAGTTTCTTTAAATTCGTACTATAAGGATGTGTAAAATAGATCAAAAGAAAAAGATGAAATTGAAACCAGAATTTCAACGTACCTTGATAACTTCTTTCCTTCTCCTTTTTCTTTAGAAAATTCAAGAAGGTCAAACTAATCCATGTGTCACCATTCCATTGTTCCATGTGTCAACATTCTATTAGTACATATGTTATCCTTCTATTGGTCCATATGTTACTATTCTATTGGTCTATATGTCACTTACTTTAGGCTCCATATGTCACTCATTTTGAGGCTCCATATGTCACTACTTGTAAGGCTACACATGTCACTAATTGTAAGGCTATATATGTCACCATTTATAAAGCTACACATGTCACCATTCTATTGCTCCACATGTCATAAATCTAAAGTGCCATTTATCACTAACTTAAAGGGACACTTGTCGCAGTTATACTTAAGCCAGTTGTCATCCAATTAACTAAGCCATTTGTCACTTACTCCAAATGCCACATTTCACCATTTCATAGGCCTAATCAACCTAAATTCCCATGTATTAATTTTTCTTGTTCTTTAACGTTTTTCTTGGACTAGATGCACATATCACCTCATCAATTACTTAATTGTTACAATAAATTCCCAATTGACTAATTATAATCCATCAATTCATGTTATTAGGAGACAGGATCAACTCTCCCCCTTGAGAAATTTCTTCCTCAAAATTCTTACTTGACTGATCAGACAGATGGGGGTAATGCTATCTTTATAAAATCAAAGAAAAAAAATACATTGTTTAATAAAATAGATCGAACTAAGCCTAGCTTATTTGATATCCCAAATATCTTATGGAATGTCGACAAGTACTATGATCGAGGTCGAAATCATCCGACCGTTAAGGACGTCAACTTAACGATTTGAGACTCAACTTCTCGACTAAAGACTTTCGACACCCAGATTTGACTCCTAATGCTCATGAACTTTTTAAAAATAGAAATAACACTTTTGAAAATATAAAAACAATGCTCTGATACCAATTTAATTGTCACAACCCGATACAACATCGAGCCCATGACAACCGCCGTATAACCAAGCTAAGGACACTCACGATATCCTTAATCCAACCATGCAAGGCTAACTAAAAATCTATTCTTTTTTTTAAAAAAAATTTAGGCAGCACAACGGCTGTGTTTTAAAAATATCAAAAGCTGCAAATATTTTTAAACACACTTCTATATTCACATCCAACTACAACTTCAGGACTTTAAAGTCCACTCAAGGCAATCTCAACAACAGTATCAAAAGATTCATACATAAAGTCATTTATAAAACACAAGGCAATCAAAAGTTAACTTATAAAATCATAAAGCAAATCTACATAAACACAGTTCATGAGCCACTAGACAATAAAAATATAAAATAGGAAACTACCCACCTATGGTAATACCCCGAAAATGTCAAAAGACAGCATGATCCACTCAGAGCTTTAAACTCACTAAATTAACCTACATGGTTGGAAAGCGAAGGGGGGTGAGTACACTAGGTACTCAGTGAGTAGGAAAAACATATATCACAAATAGAATTAGATTCATACCAAGACAGTGTAGATAACCTATAAAGTGAACATACAGCACATAAAAACACATAGGCCTAGCCTATGACTCAACGCATACTGGTTAGGAACCATATAGACCTAGCCTAATAATTCACTCATCTGGTGAATATACGTTCCAGTTCCAGTACATAAAAGCATAAAAACATCATATGTATCAATCAAATCTCGAGAGGAAAACCAATATCAGGATAAGTCAAAACAATCATGTGTGACACCACTAGTTGGCCAAACTAATGTGCACACTCACCGATATTCGGTGTTGGCTCGATTTTCATCCGTGGTGAATTCAGACTACAGTCGACAAGAGCGCCATGACCCTAGGTGATGACCTCATCGGTGTCTAGACCTTAGGTATAGAATCACTCGCAAGTCCATAGAAAGGTGTTAATACAACGACTTGACTTAATGTACCAGCGTCAAGGATACGGGAGTCGTTTAATCAGTTGAGCCTATCACATGATTGGCCAATTGTTTCCTCACAAATCACAAAAACAATATACCAAAATTAAATACGAAAATCAAGTAAGGCACTATGCCTTTATTTATCGGTGCAACCGATAAAATGAAACCGTGCCATAACTCTAAGCCAAAAAAGAACAAAAACATGTAGCATGCATGACTCGATTATGCATATGTAAACTCCAAAACATTTTGTCATAAAATAAAAAGCCATCTTTTTGTACTCCAAATACATAGTTGTTCAAAACAATGCCATTTATTAAATACCTAAGCATATTAACATCCATTTGAAATTCAATTCTACCATACGTTGAATAGGTTCAAAATTCACATACAAGTCCAGAAATAAGAAAGAAGGAAAGGACCGAATTAGATTCGAAACAATAAGTCTGGAACAATTTGATTAAGAGTTAATTAAATTAGGTTTTAAGCCTATGATTAAATGATGGGCTTACTCTAATTAAGTGTTAATTAGAAGCCCAAAGTAAACATTTAATATTGGGCTAGATTTTGGTTTGATTTAATTAATTAGAATAATTAAATTAAAACAAGACTTGTAAAGACAAAAAAAGCAAGGCAAAAATCGAAAACTACAATGATGTAGTTTTCAGTTTTATAGCTAAATGGACAGCTGCACATTTAGTATTGAATTGCTAAATATAAGATGGGTTTTTATCATACTTCATCATCATTAAATGGTTTAATGGTGTAGCACCCCACTCCCGCAATGACCCGAACCTAACATCGATGGTGATATCCATAATCCGTCCCCCGCGAGGATGGCGTGCTAGAGCACTCAATCAGTCAGAAATCGGTATACTTTTTTTTGAATCACAAAACACAATATATGGAAATCGATACTCAAATTGGGCCCATATTCATTCGTAAACATTTTCAATTAACACAATTGTCCATAGCCATTCGGGCCCTTTCGTAAATACAAAACACTTGAGTCATTTCAAAATACAAATTTATACAAAAGTTATGGAATAAACAATTCAATACAAAATAGAGAAATGCAATGCAGACGCGAACTGATCCCGACCTCTATCCTTCACTTGAAAGCTGTACGTATACTTTCGTTGGCTTAACGGGGTATTCTTCTGAGTCCTGAAAAATATTTACAAATTTTGGGTGAGTTTTGCGAACTCAAGGAGTGACCGTCATCAATGACTCACTCATCACATAAAACATACAATTCATATAATTCACATTATTTCATTAACAATCATGACGAATCACATACACTTAGTCGGTCATTTCACATATTACATTCAGAAATCATTCAAACCATTCTAATCATTAATATCATGAATATGCAGTGCACATGAGACTCTCTTTTTATTTGTTATTTTGTTGTGACCGAGTGCCTAAACTGTCCCGTATCCATTGGATACCGGGCTTATGGATAACTGTCCCATATTGGGCTCATTAGACGTTGAGCCTAAGGTTCTAAATTGCTTTTAAGCTCAAGGCTCTTTTTCACACGTTGAGCCTGTAGCTCTGATCGGTGGCTACTCTGGTTACAACTACCATTATATTTCATGCATTCATGCAATGGAATGCATCACTCACAATTACATAATCCATTCAAACACTTTCTCATATCATCGGATCTTAATCTGACATTTCACATTAAAGTGGAGAATTCACAATTTCATTTATATACAAATACTAATACACATTCCTAACACATTTAACAATCACTTTCACATACAATTTGCACTTCAATATCTCATTCATATATCACGGTCATCAAACCTTCATTGTCCGGAATTCAACAATCAAGTCACCTTCATAATTATTCATGATCACTCAATTTATAACATAAACAAACAAACAATAAGGTAAGACTATCTAGGTCTACTCATAGTACGCTCTAAATAGCATTTTCTTCCAAATTCCGGAACGCCTATATGTAGATGTTTAACCTGCACACCACAATTTATGTAATACACAATTCACACCCGTTACAAAACTCATTTATGCTCAAATAGTTATATGGGCTATGTACAATGCATGCTTAATGACAATCTCGGGTATGTTCTAGAACACATTTTAAGCTCATTCCCATTTCAATATTCATATATGTCTCATTGAACTTAGACTTACACTTCATTTGTACATGATCAATCTAAATGCTCCTTTCAATCTTTA
>JAOSBP010000005.1:23529890-23545905 GCA_027563825.1 Erythroxylum mucronatum
GTGTCGGGTTTAGTTGGACCTTATGGCCAATGTGTGTCGGTTTTATGCGAACTTTCGTTTTTGCGATCTCTAAAGATCCAATTGAAACGTTTTCTGTTTTCATTTAACCTAGAGACATGGAATTTCTTATTAGCTTAGGTATCGGATTAATTATGGGCCCTAAGCAAATCAAATTTTATTGGAGGATAATTAGGGTAAATTTATCCAGGTTTATTCGGATGAAGTGAACTTAAGTTCGATTTGAGGTTTAATTAGTGGTGAGGAATCGCTCTCTCGTGAGATGCGCGTCCAGATGTCATGCAGGACGTCGGACACGTGTCGCACCAGGGAGAGGTTCCAACAAATATGTATCTTCCATCTAGTGTTAAAAAATGGAAGCTCTGATATATTTATATTTTAGTTATAATTCGGTATATTTAAAATAATTTTCTTAATTTTTAATAGAAATATAATATATTTTTAAGATTAAAAATAAAACATTTAATTTTTGTTTTAGTTTCAATCCAACTAAGACAAATAAAAGAAAATCACAAAACTTACTTTATTTTGATTTTTGGTATTATTTTTTTACAAATAAGTTAGTATTAGTTAACAAAAGGGTTAAAATATTAAGGATACTATGTGTTGATGTTGGTTGTTATTAAATAATTCAATCAGTTTCTTCGACTAATTTTTATTAAATTTTCGATAAAAGTATAAAATATATTTATGATATTCTTATTTACTTAACATTTTCTAGTACTAATACAAAATTAAATTTTAACATTAGAAGATTAAATTACATTTATTTTAGTATTATAGTCTTATACCTTTTGATCTCATTATATAACTCTTGTTATTAAAATAAATTTAATTAAATGATTTTTTTGTAATAAGAAGTATTGACTATTCTTATGTCTTAAATTTTTATGTTTTTTCATGTTTATTAGTTTATAAAATCAAGATCTTTCTCATGCTAAATATGAATTGATTTTAGGCTAAAGAAACCATTTATAAATTGACTTATTTTAATAAAACCAACTCGCATTATTCACCCTAGGTTTTAGATTTAGAGGGCAGCGAAGTCCAAACTCGTCTATCCACCACAGCCTATGACCTTGCGTGTCCGGGCGAGAGATAAGCTGCCAGTTATCTCCCTTGTAGCATATTAGTAACAAAAATATAATGGCGATGAGAATAGCTTCCACCAACCTCATAGCTCGTAGCTCGTCACTGATATCGTGTTTGTCCCAATTCTCACGTGTTATGGTTATTAGAAACAGGAGATTTTCATTCTCGGCTTCCAAGATAAGCATGAGCTTGAAAGCCGGCATCGTAGGGCTCCCTAATGTTGGCAAATCCACACTCTTCAATGCTGTTGTAACGTTCTTTTCTTTGCCTCCTCCTATTGTTATTCCAACAAAGCAAATGTTTGCGTCATTGATATTTTATCTGCTCGGAAAGATGGAATTTTTGGCTTTTCATTTGGTGATACTTCCTGGCATCAGTTTCGCATGAACCTCTTGTAGCATTTGATAAGGCTTAGTTTGTGCAAACATAAAGGGGCAGTACAACCTCGTGCATTAGTCATTATGTTTGCTAGTTGCAGGATCTGACCATCATATCGTCTATCCGCTGCTATGAGTTTGCCCTTTACTTCTTTAATGTATGTCAACTAAATAATGGCCATAATCCTCTACTTTAATGAGACTGTTAGATTCATATAGTTTCATGAATTTGGACGACTCTTCCATTGTTTAAATTGCATTTTTCTTTTGATTGATTGATATGGTTACTGACTCTTGTAGGTGGAGAATGGAAAAGCTCAAGCTGCCAATTTCCCCTTTTGTACCATAGAACCAAATGTAGGGATTGTTGCAGTTCCAGATCCACGACTCCATGTACTTTCTGATCTCAGCAAATCTCAACGTGCAGTCCCAGCATCCATAGAATTTGTGGATATTGCAGGGCTTGTTAAGGGTGCCAGTCAAGGCGAGGTTGCTTTAGTTCTTTTTCTGATGTTACTTTGTTTTTTTACCAGTGAACTTGGATATTTCTTGCTTAGTTTCCCTTGTTCACTTGTATCTGGGCTTTCTCTTTTTAATTCTGTAAATGTTTTTTCTTTTGAATAATCTTGTAGGGATTGGGTAATAAGTTCTTGACACATATCCGTCAAGTTGACTCCATTCTTCAGGTTTTTGTCTGTGCTTGCTCATATCTATGTTCTGTTGCAGCTAAAATAATTTCTTTTCAAGAATTGTGATATCAATAGTAGTATGATCCAGAATAGTTTCATTAAGTCCAAACCTTCATAAGACAGGCATTGATATATATTAAGTTATGCCTGGCATAGCAGTCCAAGGAATTCAAAGGCTCTAAGGGCTGGGACATCTGAATTACTTGTGTGTTGGGCACAAAAAAGGTGGTCATCTCAGTTAAGCAAGATATCTTTAATAAAAAATAAATTTGTGCAAAATTCAAATTAACTTTGCACATGTTTATTATTCCTGCATTACGTATGCTAATAATTCTTGATCTTTTATACCACATCAAGAATTATTTATAATTTGGGTAGACTTGCAAGTATGGAACTAGTTAGAGATATAACAACCATGTTTCTTTACTGAACTTTTATTTCTAGTGCTGACCAACTCTTAAGTTGCAATGACTGAGTAATTGTTGAATATGGTCAGCAAAATGTTATTATCAGCATTCATATCATGATGAGAGTAAAATATTCAATAGCATCATATGTGACGTTGCTCTTGCTGTATACCATGAATGAGAATTGAAAGTGAAAATTTTGAATTTAGTACTTAATTGGACCTAGTACACAATAATTCTTACCAGACAATGTGTTGTATTCGAATCGCTACTTCGGACGCAAGCAAGGAAGCGCTAACCTATACCTATATGATAGCTATTCTTATTGATATTGATCAATGAAGGCTAAGGACCGTCCCTTTTGGTTTACCAAGTGGGTATAGGAGGAAAAACAGGAAATTCAGAATCAGTTAGCTAGAGTTATAAAGAAATAGGCTCATCAAGGACCTGCGAAGTCAGAAACTGCACTGGATCCAATCTTAGTCGATTCCATCCATTAGATAGACTAGCCTCGGGAAAGATAAGAGGAATGAATCCCATAATAGTCAAGTAAGAAAAGAAAGCACCTATTTTCTTAACCTTTTGCAATATGAGTTAAATATGTTGAGAGAAAATGATGTATTTCTACAAGAGAGAGTGACAAGAGACCACAAGTAAATAGTAATCACATATTAATTCTCTACCGTTGTGTAAGCCTCGATGATAGCATTGCATTAGGTTCATATTACCTTGTATCTTTGGCCTTTTCTTTTTCTGGTCCCAAATAAAATCGATTGCTGCAATCTTTATTGTTGTTATATCTTTACCAGGTTTCTGCATATCATTGCTGGACATAAAGTGACACTGTCACTGGTTAGGCAGATGCATAGTGATTGATTGTCATTTCAGGTTGTACGCTGTTTTGAAGATAATGACATTGTCCATGTGAATGGAACGATTGATCCCAAATCTGATATTGATGTGATCAACTTAGAGCTTGTTTTCTCAGATTTGGAACAGGTACGGAGGACTGAACTTGTCTTATATGGTAGTGTGTGTGTGTTTGAGTGAGAGAGATAGAGATGATTTTTCCTCATTCATAACCTTATTGCTTTCTTAACCATTGATTTCACTTTTCTAGACTTCATTATTTTGGGCTATTACATTCATTGCTGCACTGAGATTTTATGAATTGATTGTTTAAGAAAATTTGTTATATATCCTAATAGGTCATGTTACAGTGAACTTACATTAAAGTCTCTTCAACTTGAAAAGTTCCTCTATGATGAAATAAACCATTATAAGGTAAGCTAATGAACCTAAATTTGCATCATTTACAAGAAATGCAGATTGAGAAAAGATTGGACAAACTCAAAAAGGGAAAGGCAAAGGATTCACAGTCCAAACTGAAGGTAAAAGCAATGTTTTATTAAATTTAAATATGTGGATTGCTGTACTGCCTACTGAATGTGGATGCAACCTATAGGATGGTCAAAGAGAGTACCACAAGATAAAAATGGTGGGAGATGAAAATGATCCTAAAATCTTTGTTTCCCTCAGTTTTGGAGGGCTAAGAAGCTTTTCTTTAAAAATGGTGGGCTCAGGACCTAACAATTTGGGAGGTTTGCAATCATGAGACTATTCAACTCTATGAAACAAAGAGTGACAAGTTTAATGTATGGGCCGGCTTGGAAAAGCTATCATAGAGAGGCCACCATTAGTGGCTTCGGTATAGCCTGATGGAAACAGGGAACCTGTGAACAAATTTGAACTGGTTATTACTGAAAGATGTATTTGAAATTGAAATATGGATGGCGTATTGACTTTTTCCAGTTGGTGGGGATAAAGATGATTTGAAACTGTATCCAGATGGTACTTGGGACCTCAGTGTTTGAGTGGCCTTCTGACATGATGTCAACAACTTTATCTCCATGTCTTTATATGGATAAAAAGATAGAAATTCTGGAAAGAAAAGTAGATGGATAAGTAAAAGGCATTGTCTTACCGAATTAATATTTGTAATTCTTTCAGGAGGAAGCAGAAAAGAAAGCCTTGGAAAGTATTCAGTCAGCACTCATGGATGGAAGACCAGCACGATCTATTCCATTATCGGATTTTGAAAAGGATTCTATTAAGCATCTTTCCTTGCTAACAATGAAACCCGTTATATATGTGGCAAATGTTGCAGAATCTGACTTAGCTGCACCTGAAGAAAATCCTCATGTCAATGAAGTGATGAAACTTGCATCTGACTTGCAATCAGGACTAGTCACAATTTCTGCTCAGGTTATTTTTTTAAATCATTTTCTTGGATTTGTCGCTCACTTTTTCTATATAAAAAGCTTCTGGCTTTTGGTTTTTGTGCTTATATGATGCAAATAATAGGGTGAAGTTTACTATTGCAGGTTGAATCGGAGCTTACTGAGCTTCCCCATGAAGAAAGAACTGAGTATTTGAAATCTCTTGGTGTCAGTGAAAGTGTTCTTGGGAACCTCATAAGGGCAACATATAGCCTTCTAGGTCTTCGTACGTACTTCACTTCTGGTGAGAAGGTGAGGAAGAATATTTAACAAACCATGAAAAACATTGAATAAACTTTTAAACGGTACTTTATTGTTTTCTGCAGGAAACAAAGGCATGGACTATTCTTGCAGGTTAGCCTAACTTGCTGGTTGCTTTTGTCTGCCTTAATAAATTGCTTGTAAATGGTCTAGTTATTCTTTGGAAAACTTGGTTATTGAGTATCTCAGCTAATAGCTGTGTGCTGGAGGACCATAAACTTATTTCATTCTTTATGTGGCACACAGAGTTCAGTTGCGCATTTCATGTTGTTGAAAACTTCCTGTGTGAGGGATTCCCATACAATCCTTCTTGATCTTAAGGTGATTATTTTCTAAAAAAATTTTCTTTCTGATTCAGGAATGACAGCACCTCAAGCTGCTGGAGTCATACACTCGGACTTTGAGAAAGGTTTTATTCGGGCCGAGACAGTAAGTATCACAGTTTAGTTGTAAGTAATCATATTAAGATTCTTGAGAATGCTGCTTTCCAATCTAAGTGGTTAATTTGTGTCCAAGCACTTGTTTTAAAGTTCCGAATGCATCTTTGGAGTTCTGTCAGAATTATCTAAATGCAGCATTTATCACAGAACCAGACTTGCAATGTTAATTGCATATTCATGGGCTTTTTGGAAAGAGTTCCATATTTTGCGAATTAACAAAATAACTTAGTGAGTTCTATTTTATCATTTGTAATTTTTATTAATTTTATCGTTGGAGTAATATTCTCTGCAGACCTTCAAGTTTTCTTGTGTAGAGTTCTTTCTTTAGTTTACTTCATTGAAGTTTTTACTAATTGAAATATAGCAAGCAGGTCCTTTATGTCAACTGCATTAAAAATTTTCTTGTATTTTTCTGTTCTTACTTTATTATGTATTTTTTTACAGTAATATATTTTACTAGAAAAAACATTAAGAAGGCTGGCATAGTAAGGTACGACTAGTGGACTGACATTTTATTTTTCACCGTATCCCTGACAATATTCATGTCAAGGACTTGATAAACATTTTGTTAATAATACTCGGACTGAAATAAATGAAAAATTAAAAGTATCGAATTAGAAACATGTGATAACTAAAACGAAACATGGGTTAATACTGGATGTTTCTTCTCAGTGCTCATAGAATGTACTATGTGGCTTTTCCTGTTAAGTTTCCTCCAGATCTCACTCATAACTGCAAGATATCTTCTTACTTAAAGGATTAAAAAAACAGCTTTAGTTTGACCGCCATGTACAATGAAATTGAAACAGCCTGCACCCATAAACAACTGCTCAATATCGCAGATGGATGCATGTTGAAACTTCTAGTTAGAATTTTCAAAAAACTGTTAAAAGCATTATAGTTATGATTAATATATACAATCAATATTTTAATTTTTGTTAACAATTAATTTATATATTAATCATGTTTGCCATGTACTAAATGTTATCAGCACAATTGAATAACATCTTGCTCCATTTTCCTTTTAAGGTGTCATATGATGATTTTGTTGCTGCTGGTTCACTTGCGGCAGCGAGGGAAAAAGGACTTGTAAGTTTCACCTTTTCTGTTTCAGCTTTTACGAGGCATGACTTTTGCTTCCTTTAAAGATTCATACTTTTCCTCCCGACATTGGTTGTGGGACTTGTGCTCTTTGCCTTGACTTGCTTTTTACTTGAACCTGCTCAGAATATTAGATCCCTGAGACAAAAGTTTAAAACATGGGTTAGCTTGAACCTAACTGGCTAACTGAAGTTTAACATGTCTCTTAACTTACAATGCTTGAGTAATTTCATATATGTATACTTTTTGAATGGTGGGGTTGGCTTGCAAGAGGCTGAGCAGTATTAACTTAATTTTATCTTTCTATGCCTCAATTGGAGTCACATTGGCAGTGTCATGCGTAAACCCTACAATTAGCTAACTGAAAGAAAACAAATCTTCTCGCTGTCTGTTGAGTGTGAGTGTGTATGTAGCTCATGCATACAGGAACATTTACGGATTGGGAAGAATATGATCTAAAGTGCCTTTTTATTTTTTCTGTATTCCGAAGAGTGATTGTGAATGGTTTTTTACTCTCTGCAGTTGAGGTCTGAGGGAAAAGATTATGTTGTTCAAGAAGGAGATGTCATGCTGTTTCGATTCAATGTTTAAACTGCAGTATCATCTTACAGAAAACAGAGGTATGCTCTTCCAGGCAATTCAAAGCTGATGGATGATTCATTATCGAGCCTAATGGGAAGTGATGTTAGCATCGAGATCACCTCTCCAACAGATTGCAAAAGGGAAATTTATGACGAAGCATTCTTTCATTATTTCTGTGAGAAAACTCATATTTTACTTGTTCACTAAGTTATTTTGGAGGCGTTTTGTGGTGCTAAAGGTGAGGATATTAGTGCTGCAGTATTACCTGACTTTTGATCCTCCAATTATTTGGATGTCATTACTTAGCTTATAATTTAGGTAACAGCTGTAATGTTGTGATAAAATTGCTTAGTATATGTGAAGGTGCACAGGTGCACTTTTTCCATAAGTGGTAATTATTCAGAGTCAAATCTTTAAGGTTTCAGTACCAAATTCAACATTCTTGAAGGCTTAGCTTATTGGTTTTCTCACACTGTTCTGCTAATACCAAAAAGGATTAGATATAAATGGTTTATTTCATATTTTAGCTTTTCTTTTGGATCACATCTGTATGGGCAGTTTGTTTCTTCTGTTGGGCGAAGTCTCTTGTTCGTTTCTTTATCATATGTTTATATTCATCGCTTAAAATGAAAATTTTAGATTTTTTGTTGTTTTTAATTATATAAATTAAAATATCTTATTAAAAATAAAAAGGGTTAAATATGCTAGGCCCGCATGTGATTTCAGTGTTTTTTTTTTTGTGTTTCTTCTCAAATTTTACTCAAAACCTTCTAATTTGCTAATGAATATGTTATAATTTGGCTTTAAGATGCTGTCGATTGCTTGCCAAAACCATGACACTTACGCGGTGTTTTTCTTGCCTTGCAGTTGTTGGAAACCATCGTTTTGAGTCTCTCAGTTCGTTAACTTATTCTTCACAAGTTCCTAAACTTTCTTCTAAAAGCCTGGTGCATTTTATTTTACAGGAAGAAATTGAAGTTTATATACTATGTCATGTCATAGAAAGAATTGCTTGCGCGAACATACGAAACTAGTGGCCAATTTTGTCAAATGTCATTATAGGTTAATTAATTGTAAAATTGATTGAGAAAATTTGAATTTCGATTGTCATTATGTTAATCAAATATTAGGTTCACATCAACCAATTGAGTTTGCTAGCTGACTTTTTTCTTTATTATTATTAAGGATCCAAGCTTTCATTATGTTCATATGGGTTTGATCGTTATACTGATCAGTATTGTTTTAAAGGCATTCCTTCTTTCATTCTAATGGCTATTAAAAAAATAATTAGGTATAAATACCTTAGTTTTTGATTGGTAAAGAACTTAATGCTTCTTAAATGAGTTTTATAAACCTTCAAGATATTTTTTTTAGAGCAGTGATTATATTTGAGCATTTTCATTAAGTCATAGTAAATGGATTGAGCTGAAAGAGTAGGAATTCACTTGTAATTCATTCCCTTATTAGAAGCCACCTAAGCTTCCATCGGAGATAATATAATGTAGGATAAATAATTGGAGCTCTAAATCTCTAACCAGAGCAAGAAGGGCACAATTAATAACTTCAGTATTGAGCTCACAGAACATATACTGGGTTACTCACTTACTAGGCATTTGGTTTGAGCATGGGGTTGGCTATAGATATGAGTACAATAGTAGAAGGGGATGGGGATAAATATGAAAAATTAAAAAAAATAATGTTTGGTTTATAACTTAGGTTTATGTATTAATACCAATAATGTTGTTTGGTTTGTTGCATTAATGGGAATGAAAGATAATATAATACCATTTTTACCCTCAATAAAAATGAAAATAATTCTCTCTTCATATGTTTATTAGGACTATCTCCATATGATTGTAAAAAAATTAATCAGTTTTGTCAAGTTCTATCCAGCTCATTTAACATCAAATTAAAACGATGGATTTCAGAAAATATACCTAGAGGCGCAGAACAAAAAATTCCTTCGTTGATGAGACGCGATAAAGCAGGATGAGAGATTGTAAGGAATTGAGAGGCTATAAGGAAGTAAAGAGGATGATAGGGCAAAGGTTAGGCATAAAAGAATAAAAAATAAACGTGATAAAAACTTATATTAGAATGAAAACTCGATACCCACCTCTTTGATGGGTTTAGCAAATTCTCAAATTTAATGGAATAAATCAATTTTTCTAGAATTGAAAACTTTAAAGCAAACATTATTTTTTACAAATATTTCATTCCTTCGTTCTCAAACCCTTGAACCAAACGCTTAGTATTTCGTTACTCGATCATTAAATCAATTGATAAAATCCTTAGAGAGATTTTATGAAATGAAAGAAAAGGACATGGCAATAAAGAAAGGGTCAATTGGAAGGAGGCATGCACCCCCAAGAATCACGGAGGGCTTGGATTCAATCCCCTAAAGGTCATAAATATGACAATGACAGCTAAGAGAAAATGGAGGCTTATCAAAGACAAAAATTCACTTTGGGTCAAGTGGGTGCACAGCTATTATATGAAGGTTTCAAATTTTTGGAGCATGAACAATAATAAAAAAGCCTCATCAATTATGCAGTTCATTCTTAAAATGAGAGAAAGGATCAAACAAACAATTCATTATAAGATTGGGGATGGAAGAAACACGTCATTTTGGAATGATAAATGGTTGCATTATGGCATCTTAAATACTCCAATAGCTCATCTAGCAAATACAAAAATGAATCAGCAAGGTTTATTGCGGAGAGCAAAATCAGCTGTTGGATGGCATAATTTGGCATTGGTGAAATATGCATATCCACGTGCGTCTCACTTAACGTGGTTGGTAGTAAAGGAAAGACTCCCACAATTGACAAACTTGCTAAATTCCTAACCATCCTTAACTGGTGCTACATATGTAGATTAAGAATCAATTGAAAATATACTCCTTAGATGCCCTTATTCAAACAACGCATAGAAAGAGATGTTACAAAGTTTTGGATATTAGTGGGATGCACTTTTATTTAAAAATCAGAATGCTACGTAAGTGAAAAGTGGGTCCTACTAATATGTAGAATTAAAAAACACCACGTTGTAAAAATAAGCCACGTGGTATTTAACTGACGAAGGGTAACCTTGTCAGATTTTCAATCCTCGTAGGGTCTGGTTTGATCATGTTGTAAATGTTAAGGTTTAACTTGAATACCCTAACTTAAATTCTGGTATAAACATTAGGCATTAAAATACACTTTTGGCCTTCTTCTGTGGCTTAACGAAATTTTGTACATGTGATTGGGACACATGGACACAGACTATAGTAGAAAATGAAAGGAAGCTTTTTATGCTTTGTGAATCAACTCTTGTATCTTTTTTAATTCCTTAGGGGCTTAATTAAATAATTTTCATTATTAAAAAATGACTTTAATTACTTGTTTCTTATATTTCTAAAGAGTTTTTCTTCACCAAATTAAAATGTTCTTTAACCATAAAAAGTATGAAAAGCTTCAGGAATAAATATAAACCAAGGAAAGGCTAAATTAATGGAACATGTACTCTCTTATTCTTCTTACACTCCTAATTTATATTGTGTTTGCATTTTTTATAATTGTTAACATTGAAATTCAATGAAGCTGAATATTAAATACATGTAAACTCTTATGTCTTTTAATTCATAATTTGGTAAGCACACAATGCATGCCCCAACTATTAAGCAATAGATTTTAATCAAAACGTAAGGGTTTGTAATAAAATGTTAGTAAGTACGATAGAACATTTTTAAAAAAATCACCATCTGGAAAATAGGACTAAAATTTAAATGGAGACCTAGTTGTTAATGGGATTGACTATTTAAAGATAAGAATGAAATTCTTTTTCATGGCCAAAATAGTAAACTTGTATGAGATAATAGAGAATGAACCTTATGTTCCAATAAGAACCATAAAAAGGAAGAAGATCAAATAGAGACTAAGGTATCAAAAAAAAAAGAGTGGGATAAAAAAACCCATTAGATAATAAAACCATATGTATCATATCTTATTCTCTTCATATAAATGAGTTTAGTTGGATGTTAATGTGCTAAACATCCTATCATCTATGGCACAACACATGAGGGCGCTAGTCAAATGAAAGAGAAAAAAGGTGACCATGTTAATACATCAATGTGAGCTATTTCATATGAAGTATAATGAGTCCATTTCTACGTGAACATGCTTTAGTGATATTATAAATACTCTAAAAGGTAAGACCTATACTAACCCTAAAATGGTAAGTAAATTGCTTAGATTAGATCATTACCAAAGACTTTAGATACAAAAGTAGCAGCTTTTTAAGAAGCCAAAGAGTTGAATATTTTGCCATTAGAAAAATTAATTGAATCCTTCCTCATATTGAGACGAATTTAAACAAGACTCTAGATGTGGAGGAAAGAAAAAAAAAAGTATATATATAGGTCAATGTAATGAGATGACATTGTTGTCATCACAATAAAATTTAAGAAATCCTTAAAAAAGATCACATTCTTTGGAGTAGATACTTTAACAAAGTTAAAATAACCTTAAAGTATTGAGTAATTTGTTATGAATATAAGAAATTGGGACATATTAAGCCCCAATGTCCATTGTTGAAGAACAATAAGAAAGTTTTAAAAAAGTAATAAGAAGTAGCAAGACTTCTAGAAGAAAATAAAACTACAATTTATATAGTATGAAACTAGTGTTCGAAATGTGATGATTTTGAAAATGAGGTACAAAATATATATACTTCATCGCCTATATTGTAAGATATCTTCTAGCGACAACTCTTTTTATGATGATAGTAGCATTTGTCTCAGAACCGATGCACTTTTCAACAGTGTACATATTATGACATGGAAAAAGAAGAAATTTTTTCTATATATATGCATTAGAGAAAATGAGAGGTTAAAAAAGTGAAATTCATAATATGAGTTCATAAGAGTGAAAATATTAAGAATGAGAAAAGTGATGCATAGTTGTATGATGATGAAGCATTGATAAAGGAGATCAATGATCTTAAGCCATCATAATCCAAATTCACTAAAAATAGTTAAAATTGGAAACCTTCTTAGAACCTAAAAGATTTTGAATTAAATATATGGAATTGGGTAATCTTATGAGAGTAATTCAACCAATTTTGGTGCCCAATTTGTAAAGGTAAGGATTTTTATAGTGATAAATTATTATCTAAAATCTTTTTGAAGGCATAACAATGAATTTTCTAATACATCTATGCATAAATGTATGGTACATAATACATATCTAGAAAAAAATGGAGTTTAAGACAATGAAGGCTATTATTTTAAAATTAAGATCTTATCATGGATGCATGTAAGAAACACATATTCTCTAGGCCAAGGCCTTAATAAAGAAGTATGAAATATGCTTATAGTCATTATTGGCCATTATAGCACATCACATTCTAAATCATTTTCTAGGCTCCGTATTATCCACAATAAATGAAAACCTAGATATGCGTATGTGCAACATTCATATAAGTTTGAATCTTATAACACTTACAAATTATTTCATATGAGTCCTTTTTTTATAAAGATTATGGATTTACGGATATGTTACATTAAACTAGAGGTCCCACCTCAGAAACCTTAGAGAATGCATAATCTAAAAACGGAATCTTGTCTATGAAAGCTAAATAAAGGAAGAAGGTTGACCTTTGGTTATAAGGAACCAATAACCAAATCTATATAAGATTGGAAGCCACAAAATTACCTTTAATAAATTCCTAATTATTTTTATAAAGAAAAAGGAAGAGAATTTCTTGATATGTATGAAATATATTCATATTTTATTAAGTATTTTGCTTATTTTTAAAGCTTAAATTGAATGGATCTTCCTATACTTTTGTATTTTGTTAATATGCCCTGAAATTTTAAAAGCTATCGAAAACCCCTATAATTTTGTTTTTATAATTCTCGTCCCTTTCAATATTATATTTATAGATGTGAGTCCATTTTGTTTGCAAAGATCTTTTTTTCTAGATTTCATCTTTTACATGTTAAAGTAATTACTTTGATTCTTTATTTTGGCTATATCATAAAATTCTTATTTTATTTTATTTTCGTTTAATTAGTTTTAATTTTTATAAACTAGTTTGACTTTTCAAGTGTCAATTTCACTTTTGGAAATTTATGCTAAATTAAAAATTGGAGCAAAGTTTGAGATTAAGTTAAGAATTAAGGCATTTTTAAACCTAAAATGGAAGGAAATGGACTGAGGGCTAAAAGACAATTAAGGAAGGAATGATGTATAAATGACAAAAGTTAGAGGACATTTGAAACACAAATTAAAGTACACAAAATGGACATGCAAGAAAAAACAATAATATATAATTATGGAAAAGACATAAAACACAAGCAAGATACAAAATGATGCACGTAATGATTAGAGCAAGGAGTAAGATGAAAGAAAATAGAGTGAAAAATGAGGTTGTATAAAAAAATTTAAAAAGTAAACATGAAAAAAGTTCATCAAAATTCAAACAAAAAGCATTAAAATGAAGAAATAAATTTCTTTTATTTTTTTTCAAAAATGAATTAAACTTATATAATTCTTGAAAGAAATATTTTTAAAACAAATTAACCTGTAATAGATAACGTATAAGGCGGTAACAAAATTTCACGAATTTAATAATTTATAAATGTAAGTTTAAGGTAAAATATAAAGTGTCACTTGCTTTTTTAGACTTTTTTTGGTAAATCAGGAAAATAAATTAATGAAACAAATATGTACAAAAAGTTCGCAATCTAATGCTACAGAAGGCACAACCCGCTACAAATAGCAACTAGCCTCAATACTTCCAAGATTAGCTTAGGGACACTGTGGCTATGGAAGAAGCAATAAAAAACCCATTCAACAACAAAAACACAAGAAAACGCAACCAAATAAAACCCAAGCACCCAAAATCCAAAAGATAACCTAACGAAAAAATTCCAACCCCATAATAAGCAACCAAGGAGAAGCTGAAGTGAAAAGATCAATCGTGGTCCTGAATTTGCTGCCATAAAAAATTAACTATGTTGCACCTCCAAAAGAAGGCATGACTACATGGTAAGACTTTACTGACATTATTCTTCTAATTTTAAGAAGATTTATGGATGATAATAAGAGTAGCGGCAATCAAGGAGGTCTAAAAACTTTGGTCGTTGGTTAGAGATGAAGAAGAGAAAAGGATGATTGACACAATTAATTTCAAGTTTAGTCGTTGGTTAGAGATGAGGAAGAGGTTGACATGGAGACAGAAATAGGTTTTTTATGCTGGGTATCTACCACTAATTACTATACTCCATACTGGTAATGGTAGATCCTAATAAAAGTAAAATTCACATCATTAAATAGCTGACATACTTATGACCGAGTTAAGGGTTAAATTCAATATGTGTTGAATAGTACCAAATGTTAGGATTTTATCTATATTTTAATGAAAACATTTAATTTGGTTTTAAAAAGGACCTTTTGCCCCTTCATTTTTCTATGCTCGTATCTTTTTATTTATCCTTTGAAAAAACTACTGTCATAATTTATTGTGTGCTTTAAAATTCTAGTTAAATACTTTTTAACCTAGAAAATTAAAGTGTTACACCCCCGACAGGAAGGGTAAAATAGTAAATTGGCATAGGATGAGATTGATAGGGATTTATTAGTATTGTCCATACATACTGGTACTAGTGAACAGTGAAATCTGTGCACATGAAATAACTGTACATGCATACATGACATTTCCAGTAATTGGGCCTAAAGCAATTTTATTATGCTTAACATGGTTATTGGGTTTGAAAAATTATTCTGAGTGCTCCATTGAGTGTTTTATATTTTACGGGATTTTCAGGAATTTTTCTGAAATTTTCCGAAGAAAATTTTTGGACCGAAAAAATCGCCAAGTGACGAACCGGTTGCTTTTCGGTAGCAAAAATTGCTACCCAATGGCACTGTCATAGTGGGTGTATTATTTTGGAATTGAAATGAGGACCATTGGACTAGAATGGGTCAAATTGTAGTAGGATTTTTAAATCCTATCACAAATTTTTGTTTTATTTCACTTTGTCTTATACCTAATTTGTCTTTTGTTCCATGCCACTTGTCCTAAGGCCTTTAATGCTTTTGTCTCATGTTCCTTGCTTCTCTCGGTTATTGTCTTCATAAAGGAATGAAAGATGCATTTTGATTGTTCATTTTACCCATCAACCGAAACCTACTTCTCTCTTCACTCCTTCATTGATTTTTGGTTCTCTCCTCAAAGTGTTCTTATTTCCTCCAACCTCACCTTAAGAGCTCTTCTTCTTCTTGCAACCAAGTTAGTTTCTTGTTATGGAGAACAAGTGTTAGAAGAAGTGGTGAGAAAGAATAGCAAAGAAAGAATTGAATGAATTGAAGAGTGAAAGCTAATTAGGTAAGTTATATAGTTAAGTGTTAATTATGCTTTAATTATGTAGTTAATGAATCATGGCTGTTAGATGCATTCAATGGGAATTTTGGTGTAATTATTATGCATTGATGCATTAAGTTGATGACAATTATTGTTTGAATTGGTGGGTATAAGACTAGGTTTAAGTAGGACTTGCTAAAGTCATATGATTGAAGTGTTTTAGCTTGTTTTGGATTGAATATTGATGATTATTCTTGCATGGAAATGTAAGAGGTAAGTGCTGACAAATTATGGTAGGTATTCCTAGTGAATGTATGATTGATATAGGGACTGATTTTGTGTCCAATTGGGATGCTTATGGTAGTAGAATTTGAATTGGCATGATAGGAAGTGTATTGGAGAAGTAAAGCTGAAAATTGG
>JAOSBP010000005.1:23595727-23608059 GCA_027563825.1 Erythroxylum mucronatum
ATTGTTACGAGAAAGTTACCTGCATTGATAAGACTAATTCAGCATTAGCATCAGGGGCAGGGACAGCCCGAGATTCTCTTGTTAATCTTCTATCTATGTCAGGCCTTTGTCCTTTGCTAACTGCAGCTCCTTGTCTGTAGAGCAAACAGAATCAGAAAAACGGCATCGACCTTAGAAACCATACTTTTTCAGTGCCAAACATGCAAAATGTCAGTATGCTAGAAAATCAAGCATCCAATATGAGCAAGTTGAGCCATCAAAGCATTAAGAAACTCCAAACAGACCAACTCCATTATCAGCCGATCAATTTGCATTTCCGCATTTACCACACCTATAAATTCGGCTGTTAAAGCAGGATTTTGCAATAGAAATGTAGGGTAGGCAAATTCGCAATTCTCTAAGGTTTCATTAATAATCACAACTAATAAGCCATAAAACAATATCACTCAAAAAAGATAATAGCAAACTCATGGCTCTCAAATGAGGAACTTCAGATTGTAAAAGTGAAGTCATATACTACCACGTTAGAAGAAATGATAAATTTATACTTCATATATTAAATCTTGCACAACATTACCTTCTGGCTTCCTCGTCTCGCATTTTGGCATCAAACTCTTTGCTGGGAGGATACTTTGGCAAGCTTGAAGGATCACAAGGAAGTGGTTTTGATAAAAGGAACTGAAACAACAAACCAAAGCAAGTTAGATATTCATCAAAAGTACAATAATACGGGGAAATGAAGCAAACAGAATCAGTATAAAAAGTGGAAACCACAAATGGCCGTACTGATAATATCGCTGCTGATATCTAGTGTAGCCCAAATTAGACAACTCAATAAAGGCTACAGTACACAATCTTCAGAGAATAGTAATGACCACCTTAAAGATATACAACCTAAAAACAGATCAGAAAACTACTTGTTGACTATAGACCTTCACAGACTCCTATTCCAGAGAAAACTTTTACAGAAACCTCAACTCAGTTCCCTTGAGAACAAAGTAAAAGCCACATTGGCAATGAAAATCATTGGATGAAGATTCTAACTGCACATAATAAATGCTGTTCTAACATCTTTTCAAGGATTCATTAAAAATATCTGTCATCAGGAATATTGTGAATAGATTGTAATCCAATGTACGCCAATATCATCATCTTCCGCCATCAATTATCACAGAAGCAAGTTACAGGCAGAAAAGCAGTCATTTAAATGCATTCAAACATATGAAGACATGTAAGAACCTCACTTTACAACCATAAGCCTGGTCATTGTGACAAGCTAGGCATTTGGAATTTCACATCCAGATGAAATATGGATTGCAACAATACCAGACCGAAACAATGATACTAACAGAAAGCTCAACGAACTAGTGGCTAAGATCTGATAAAAACTAAATTGATGCTAATAAAAAGATCTCCAAAGCCAAGAATAATAAGCAAAAGAAAAACGCAATTTACAGAAATTAGACTCAATGGAAAAAGCTGTACCTAGTTCTAAAAGTTAACAAATACAATAACCTGAAAATATCAAGCTGCAGAGTTAACTAATAGTGGACAGGCAATATTTCAGTGGCAGCAAAAGCCTAAGAGAACATCAAAAGTTGAACAAGGACAAAAGCTTAAGAGAATCAAGGTGTGGAATTAACCAATGCATGTACAGGAAAAAAAATTGAACAAGGACAATGGTAAGACCAACAAAGTTAGATTTGTAAATATGATAAAACAATTTGGGCAGAAAAAGAATAAAATAAAAGGAATAATTATGGGATGTGAAAGTATGTGAGAAAATCAGTACTGACTGAACAATTGCCCAAAGAATATCAGACAAGAACTCACCACCATCCGATATAAATGAAAGGGAACTAGGCAAGTAGCATGGTAAACTAAGCTCATCTATAATTTGTACCTCACTCATAAGGGCAGAAGAAGCAGTTCCACGATCTGCAGGATCGATGGAGAGTAGTGTCTCCATAAGTGCTAAAGCTGGTGCAGGGAATTCCTTAAATGTTTCAGCAACACAGCGTCTATAAGGTTGTTGAGGCTTAAAGATGGTAGCATGAGGCAACTTTGATTTCCTCCAATAGTCCTCAGATGGTGAGCCACAAAGTTTGAATATTTTATGCAATTGCTCTACCTACAAAGGGAGCAACATGACTATTTATAACAACAAAATGGAACCAGACTAATTTCACATGAAAATCTGAAACATAGCCAAGGACAGAAACTAACACCACATGATATAATTTTCAAAGTCAGTCTTCCAAACTTTTATTCTGTTAGGCATCTTTCTTGGTCGAAACGGTTTGACTACATGTCATCATCATGCCATCTTTCGTGAAGGACTGGGTATTACCTAAAAGGCCTTCTTTCAAGTCATTAGGACTACAAGTTTCACTAATAATTGTATCCTATAATCAACATGCATGCACCAATGTTCCTTAGCAGTAAGAAGCATTCCTTGATTTTTACCAAGGTGTACTATAAAATTTCTTGCTGCTAAGGAAAAAAGCTAAGATTACTAAAGAGGTCGACCAGAGATGGGGAATTTCGATGAATTAGCATGTAACAGATACCTTGTAAGTAAAAGGATGGGAAGCTCCTGCTATTTGTATTTTTTGATTGTCCATGCTAAATAAGATGAACAAATCAATCACTCGTACATTTTAAGGCTTTGCCTTCTTTTGGAATATAATTCTTTAATTTCCAAAAAAAAAAGCATGCACCAATGAGAACTTAAACAAGGATGATCCTAAGTTATCAAGGATTTCCTTTCAGGTTTCCTTTTACTTTTCTTGGTATGGTAGCAAAAGGTACCAATACCTACACATTTTCTTCTTCTATTTTCTCCACTTGCGAATGGCCGTGGGTTCAAGCAACAAAGAACATGGCGTAATCAGTTCTACATTACTTTTTGTTTTCAATCATTTTTAATGTTAACCTAGTAGTTAGGGACTTGGGAAATTAACAGCCCTTTTTGCAAGCAGAACTGTAAACAGTAACAATGATGTTCAAGAAACAACCAAGCTGAATCAAATAAAGTACTTAGAAACAATAACATTATATACTAATACACTAGACATGTCACTTAATCTGCTCTTTCTACCCCAGAAGCATTTATAATTTGTCCAAACTACAAAACAATGCCTTCAGAAAGAGAGATCTTTTATTAGTATTGTCAGTTCACCAATTCAAGATTGGAAGGGCATGCAATACAAGACTTAACACTCAGAAAATTGCAGTTGAAACAAACAAGTTAATAGCATGCACTATCTTTTTCATGTAAGCAACACCAATTGCTATACTCAGACAAAGTTTGCACCTCACAACGAGTCATAAATGGTGGAAATTGTAGTGAATAACAATTAGTACTATATAATGAACAGACTGTCTCATAGAAAATAATGTATTTTGTTTGCAAAAGAAGGACACCTCAGTTCTTCCAGGCATAATAGGCTTCCCAGCATAGAGTTCAGCAAGTATGCATCCAGTACTCCATAAATCAACAGCAGGCCCATAGTAGATGGCTCCTAGTAGAAGCTCCGGAGGACGGTACCAAAGGGTCACAACACGGCTTGTCAATTGCTGAGTATGGGTTGGATCATAAAAACTTGCTAGACCAAAATCTGCAATTTTCAAGATTCCATTGTTGTCAATCAACAAGTTAGATCCCTTTATATCACGGTGTAAAACACCACGGCTATGGCAATGCTCAAGTCCCAATAGAAGTTGTTGCATGTAACATTTGACCTGCCAGGAAATACAATATAGACAATAAAGAAATGTTCTAAGTAAAAACGCATGATATGTACTGATACCAAACAATAAGTGCTTCTTAAATGTCATTTTTCCACACAAAACATTTTTAATGAAGAACATGTAATATTGTTTGGTGCTATTCATATGGAACATAATTGGACGGTTAAAAGCTAACGGGCAAGTAACCAAATCTAAAACAGTTTCAAGTTGCACAAATACCTGTGGTTCTGTAAACTTTAAACCAGGATTTGAGGCAAGCCCAGCCAAATCATGCTCCATGTACTCAAAGACAAGGTACAAGCTACAAGACATCCTTGATGTGACTAAACCTTCTAGTTTTATTACATTAGGGTGGTCAAGCCTGCGCAAAATATGAATTTCTCGAGCCATGAAGCGCACACTTTCTGGTTCCAAGTTATCAAACCTTACCTTCTTTAAAGCAACAATCTTCTTTTGATCAAGGTCACGAGCCCTATACACATTACTGTAGGTTCCTTGACCAATCTGCAATCAAAGGAAGCTTGTCAAGGGGTGAACTGAAAGTAGACACAATATGTAATGTTCAATTCAATAAGCATAGCCAGTGAAGAAAAAAAGAACATTGTATGAACACAGTTTTTGACACAAGTGCCTGAACAGAGTGGGTAAAACACCTAGTGGTTCAGCAATATAGAGAAAGACGGCTCATGTATCATTTCTCTTCAAGAAAAAATTATACGTTAATTAACATAAGATATGCCAAATTTTATGAGTTAAGTTATCTTAGTCAAAACAAGGAAAAATATTTCCTTCCAAAATAAAAATTCTCCGAAGGTCTAGCACAGTCAAATCTCATGCACATGTAAGCAAAGCAGGTAGTAAATAGAATCAGGAAATACCAGAAATAGAGATCATATCAGGCATTTTGATATTGCAATTTCAATGCATAATTTTGGAAACCGATAATCTTCATTTCATTAGAACTAAAGATGAACTATATGACTGGTTATATACCAAAAGAAAAGAATAAAGCCACAAGAAAAAAGGACGCAGAAGCTAGAGAGTATATTTTGAAACCTTAAACATCGTTTCTTGTTTAACCGATTCTCTCAAAATTAAATATTTGTCTCTACAAGATATAAAATGAATCGTGTCATTCCTTCTTCTGGGATGTCCTTCACTAAAACAAAGCTCTCAAAGAATTATTTAGGACTCATTAAATTTAAAACTAATGTTTGCTCTCATGTTAATGCTAAAGACAGACTAGCCAAGTAGATAGTGATGTGAGGCATGTCCCGTGTCAACACAGAACTCTCATTTAGATCCTAACTGATATAATCAGGCGTAAAAAGGCCATATACAGATATATATGTGCACATATAACCAGTAATCAATAAATGTTTAAAAATGAAATCAACAGCAGTTGTTAGCTATGCAATGACAAAGCATGATAAAATGGCAGTTTGCAGGACAAGTATTATTTACAAGGGACCAAAGTTAATTTCACAAGAAAATCAGGACAAAGCATACTTTATCCAGTTTCTCAAAAGAATCAGCACGTCGTGGGACCCATCCTTTAATTGCTTCTCCAGCCACTGTAGCTAGCCAGGAAGGCCACCCTGCTGCAACCTGCTCCCCTTCGGTGGCTTTTGGTACACTGCCTATTCCCGGATGTGAAGTAGGAACGGAGTCCATATGTTCCCTCCTCCTATCAATATATTCAACTCCAGGCAATCTAGCTGATCCATTTGCTGGCTTATCAATTAACATTGTCCTCCCATCATTGTTGTCATATCGATCCTTAGCCCTATATACTTCTTCCCTCCGTGAAGAGGTGGTCCTTGAAGCCCTCAAGTCCGAAACGGCCTTGGCAGATAGTCGTTCCCTAGGACTGTCTTTACTGTCCTCAATGGCTGAGGGCTTACAACAAATGCAACCCATCACCCACCAAAGCCACCTCCCACACCAACCTCTTTTACAATCAATAATTAATTTTCAAAGATCCCATTTGTTATACTCTTGATCGACTCCCATTTCTTCACAAAATATCCCACTATGAAAATGTGAAAAAGTTTGAAATTACTGAAGCTAAAACTTTGTGAATCTATCTCTTTTTACTTTTCTAACACTCCCAAGATGAACACAAACAAGGTCCAAAATCACATCTCTACTTGAATCCTCAAGGAAGAATAAATTCTCTGAACCAGCATAGCATCACCTTCACAACTGCAGCAACCAACAAAATAAAACCAAGATTTCTAGGATAATTAAGTACATACCTTGAAAAAAGTGCATGAGTTTCAACAGATTCAACATCTAATCGTGAAACCCATGCAACAACTGACACTTAAAGTGAAACCCCAAGATTAGGGGTTTTGGAGAAATGGATAAAATGAGGAAGTGGAAGAGAGAGTAGAGATCTAGGGCAGAGAAGAGAGTGCGTGTTCATTGGGAGAGAGGAGCGAATAATAGCAAGAGTCAGTTACAGTGGTACAAAATAAATAAAAATAAAAATAAAAAAGGTCATTTTTAATTAAAAATATAATAATGGGAAGTCATCCGAAGTTCCCAACCCAAAGACATTCTTGTTTCGCGTTGACTTGACGGAAAGGTTTTATTTTCTTTGGGCAAATAAATAGCAATTACTAAACATAAATGCTTTGCTTTCCTATGAAATTAATTAAGTGCTGGTCACCTTCTGCTGAGTTGAGTATGATATGAGTACATACATACATACGTGCCATATCACGAAGCTTTTGTCTACTACTTAAAAACGACGTAGAAATAACTTCAAAGGGTGTGGTTGAGTAGTAGGGACTCATCCATCCTTAACCAAAGATCAGGGATTCGATCCTTGACTTTGAGTATTGAAGAATTATTTATAACGACGTTAGCTTTTATCGTTATCGTTACTGTTAGTAAAAATAGTTACTGTTAATTAATCGTTAATTAGTATTTTTCATTTAGCTTAATCAGTGTATATAAGACTGGAGAATACATTTTTTGGTATAGTAACGAATGCACAAAAAGTTCATTTTGTTGTCTTCCACACGATAGTGGAATTTGTTTAGGTATGGAGCAACCTTAAATTTTTGGGCTAACTGTCTCATCCTATGAGGTGCCTACAAATCAGCGAGGGGATTAGTCGCTAGATCCGCCAGTAAATACCCTGATCTAAGACTAAAATTAAAAAAAAACGACCTAGAAATAGGATATAATGGTATCGTAGATCCAATAATGTCTTTAACCCAACCTTTTTAAGATCTATTAGCTTTCAAGGCAATTGGTTTGGTGTTAGAAAAGATTTAACGGCGGCGACTTTGGTCAAAGCATTACCAAAAATAATAATAATAATATACAACCAATAATAACGAGCAGATGATCAGATCAGGTATGCATGAAACTTATGGCTGTGTCTTCTCTGATTGAGACAAGCAGAAAAATACGTCATATTTTATATATATATTCCTTTGATAATAAATACATAAAATAATTTAGTAATTAAAAATAAAAAATGATTATTAAAAATGGGGGACTTAGTTTGTTGATCTGAAAGGAAAAGGACTAATCAAGGGTGGGGACAGAGGTTGCGAAATGCCACCGTCCTCCGCAACCGCAACTTGTATTCCCCATTCAATGTTTTCACCAAATAATTAATCCTCAACCAACAATAAAAGTAAACATTAGTATCTTTTATTACATTGGTCCACCCTTTGTTTTTCTTCCTCAATGTCAATCCTAAAGCCCACACTTTTTAACTTTAACAGAATTAACCGTTATAAAACCCCTTTCATTCTCATTATTTCTTCCATAACCAAAAAAAAAGAAGAATCCAGAAAAATCTTCTATAAAAATGACTGCATAGATATTTTTTAGTTTTTATACTCTTCTTAAATTCAAATATAGATTATTATTTTTTATTTTAATTTCTTCTCTTTAGTTTTGGTCATTTAAAAGCATCTTTCCTAATTAAAAATAAAATTACGTTGTATTAAATCTCTTCAAACGACTAAATATTGTTATTATTATCTCCTCCTCGTCCTTAAATTCAAATATAGCAGGAAATTTTACACCATCTTCTTTATTATACAAAATCTTCTTCACAAGTTTAACACACGCACACAAAAAAATCGTTCGGGAGGTGTACAAAATGGATTAAGAAAAGAACACCTCTTACCAAAAATGAGCTTCTCTCTATTACCTTTCTGTAATTGACTAATAATATACTTATTGTTATTCTCCGCCAAGCATTTTAGTTAATGTTCATGAGTCGTGACACTAGAATAATTTATTTCAATTGCTATTCGTTAAGATTTAAAAGGCTCAATCGGTATTAGACTATTATAAAATTGATTAAAAATTAAATAAATTTAAAGAATTTAAAATATGATTGAAAGAAATTGTCTTTACCTATCGAAGAATTTAAAGTTTAATTGAAAAAAGAGATTATTAAATCAAAAATTAATTGATTTATTTTAGTTTATAAAAACTTATTATTTTATAAAAATTAACCGATTAATTAATAAATTAATTGATTTTTAAAAATAATTATTATTAAAATAAATCATACTAAAAAGTTGAAAAACCGAACCAAAAAAATAGAAGGTTCAAGATTTTTATGTTCGAACCATAGAAATGAATGAATTTTTGAATCATGAATCATTATCATATTTTGTAGTCATCACAATATTCATATTGAAATTCAAGTTATTCACAAGGCTTCCTTCTTCAAAATCATTATATATCCTTTTCGACTATTAATTTTTTGGATGCTTTCCTCAAGTTTCTTTAGTCATCGGCTCTAATCATCTTCTGTCGTATTTATTGAATTTCTTAAGCAAACATTGTATAACATATGTTGTGGTTATTTTTCATTAATAAATAAATAAAAATACGGGAAAAGAGAGATCAATTAAAAAAAGAGAAATAAAATACATAATTCGTATTTTTTATTTAATAAAATTGATTAGAAGGACTTTTTACAATCCTCATAAATTCAAACACAACATTATTATTTATCAATAAATTAATTTTGTCCGAGTTTCATATCCCCTGTGTAGATAATTATTTATCCTTTAAAATTTTGGTGCAGGCTACGCATCATCATCATAGGCAGTGGTAGAAACTGCTTAACAGCCTAATGGTTTAAACTAGGATTGACTATTAATTTCGGGTCCAACCTAATTACTTTTTCTTTTTAGAGATTGGATTTAAATTAAATTCGATGATGCCTTATTGTTATATTTTCCTTTGGAGTTGGACTAAATAGGCTACTATATTATTTGTTGGGAAACTAGATCAGGATTCGATCGTAGCAACAGTGAAATAATTATGAAACTATTTTGCAAATTAGTTTCTCGAAGATCAAGATCATTTTAATTCTATAAAATTATTAATACATAAATTATAATAAAGTGTGAATATAAATTCGTACCTTATTTCAAAGTTTAATCATATTCTTCTCGTATACCTTAAACCATTTCCAAAATTAATCTGTATCAACCACTGTAGCCGCACAAATGTTTGGCCTTTAACGATATTCACCAAACAAGTTGAGAGAACTCTCTAACTTGTACATATAAGGTTAAGCAAGAAGTGTTAACTCCATTAAAACTTAAACATATTTATAATAGGTTTTGGATGTTTTAGTAATTTAATTGAAATTAAATTATAATTTCGATTAAACGTTAATTAGAATTATAAATAATTTTAATTAAATACCAATTATGTTCAAATAAGATCCAATATCTCATATTGATCCTTATTTATTAAATATTTCATATTTAATCACAAAGTTTCTCAAACTTTATAATAAAGTCTAACTTGATTAAAATATTTTTGTTCTTTTCAACTCATTTTTTATGTAAGACCCATCAGGTTCTCAAATATGTTGGTAATGATTATAAATTATAATTATAATTCATAATTCATAATTCATAATTAGAATTAGTTAAATTAAAACTCCATTTAATTTATCTTCAATTCTCCAAACAATTTATAATCATAGATCAAGATTGGCGTCTAGCACCTTATCATAACCATCCAAATATTTAGAAATGTCAAAGTGGTTTTGACTAACCTTTCCGTGTATGATTTTTCGTATAATTTAATCATTTCATCATACAATATTTTAATTAGCCAGAGCGTGGAATGGATGTCTACTCTTTTTGAGTCAAATTATATTAGTTCTCAATCATTAGCTATTGATTCAATTAATAATATTTACAAAATATTTACAAAGCGTCATTTCACCTTAGCTAAGGATTTCCCGAATCAATACTAATCGAGAACAATAAAACATTCTCGATAATTACTTTAGAATGATAAATCATATCTTATCACATAACTACCTCTATATAGTTCATACTACATCCAACAATTACCGATTCAAAGACTTATAATTAAAATAGGTCATAAATAGTATCAAAATATGACAATCCTTGTACAAGATAACTTTGGAGACCTCAAGTCAAAGAATCACTTATACAATCATCACAGTGAGAATTTCCATAGACATACAAGTGATGCTCCAAATGGATTTCTCATATCGGGTTAGTTTAGTAAACTTGTTTTTTAACAAGCACTCATATATTTGTTTAAGTATATCCATACTTTAGTGTATGAGATCGACTACTTCCTTCATAAGAAAAAACATAACTTATATTAGCCTTTTACGTTCTATTAATATCTAGTATTAATAGGGATAATATAAAAATGCAATATGAATCTCATAATTATAATCTCATTATATTTCATTTGCAATGTATAATTATTATATGAACTTTATTATATAAATTTAAACATGTACAAGATAAATAATGCCTTTAAATATTTTGTCACTAAATTATAACCAAAGTAATTGGATCTAGGGCATAAACAGTATGATCTATAGTGTAATTTATAATATAATACCAATATTTTGAAAAATTAAAATTTCTCTACAAATCGTTACTTTTATAGAGACGGAGAACCAATTTTTAACTCATAATTTATAGAAACAAGGGCGTGAAGACAAAGAAAGGGAGTATATAAATACCAATTACATGACCATATATAGAATTAGAAATGGCCATTAAACAACTATGAAGGGAAATACAAACAATCAGACATTACAGGTAGGTAACAGGGTGGAGAAAAAACAAATTAATTATTCAGAACAAGTTGACATTATTGAGTGATTGGTAATCACTTCTGAGTCTCCAGTATAACAACATAAGATTTTCTATGAAGAGCTTAAAGAAGAACACAAGCACTACACTTGCAATTACCGTCATGCTCAGCTGCTGCCTGCTGGAACCTTCATCGCAATAACGAAGACAATGCTACAAGAAGAATCATTCGCATGCATCTATCCATCAATGTTAAAGGACATATGTTGTACAGTAAATTTGTAAAGCGCTTATGAAAATCTTCTTCTTTTATGTGTGCATACATATATAAATAATAGATGATTGATTTAAGAAATGACTCCAATTTTTTTTACAAACTAAGATATGATATTAGCTATAATTTATAATTACTAGCATCCTATTATACAAGCCTCTTGGGCTCGCCCTTAAAACATTAATTTAAATCACTCTATTCACTGACTTGGGAGAATTTTCCTTTCCTGCTAGCTACCTTTAAAAAAAAATTGATTAAATGAAATAAGATAAGGTACAAAAATAAGAGAGTTCCCGTTAAAGCCCAAGTCAACAAAAACAAGGAAACCTATCCAGACATATTAGTAAATACAGCTTAAGGAAACATAACGCGAAATCTTTGGAACGTCGGTAGCTTAATATGTGTACCCGTTTCTTTATGATAAAAAAAGCGCTAAAATGAGTTGCTATCCAAGGAAATCCTTAAATACATGAAGTGGAGTGTACAGAAGGACTACATCTTTGTTGGAGCTTCTTAGTCATAATGATCTCCCAAATCTCTGCTAAAATTAAAGATATCAAACATTTTGTAGTGAATGATTGATGCTTGAACTGTCGGAGATTCATTCCTGCCATAATCTGTAAATGCAAATGCCAAAGACAATTGTGTGGACTGGTGACTGCATAGAGAGTCCATTTGTAATCTCCAAGATGGTAGTTCCTGGAGTCATCCAAAAACAAGAAGCACACACTATTAATAATATTATTATTACAAACAGAAAAGAATCACGAAGATTACATAATCCTAATTAATGGGTGGTGTAATAATAAAGATGGTAGAGATACGACACTCACAGCAGAGTTCGCACCCGGTGTTAGGATGTTAGGATGCTCGATATTGCCGAATTGTCAATTTGTGATATACCAGATCGTTTGCTCCCTCTATTAGCTTATGCTTCGCCGTCGGCGATAATGATATTATTTGCAGCTCTGAACTTCGACTACCGCAAGGTATATAACTGGGAAAAGCGATCTTTGGAATGATAGGGGTTTATTAACGTGTAAAAAATTCTTACAATAATACAATTTTTCCTCTCACTTAATCCCTAATACACCAACACATTCACAAAGAAATACCTAAAGCAAACTCTCCAACTCTCACCTCAAAAGAAGAATTTAACTAGAGTCAAATTTGTCATACAAATATTTGACTTTGTATTAGTACATTAACCAAGGAGG
>JAOSBP010000005.1:23650215-23691023 GCA_027563825.1 Erythroxylum mucronatum
TCATAAATTAGGAGTCAACAAGTGCATAAATACTTAAGAAAATGGGGCCAAATTATAGTATAAATTTGGTTCAATCACACTCATATGCAGATAATGTGACAACAAACTTAATAGAAAAGAAAAACTATAGTTATTGGTCCACTAATGCCTAAAAACATTGAACTCTATTGGTCCACTAATGCCTAAAAACATTGAACTCTTTCCTTGTATTGTAAAATTATATCTAATAAGAATGTGTAATGTTGGATATAATTTAGAATGTTAGAGAGAAACGAGTCGAAAGGTTTTAAAATGAGCAGAACTAAGGCGGAGTACTTAGAATGCAACTTTTCGGGAAGCTCAGATAGTCCATGAACGGCGGTGGCAATTGGTACTAACGTCATACCACAAAAATGGAGCTTTAAATACCTCGGTTCTATCATTCAGAGTGATGGTAATATCGATGCCGATATAATTCATTGTATAAGATCTGAGTAGGTTAAATGGCGAAGCGCATCAGGGGTCTTATGTGATAAAAAAATTTCATTAAAGCTTAAAGGAAAATTTTATAGAATGGTGATTTAGCCAACCATGTTATATGGGGCGGAATGTTGGCCCACCAAATGTAGATATACAAGAAAGTTGTTAGTAGCTGAGATGCATATGTTCCAATGGATGTGTGACATTACCAGAAGAGATAAGGTTCGGAATCGTGTGGTAAGAGACAAGCTACAAGTGGCTAGTATTGCTGATAAGTTAAGAGAGGCCATGTTTAGGTGGTTTGAGCATATGAGCAGGAGGCACCCTGATGTTCCTGTGTGACGCTGTAAGAAAATAACCCTTCGTGATTGCAAGAGGAGAAAAAGAAGGCCAAACAAGAATTAGAAAGAAGTGATCAAGAAGGATATGATAGAGTTGACCCTTACCGAGAAATTGGCTAGAAATAGAAAGTTCTGGCATATAAGGATATGGATAAAGAATATCCTTTAAAGTGCGTCAAAATAGTCGTCAAAGTTATTGGGAGCCATTTACCGTAAAGCTCTGATGATGTATTTATCGCTTAGGAAGTCTAACCCTAGTGTCCAATCTGTCTTTTCTAGTTGCAAGTCATGAACAAGTCTTTCTGTCCTACTACATGTCTTTTTAGCTCTGCTGTATAGGGAAAGGTCCCTTGAGGCCTCCGATACTGTTAGATTGTTTATACTCACATAGCTACTGAGCAAGGATCCCTAGCATAACTCGAGATATGAAGAATCGTACTTTACAGCTTATCATGTATTTGCAGATTTAAGTATCAAATCAAGTATTTTATTTTATTTATTTATTTTAGTTTTATTTATATACTCTTTTAACATATCTTTTTTTTATAAACATATCTACTCTTTTAACCTGCATCACTTTTTTCATTATTATATTTACATGTAAGTTTACCGGAAACAGTCTCTCTACTCTGTAAAAATAAGACCGCGTACTATCAAACCTCTTCAAATTTCGCATTGGTGAGGGATTCAGAGTGGGTGTGATGGCGAAAAATGCGTGATGTATTAAAGCCAATAACAGAAATGATCAAATTGGACTGTGATGAATACGTTGAAAGAGTGGTCGCGGGCCATACTCGGACAAAATAGCTTCTCTGGGTAGGATAAATGAACTGAAGATCCTAAAGTGGAAACTGAGTTACTAAATCGATGAAGGTACTACCGACTCCAAAAATTTTGGAAAACATAGTCATCCTAGCTTGTTTATTTTTCAAACTTGCCTTCGTTGTATAAAATTTCCCATTAATCTGAACCTCCAAATACAGTTTACTGCCACATTGAATACAAATTGTTGCCTCAACTCAAAAAATTCTCAGCTCACCCATAACTGTTGCTCTAATCATGGTGCCCAATGATATAAATATCCACCTTGACTGCTCATAAGAGACCAAGGAGAAAAAGTAAGTTCAACAACAAAGAGTAGAAGGAGCAAGGAACAATTTTTCCCAGCGAGAAATTCATGAAATGTATACCCTCGTCCTCGCAGGCGCTCAGCGTGACAGTTGCAGGGATTCAGCTGAGGATTGTCAACTGTTCTCAAAGATAAAAACTTCACCTTAACGCCGTCATATTAGTCACCACCAAAACAAGAAAAGGACTAATAACAAGTTAAAGAAAATGAAATAAGAAATAAAAGCGAAAAAATTTCAACGCCTTCCCTAGGGAAAGAAGCTGAAGTAACTTTACCATATATCATAATTAGAGAGATCAAATTGTACAATTGAACCAAGAATCTCCAACTCTCCGTCAAAACACCGTCAACTCAATTCCTTTCTTCCCATTCTTCAAGCAGAAGACCCTGAAACTTTTGGTGAACTCACAGGGAAGAGCGGCAACAACTGTGGCTCTGAATCTCTTGGAGTAGATATGGGAGACGGATGCAAGTAAAACCCTTTCTCTGCAATTGCTCTCTCCTCTTCTGACGATGAGTTCCCTAAAGATGGCGAATTCCTGTTAAAAGGGTCTCCACTTAATGGAGTTACAGGGCTAAGAGTCAACTTGGGGAAGTCAAGCAAGCTTGGAGACAAGATCTCGGGCTTGTTTCTGGGAGAAAATCCTGTAACTGCGTTGTTATTGCTGGCAAAACTAGGCAACAAAGTGTTGATCATCAGGCTGTTTTTGAGATTGCTGTTTCTTCTCTCATAAAGCTTGAAGCTTTGTTGTTTCTTTGGAGTTGTTTTCGTGGGAGGGATTGCGAAATTTCTTGATGATAGTTGCGCTGAGGGTTGTGTTGGATCTTGGGTCGTTGTTCTTGAGGAAGCTTGTTTTGCTGTTTGAGTTGAGCCAGTGAGCATTTGGACAACTTGCTTGAAAGTTGAAGTGTCTGCCTGAACAAAGGTTGTAGGGTTAGGGTTAGTGTCAGATCTGGAGATGGGAATTGGAGTAAGCGGTGGGGTGTGAATTTGGACGCAATTGTTGCTTCCACTTCCACGAGGAGAGTTTAATGGAGATGGGTATCTGCTGTCTTGACCTCCTGTTAGTTTTTCCATAGATGTGTCTAATTCAGCTCTGCACATCCACCACCAGAAACAAGAGAAAATTTAGGTGTGGAAATGGCTATGTGGTGGAGAGACGGTAGAGTGAAAAACAAGGCTTCTTGAGAGGCAGCCTTTAAAGCGCTTTTGCTTATTCAATTTGTGGAGGTTAAAGGCTTTTAAAAGGGCTTTTACTCAACTATGTAGTGTTTTGCTTTCTTCAACATATATTTGTGGGCAATAGATTGACTATCAATTTCTATGCCTACTTTTGGTAGGGGTTGTTTAGGCAGAAATTGCTCAACTGTTCTGGGATTGCAAAGATTAGATTAGAAGGGTGTCGTTTGTATTTGGAATTTCTGGGCAAAAGCATCTGTAGCACGAGCAGGTAAAAGTCCCATGAGAATCAAATATGTGCATATATTTATATAGAGATGTGAGTAAGTGTCATTGACTTGGAGCTCTGCCCTGCAAGGATAGGAGTGTTGTGTGATGGGATGGGATGTCAGATGATGGCAAGAAACAATAATGAATCCAAGGCGCGTCTGCATCACTCTTCGTTCCATTCAGCCACTGAGCTAGCAGAGATTGGTTCCTTTGCCACTAGTCGCATCCAATCATCAAGAGAGAAAAGGACGAAAAAGAGGATTGAAGTAGACATATTTGTCCTTGAAGTTGTTAAATTTAACAAAATCTTCTCTTCTTCAATTATGGCCCTCTTTTTTTTGCATCCAGATCCAGTGCAGTCATTCTTACCATAACATTTGAGCAGCCAAGTTTTTCTGAAACAGTTAAAGAGTCCCTTTTTTTTATAATATTGATGGCTTCTGCAATTTGTGGGAAATTGAAAAGTTATATTTAAATAATTAAAAATTGCATCGCATGACTCAAAAATTACATCAATCTACTAACACATTTGATTTTTCAACCACATGATGCAACTTTTTAACTGTCATACAATTTTGTAGTTATTAAATGCAATATTTCAGTCATATGAGTTACCTTACAATCTGTTTAGCTATAAGTTGCAACTTCACATAAATTTCAGTCATGTAATACAACTTTTCAGTTATTAGAGTCATCTTCATAAATTCTAAGAATAATTTGATAGACCTTGTTTACAAATTAAGTGACTATTACCATCCTAAAGCCTAATTTTGCCAAATTTTTCTTGCTGCAAAGTTGGCTAGGATTTCATTATACAGCCTCCAACATGTTTTATTAGCAGGTAAGAAGAGTAATCTATATTGAAAGGGAAAAAGAAGCAAGTCAAGCCATAATTGAAAAAAAGAAAAAGCAACAGAGTTGAAATATTGTAACAACCCTTTTGGTTATTTTTTTTTCTCTTTAACATTTTCGTGACATCATTGTGCCTTAAATTAGACTATGGTGACATAATTCTTATATCCCATTATGAAAAGAAAACTAATCTAGTTAAGAAACAAGAAAACATATACATATATATTTTGTACTTTTGGCCAATGACCGGTTAAAATCTCTCTCTCAGCTAATTAATATATAAACACACGAGTTGAGTGAAAGGCCATAGTTAATTTAGTAAATTATTAAGATGTTGATAACAAAAGAGAGGTTGGAGGTTGGAGGTTGGGAGTAAGTACAGTCTTAAGAGAAGAAATTTTGAAGAGTTTATTATGTGATATTTCACCATATTGGTTGCATATAAGCTATATGATTAAGTGAGAATGACTTTGTACTTTTTAATTAGATTATATAGATGGCATTTCAGGGCAAACCCTAGTGCACAAGTCTTCGTACTTTGTGGGGGTCAAGGAGAGAGTTATCAATTATACACAGTCTTCCCTTTGCATTTTGCAAAGAGACTGTTTCCATAACTTGAACCTATAACATTTTGGCTAGAAAAGGGTAACCCTACCAGTTGCTTTAAGGCTTGTCCTTATAGATGGCATTCAATGTTGAAAAATTAATGTTTATGAACGAATGCTCTTTTCTTTCTTGTTTAATAGGTAGGACATATAACTTGTCATGTTATAGTTGCAATTGCAAGTTGAGTTGAGAGATAGGACATTTAGCTTGTATATCTCTCTATTCCTCTTTTGACGTTTAATTTAATCAAGTTCCAAGCACTGCCAAATTCTTTTATTGAAGTTCCTATGGAGCCTAGAAACTAAGAATGGTCTGACATGAAATGAACAATAAGTGCAGCTTTTCTCCCATAATGTAAGTTACATAATATAACACAATCCCTTTTTTCTTCTTCTTTTCTTTACCTTGTTAAGACTGATTTAATCAAATTAAATTATAGAATAGGAATTCTCAAATCTCACGACAACAAATCATGTACGAATTCGAAACTAATCATTTTAATTCTCAATTTCTATATCATTATTTAACTTTATTTCTTCAACATATTTACTGTACTCCATCAATTACCAATTTAAAGATGAAGATAGTGGGTTCCTTAATAGTCCTTTCTCAACTCAGGACATTAGGAGAGTGGTCTAGGACTAGGTGGCTTCAATGGAAACTTGTTTCGTAAAACTTGGTCACTTATCAAGGATATGGTGATAAGACCAATCTTAAAATTCTTTTACAAAGGTAAACTTTTAAAGGAGTTAAACAAAACCTTCATTTGTTTAATTATTGAAACTTATAATCCCTACTCCTTTGGTGATTATAGTTGTAAATACTATTGTAATTTTATCTAGAAAATTATATCCATGCTTTTGGCATTAAGACTGAAGTTTTAAGCCTGTTAATGGATGAAAACCAAGGAGCTTTCTTAGAAGGAAGACAAATTGGAGACAACATGCTGCTAGCTCAAGAATTATTCAAGAGTTACAATAAAAGGAATTCTTTTAAGGACTATGTAATTAAGGTAGATTTTCATAAGGCTTTTGACATATTTAGCAAAGATTTTATACAACATCTCCTTATTGCATTTAATTTTTTAGGAAAATTCAGCAACTAGACAATCATTTATATAACCTATACTTCCTATAGTATTCTCCTCAATAGGGAACTGAATAAGCTTTTTAAAGGAGCTTGAGGCGTGAGACTATTCTCTTATATTTACCGTGTATAGAGGAATTGATTAGACTAATTAGACACAATATCACATTATATCAAAATTGTCAGTTTTATTGTAGATGTAAGAAATTAGGATTATTTGGACAATCTTTTGTTGATGACTTAATCCCATTTTCTAAACCCATGAAAAATCAGTATCCATTTTAATGAATTCACTTAACACCTTTAAAGAGCTTTTAGGGCTAGCTATACACTATAATAAGAGTCGTATGATCATCTGAGATAGTGCTTTTAATTTAGCATATTGGCTCTTTAGAATCTCTAGTCTTATACAGAATCATCATTTCACATATCTTAGACTCCCTCTATCATCCAAGAAGCTCCTCTTCATGAAATGTTTTCCTCTAGTGGAGAAAATACGAAAGAGATAGGAACTCTAATGTAATAAGGATTTGTCCTATGTAGGTAGGCTTTAACTAATTAAATCAGTATTTAGCTCCCTTTATATCTATTGATCTGCTAATATTTTTTATTTAAAAGGCTTAATTATGTCTATTTAAGGATTTATGAGAGACTTTCTATAAGAAGGGAGACAGAATGGCAAAGATAATGTTAAGGTTAGTTGGAAAGAAGAACGCAAACTGGCCAATGAGGATAGGCTAAGAATCACACTAATTAGCTTAAGTAATAAGGTGTTTATAGGGAAAAAGGTTATGAAAATTATTGGATGATAAATTTTATAGGGAAAATGGTTATGAAAATTATTGGACGATAAATAATCTATTTGGATTAGGTGGATATACAGTTCATGAGGAATAAAAGCATGTGGAAAGTTAAGGATAATGTATCCTTTACATGGTTTTTATTGTATTTGGTGAAGTTTAGAGATAAACTAATAGGAGCAATCAAAATGCAGAATTGGTAACGGGGAAAAAGGTTCCACTTACTATGATGATTTGAGTAAATTAGGTCCCATAGTCCAGTCTTAATTGTTTCCATACATCTAAAACAGTTTCCTCGACAATACTAAAGTCAAGGCAAAGATAAGAGATAATCAGTGGACTACCATCCCAATAACATTAGCCCATATATTCTTTGACTATAAATCCTAACCCCAATAAAATAGAAGCCTAAATTTGGTTAATCCACTCCTCTTAACAATTTATAAATAACTCTTACATGAATTGGTTAACGAATAAAAGAGAAGTGAAGGCATGGATTAGGATTGTATGGAATAAGAATCTCATTCCTAAAATCTCTTTTATAGTATACTTTGCAATCAAAGAGAAACTTCCTATAATGTACAGGCTAGAATATCTCAATTTTCTAGTTCATGCACTTTACGCAAAAATAGGCGAGAGACTCATGTATATACTTTCTTTGAATATGACATTTCTGCAAGTATTTGGCTCAACATTTAAACTCTACGTCATATGTATGTAGTTTATTTACTCTATCTATACTCAATTCCCAAAAAGGTTTTATAAAGGCAAAACAATCCCAAAGTCAGATTAGGTTGTCTACCTTATAAGCTTTATTTCATACATCTACAATATATAGGTAGAAATAAATGCTAAATGATTCGTAAGGAAGGAAAGAATTAGTGAGTACTTGTAGGAGGAGACCATTAGATGGATCATAGAACAACTCCTTTACAATGGCGAAGCAAGAAAATACAACACTAAAATAAGCAATTCTTCATGAATCTCTAAAATAGCTTTTAAAGGTTCCAACCTTGAACTTAATCTACAACACATAGCTTGGTGAGAATTTGAAACAATATATCATCACATATAGAAGGGATTCTCACTAAGTGTTATGTATAAAGACAATGAGAAAATCAGTATATCATAGAAAAATAACTGATGAGAACTAAGGAGCAAATGTGAGGACAATTACTAAAGACCCTTTGCACATTCCAGATGGTCCAATTACAAGGTCAAGGGCTAAGAAGATGAAAGAAGGACTTAATGGGCTGATTCAAGATATTTGCACCAAACAAGTTATTTTGGGCCAAAAGAGAAGCCTTGAAGGTGGAACATACAACCAAAGTATTATTAATGTGGTCCAACCACTTAGTGGGCATATATTAAAGTCAGTTGGGTCTTAAATGGGCCGACTAGCCCACTAAGGTTGGGTATTACAAATTTTGGGCTAATGGGCATACCAAACAGATTTGTTTTCACTTCTTTTGATAGGTTTAGACCTAGGGCATATAAATATGCATCTTATGTATTTAGAAACAAATTTTGACATATTTATATGAGAATTGAGAGAAACTTCTCTTGGGTTCTTCATTGAACTATAGAACTTATCAAGATTGATTCAATCTTATAGTGTTCAAACCTGACTTATCACTCCCTCTTCTCATCTATTTTGGAATGTGGTGTCCATATCATTCTTTTTATCCTTTGTTTGTGTTTATTGTGACCTAATTTACCTCTCTTGGAGGTGGAATCTGTCTTATTTTGTGGCTATCCAGATTTAGTCATTTTGGGGTTTGCATTAGTTGGCATCAGACTTTGGCCTCTAAATCAGGTTGGATTCATTCTTTTCTTCTTATCTATTAAAAAAATGATTCTGCAAATTGTGTTCTTGTTCTTTTGTGTCTTTTCATTTTCGTATTGTTAGTTCTCTATTTTCTATACAGATTCATTTTTCTGGGTGGATTCTGCAGATTATGTTATTGTTTTTTGTGTCTTTTCATTTTCCCATTGTTAGTTCTACATTTTCTATTCAGATTCATTTTCTGGGCAGATTCTCCATTTGTGTTCTTTGTTTTCTTGTGACTCTTTATATCCTTACGTGTTTATTTATGCTTTAGCTCATTCCAACATCTGATTGTTGTGATCAAATTTTTGGGTGACATTGTAAAGATTCCTACTTAAGTTATTATATTCAGATTTGTAGAAAAAAGAAAGAAAGAAAGGTGTAAAGTATAATCTGGTTAGCCTTATTAAAACTTGACACTAGTTGATCAGATTATCTTTCTATGTTTTTTGTTACAAAAACAACCAGACTAGTTCTTTTGTTTCTTGAGCACAATAGGCACTATCTTATCAAGTGAACACCCGTTGGTTTGTCATTCCTGCTGTGTTTTCTTAGTTCTTATCAATCATTCTATATCTTTCGATTTGTTACATTCTTATGAGTTTGTCTCTTCAAGTTAAATTATCCTGATTTTGTTTGGTTAGTTCTTTAAAGAGCCTAAAGAGAGAGTTTGAGTGGTAAAAGACAGGAGGGTGAGCTCATTATAACAAAAGCCAATTTAAGAGAGAAACACATAAGTGTTGAGTGACACTATTTGAAGGAAACACGTGAGGGAGTGTTGGTGAGGTATTTTCTAATTTTTCTTATAAATTTACAACCATGACATCTAAGCATAAGGGTGTTCATGGTGAAGGAGAAAATAGTGACAACTTCATGCTCAAAGCAATGCAACAACAATTTCAGCGCATTACTATCATGTTTGGAGAGATAAAGGATAGAATGGATAAACAAGATGCTAAAATTATAGATTTGTATAGAGGGAGAGTTCATGATGTTCCTAATGCTAGAAGGCAAGAGAGGCATGATGACAATGAGTCTTATGATGATAATAGAGGGGATGATGCTGATTTTGATGATGGTGACGTATTGGACATATTTAACAATAATAGAGGTGGAAGGAGATTTAGTGGAAGACATGATGCATATGGCAGTGCCTTGGGAAGCATCAAGATGAGCATTCCATCATTTCAAGGGAAGAATGATCCTGAAGCCTATTTAGAGTGGGAAAAGAAAGTGGAGTTGGTTTTTGATTGTCATAACTATTTCGAAGAGAAGAAAGTCAAGCTTGCAGCTGTTGAATTCACCAACTATGCAATTATTTGGTGAGATTAGATTGTTTCAGCTAGAAGAAGAAACTATGCGAGACCTATTCGTACATGGAAGAAATGAAGACTATCATGAGAAAGAGATTCATTCCCAATCATTACTATAGGGAATTGTATCAAAAATTGCAAGGACTCACTCAAGGAAGAAAAAGTGTTGATAATTATCAAAAAGAGATGGAGATTGTCATGATTAGAGAAAATGTTGTGAAGGATAGAGAGGCAACCATCGCACAATTTTTACATGGGCTGAATAAAGACATAGCTAATGTTGTTGAGTTGCAGCATTATGTGGAGCTTGAGGATATAGTTCATATGGCTATGAAGGTGGAGAAGCAACTTAAAAGGAAGGGTAACATGTGAGTTTGGCATAATTCAAATGCTAGTTCCCATTGGAAATCAAATTGGAACAAAAAGGAGGAGAAGGCAGACTATAATTCCAAGAGTGATAACAAGCCTAAATTTGAGTCTTCCAAAAGCATGTGAGCTCTAGTAAAGAGAAAGGTAATTCTAATTTCCAAACTCGAAATAGAGATATCAAGTGTTTTAAGTGTTTGGGAAGGGGTATATCACATCGTAATGTCCAAATTGACGTACCATGATCTTGAAGGGAAATGGAGACATTGAGTTCGAGAGTGAACCTGATGATGAATTACCATCAAATGATGATGAGAGTGATAGAGAATAATATCCGGTGGAGGGACAGGCTTTAGTCATAAGGCGAGCATTACATGTGTAAGAGAAAGATGAATATGATGTACAATGCGAGAACATCTTTCACACTCGATGTCATATTCAAGGAAAGGTGTGTAGTATGATCATAAATGGAGGGAGTTGCACTAATGTAGCTAGTGAAGTGATGGTATCAAAACTGAATTTGTCTACAACTAAGCATCCTAGACCATATACTCTTCAATGGTTAAATGATAATGGAGAAGTGAAGTTGGGCAAACAGGTGTTGGGTTCATTTTGTATTGGCAAATATCATGATGAGGTTTTGTGTGATGTGGTGCCAATGCAAGCTGGACATATTCTTTTGGGCATACCTTGGTAGTTTGATCGACATGTGATGCATGATGGGTTCAAAAATCGGTACTCTTTTGCCATGAATGGAAAATCAATCACTCTTGTACCATTAACACCTCAACAAGCATATGAGGATCAGATGAGAATTTAAAATGAGAGTGTAATGAAAAGAGATTGTGTAACTGAGTGAAGTAGAAAGAAAGGAGTGCAAAGAGAGAAAATGCCAAAGCAACAAAGAAAAGACAACAAGTGAGTGAAAAAGAGAAAGAGAGAAAACAAGAGAGTTTCTTTGCAAAAGAAAGTGATCTTAAGAGAGCTTTTTATTCTAAACAGCTTATGTTTGTACTGTTGTACAAAGAGGCATTAATCAACACTAACGACATTAACTCTTCTTTGCCAAGTGTCATTGTTTCTCTTTTGTAGGATTTTGACGATGTGTTCTCTGAGAAAGTTCCAAATGGTTTGCCACCAATTTGGAGAATAGAACACCAAATTGATTTCATCACTGGTACGTCAATTCCAAATCGACCATCCTATGGAAATGATCTTGAGGAAACAAAGGAACTTCAAGAACAAGTGGAGGAACTCATAGCTAAGGGATATGTGAGGGAAACCATGAGTCCATGTGTTGTTTCATTGTTACTTGTGCCTAAAAAGGATGGGACATGGAAGATGTGTGTTGATTGTCAAGCCATCAACAAAATCACTGTAAAGTATCAACATCTCATTCCTATATTAGATGAAACGTTTGATGAATTGCATGGTTCTTGTGTGTTTTCTAAAATTGATTTGAAGAGTGGATATCATCAAATCAGAATGCGTAAGGGAGATGAGTGGAAAATAGCCTTTAAAACAAAATATAGATTATATGAGTAGTTAGTTATGCCATTTGGTTTAACTAATGCACCTAGTACATTTATGAGGTTAATGAATCATATTTTGTATGCTTTCATTGGCAGAGTTGTGGTTGTTTATTTTGATGACATTCTGATTTATAGCAAAAGCCTGGATGAGCATATTGATCATTTGAGAAGTGTTCTAAGTGTTTTGCATGAACAACAGTTGTATGCTAACTTTAAAAAGTGTTCCTTTTGAACAGATCAGATTATGTTTCTTGGTTATATTGTTAGTACTAAGGGAATTTCAGTTAATGAGGAAAAGGTTAGAGATATTCATGATTGGCCTACACCTAAGACAATTACTGATGTGCATAGCTTTCATGGTTTGGCTAGCTTTTATAGGAGGTTTGTTAAGGATTTCAGTACCATAGCTGCACCATTGAATGAAATTGTGAAACAGAATGTTGGTTTTAAGTGGGGTGATAAGCAAGAAAATGCATTAAATTTGATTAAGGATAGGTTGAGTTCTGCACCATTGCTTGCTTTACCCGACTTTGCTAAAACTTTTAAGAATGAGTGTGATGCTTCAGGTATTGGCATTAGAGTTATTTTGATGCAGGAACGACATCTAATTGCATTCTTTAGTGAGAAGTTGAGTGGAGCAACCCTTAACTACCCAACTTATGATAAGATGTATGCATTGGTTCGAGTTTTGCAAACCTCGAAACATTACCTATGGCCCAAGGAATTTGTCATACATACTAATCACGAATCCTTGAAGCATATGAAAGGATAAGGAAAGTTGCATAAGAAGCATGCCAAGTGGATAGAATTCGTTGAAACCTTCCCCTATGTGATCAAGTATAAGCAAGGTAAAGAGAATGTGGTTGCTGATGCATTATCTCAGAGATATTCTCTTATCTCTACTTTAAGTGCTAAATTACTAGGATTTGAGTACATCAAAGACTTATATTCTTATGATCCTGACTTTAGTAGTATTTATGGGGCTTGTGAGAAAGTTGCATTTGGGGAGTTGTATAGGCATGATGGATATTTATTTTGAGAGAACAGGTTGTGTGTGTCTATGTGCTCTTTAAGGGAGTTGGTTGTGAGGGAAGCTCATAATGGTGGATTGATGGGTCATTTTGGTATGACGAAAACTCTAGATGTCTTGTATAAACATTTCTTCACAAATGAAGCATGATGTTGAGCAAATTTGTGATAAGTGCATCACTTATAGACAAGCCAAGTATAATGTCTTACCTCATAGATTGTACACCCCTTTACCCATACCTAGTAAACCATGGGTTGATATCTCTATTGACTTTTATTAGGACTGCCTAGGTCAAAACGGGGTAGGGATTCGATATTTTTTGTTGTTGATAATTTTTCCAAGATAGCGCATTTCATTGCTTGCCATAAAACTGATTATACCAACAATGTTGCTGCTCTGTTTTTAAGGAAGTAGTTCATTTGCATGGTATGCCAAAAAGCATAGTTTCTGATCGTGATGCAAAGTTTTTGAGCTACTTCTGGAAGACACTGTAGGGTAAAATGGGAACCAAACTTCTCTTTTCAACTACTTGCCATCCACAAATAGATGGGCAAACAGAAGTAGTAAATTGAACTTTGTCTACTTTGTTGCATTCTATTATTCAAAAGAATTTGAAGAATTGGGAATAATGTTTGCCACATATTGAATTTTCTTACAATCTAAGTGTGCATTCTACTACTAATCTTTCACTTTTTGAGATTGTGTATGGCTTTAATCCATTAACTCCTTTGGATTTGTCACCTTTGCCAATTGATGAGAGAGCTAGCTTTGATGGAAAAAACTAGGCTAAAATGGTTGAACAAATGCATGAAAAGGTGAGGCAACAAATTGAAACGCAAATTGAAGAATATGCTACTCAAGCAAACAAAGGGCACGGGAAAGTTATGTTTGAACCAGGAGATTAGGTTTGGGTGCATATACACAAAGAGAGGTTTCCAGCTCAAAGACGTACCAAGTTGCATCCTCAAGGTGATGGTCCATTCCAAATTGTTGCGAGAATTAATGATAATGCCTACAAATTGGATCTCCCAGGTGAGTACAATGTTAGTGCTACATTTAATGTTTCTGACCTTTCTCCCTTTGACGTAGGTGAATATTTGAGGATGAATCCTTTTGAGGAAAGGGGGCATGATGAGAACCGAGGAGCCAATGTATTGACAGTTATTAAAGACCCTTTGCACATTCTAGATGGTCCAATTACAAGGTCAAGGGCTACAAAGATGAAGGAAGGACTTAATGGGCTGATTCAAGATATTTGCACCAAAGAAGTTATTTTGGGCCAAAAGAGAATCCTTGAAGGTGGAACATATAGCCCAAGTATTATTAATGTGGTCCAAGTAATTAGTGGGCATATATTAGAGTCAGTTGGGTCTTAAATGAGTTTATTAGCCCACTAAGGCTAGGTATTACGAATTTGGGGCTAATAGGCATACCAAACAGACTTGTTTTCCTTCTTTTGTTAGGTTTAGACTTGGGGCATATAAATATGCATCTTATGTATTCAAAAACAACTTTTGACATGTTTATATGAGAATTGAGATAAGCTTCTCTTGGGTTCTTTATTGAACTGTAGAACTTATCAAGATTGATTCAATCTTGTGGTGTTCAAACCTGACTTATCACTCCCTCTTCTCATCTATTATGGAGTGTGGTATCCATATCCTTCTTTTTATCCTTTGTTTGTGTTTGTTGTGACCTGATTTAGCTTTCTTGGAGGTGGAATCTGTCTTGTTTTTTGGTTGTCCAGATTTAGTCATTTTGGGGTTTACATCAATAACCATGTAGTTTTAAATAAAGACATTTGTCCATACGGTGTCCTAGTCAAATTAGTGATAGTGGTTCTATCCGAGTCTAATGATTTATTTAAATTATAATGGTTATTTAGGTTCATTCCAATTGCTAGCAATCTTTTTGTAATATGCAATGTAAGGTACTTAATCACTTCAATATCAATATATTTATTTAATTTCTTTAAAAACTTTATTTCAAGGATATGAAAAGTTTCATCAATGCTACCATAATTCCTTTAGCATATAATTTAGATTTTGGGATTGTCTCTTAATAACTTTATATGCTTTTGATTCATCAACCTATCACTTATAAGCATTCAACATAATTTCACTAAATTTTTGTTTTTGATTGACAAAATCTTTTAAACAATGGGATAACAAAGAAAACAAACTAAGATAATATGTATAATTGGAAAGTTAGTGATATAACATTTCATGCTTCAGCTATTATAATCTTAGGTTAGCTAGCTTGATGCCTTCACCAAAAATAAAATCTCAAAATTAAGTGCTTGTGTATCATTTAAAAAATAGTGATGATTTACGGTAAGAGCATACACTTTGTATCTTTCGCCTATCTTTAGTCATATTTCTTTGTTATAATTGCTAGTATTGATTCATGTTATGGTATTAATGCTTTATATTTCTAATGTCATGTTTTTTAACCAAAACAAGGGCATTCATATTTACCCTATCTTGACGCTAAGGTTTTCTATTTGAGATTCACATGCGATGGCTAGCAGGATTGAAATAACTAATAAATAACTTAAGAAAACTCATCAGTTTGATATATAATTTTTATTTTTAAAGTGTAAAAGACCATTTGTTAGAGATTTGTATAAGATCAAATAATTAATGGAATTCAATTGACGTTGTCCACAAATTGTGTTTGGAGTGTTCAAAGCTAACCAATACTAAAGTAGCTGATTATTTTTAAGTTATTGGTTTGAATTTACAAGACAAAGCTGTGAGGCAAATGCAATAGTTATGAAAAGATAAAGGTCTTGTTCCATACCTATTTTCCTTTTTCTTTGACATGTTTGCTTCTTTTATGTCCATTGTAAATAATATTTAAGGATTGACTTTAACAATTCTTAAGTGAGAATAAGTTCTTAACTTTTTAGTTATTGTTTTTTCTACATTTTTAATTCAATAATTTAAATTTACTCTTATATGTGAATTTCAATAAATAGGAGATAATTTAATATTTAAATTTCAGTTTATTTCATAAAAGTATATTTATTTATTTTTAATGTTAATTATAAATAATATTAGAGGATTGCCCCTAATTATAAATGTAAAGTAGATAGGTTAGTGTGATTTAAACAAAAATTTTAAACCAAATTTGTATCCCAATATTTTTTAGTTTCTAAACCAAATCAAACTAAATTATATAAAAGCTTAAAGGACATCAAACTAATTTATATGATTTTGGCTTAATTTTTATATTTTATTTTTATTATTTATAATTTCATCTCTTAAAAATAAAATAACAAAAATAAAATTTTAATTACGCATAAACTAAATTTCATGCCTTTGATTGGAAAATTTTAGAAAAGTGTAAGTTGTTAGCATAACATAAGTCTTTCTTATGCTAGGAGAATTCAACTTATCAACTCCATTCTTAATTCCATACATATGTATTATATCTTGCATATGTTCTTCAAAAAGCTTGATCAAGTCAATAGAGAGGATACTTATATCCATTTTATGATCTGGTGAGGTAACAAGCAAGTCAATGGCTAAAGTCAAGTGATTGAAGTCTGTGCAATAAAGGAAAAAAGGTGGTTTGGGTATTTGTCTGATTAAACTCTCTAATAAGCCCTTATGATCAAGAGAATATGGAAGCTCCTCAAGGATAACCTAACACAAATTCATCATTGACTACTACACATAATAAGACTTACATACCATGTTAAATTACAATTCAAATACAAATTAGGTAATGTTGAAGATATTAGCTTCTAATTTAATAATTAGAGCAACTTTGGTCCTCTATATGACAATACTGCTTATTCAAATCTTAATGACATAATACATAGAAAAGCTTTAGTCAAAAAAGCTTTTGCGACAATATCAAGCATCTTAGCTCTACAATTTTATTTAATCTTTTGAATATGGCACCATGTTTTTCTCCACATTCTAGTTTAACTAATACTATACACTAGATAAACCACTCTCCTACAAATAATTTCTGAGATCAAATTAGCCTAAGGTTTACTGGTTTAGTCTGATGTGGTTCGAACAAGCTTTACTAACATGTCTTTCATCTTGTGGCTATCCATGAAAGGAAAAGCTTCCTACTTCAGACATAATACATAGTTCATTAAATCTTGCTAACTGTTGCCTTATGTGAATAAGATTCTTAATCTATTGCTAACATTTTTTTCTCAATGTATGTTTTCATCCTATCTATTGAATGAGATATAGAGCATGCAATTGAAGCTGTTAAAATGAGAATTTGGCTAACATTACAGTTTGGATGAGCAAAAACTAACAATCTAATAATAAGAATAGCTCTTGGTCATTTGATTTATCTAATATAGAGAGGAATAAATTCAAGGATCTTTAGAGATACTAATTGCCCTTTAGCTCAACACTTAAAGACATAAATGCTAAAACAATAGAACTCATCTTATTACATTAATAGGATCTTGAATGCAACAGAAGTATCACTAACATTTTAGACTTATGATAGAAGTACTAACTTAGGGAAAATAGAAACACCTCAAGTAGGACTTAACTAATCTTCTATGCTCTTTATCCCAATATAAAAAGTGAGTTAACATGTAATCTTTATGCTCCTATCTTGCAGTATTTAAATATTTCATCAAACTAGCTATGCTTCAAGAAATTACACAAATAACTTGTACTCTTATTGGAAATATTTTTAATATAATTCCTTTAATTTCTAAACCAACAAATATCAGAATTAGGAAATAAACTTATGAAGATTAATAAATATATCATAACAGAAGAAAAATAGGTTAAGATATGCTCTTTTATTTCACTCTAATCACAAACGATTAAATTTTTAATTCAAAGACATGGGCATTTGGTACAAAAATCATCTTATTGAATATGAATCTTATAATAAAAAATCAGTAATCTTAAGAATTTAATTTAATTTAATTATAAAAATAAGTCACATAATTTCATTACTTTATTATTTTGTCATTCTTCTTAGATGAGCATCTTAATACAACATGTAGAGTATTTTGTACACATATTAGCTTTAAGACTTTTTGTATAATTATCACATACAATAATTTCAAAGTCATTTTGGTGCACTTGTGAACTTAATTTGTATAGTTTATACTTAGCCCCACCATCAATAGTGATCGAATGAAAACAACTTCTTGAAAACTTTCTTATTATCTTTCTTTATATATATTCAATTCACTATCAGATTTATTTTTTAAAGACACATTGGTATGATCATATATTTAAGTAATAGTTTGAATGTATTTATTACAATTTCCTTTCGAAATAACTACAATATGCCCAAACTCGAGAACTAAACTGAAAGTCAGCCAGGATGCTGACTTTTATTTATTTTTTTACTTAATATCATCATATGCCTAAGTATGCGCCGGGCTGACCGTAATAAACAATGCACTTTTATTTTACTTTAGGGGACATGACAGGACCAACCTTAATCTGGATTTGTTTTGTTGAAGCAACTTTTGACTTTATTGACATACAATTAAATTCACAATGCTAATCCGCAAATGCAGATATTTAAATTTTAAAATTGAATGACAGTTGGGGTTCATTTGTTATACTTTTGTTGCGGCCGAGGTCCGTTGACATTGGAGATGGAGTGGACCACTAGCATCTCCCAGGTGCCAACATTTACCGGAAATAGCTGTCTTTCTTTGTTTTCTTGTCTTTTGTCTTATATGAACTCATGATTAGTAACATCCGAGGAGGATAAGTATCTGTGTTCTGCATCACACCGAGTTGTGATTTATCAGATTCTTTGAAATAAATATTATCAAACTTATGTGCAAACACAAATTCTTTCAAAAATATATGCATCGTTATTTAAGTTATTTACTTATATTTAATTATATTCCACAAATTATCAAAAGGATTTCTTAAAGAAACTCGTTTCTTTCCTTACAAAATTATCTCTTTATGTATATTGTATGTTTTAGAAGACTAACTTTAATCTTTTTCAATTGATCATTATCTATTATTTATAGATAATATTATCAACTATACTTTAACAGTTATTGATAATGAAAAGTCACCATTTAAACTCGTCAGATCTATCCTTTTATTTTCTCTCACTCACACACGATAAATTTAGTAAATAAGAATTTTGCATCATATTTGTCTAATAACTCATCTTACCAAAATACCATGAGAACATATTGTCACACATCTATTAAGAATATATTATTTTTCAACTAATAAATTGATCCTTAAGTAGATTTAGTATGTTATACCCTAGATCCTTTGTTGCACCCGTCATCATCTTTCTCTCATTATTTAAATATTTTATATTCCCATTGTCGTCTATGTATAAAGTGGGTCCTTTTGAATACATCTTGATGCAAACTTTGAATTAAAACAATCTTCCTTGTTTTTCAATCATTTTAACCAAATTAACTCAATTTTTTAAGATGACTCGTTATATCGAGTCATTCATGATTTTCTAGTAACATTCTAAGATAGCAAACTGTAAAACTCATAGAAATGTTCTTATTATCGTATATACGTTGATGAGAATACATGTATAAATAGTTGATACCTAACCCTAGAATAGGAAATACAATCAATAGTAGTAAAATCTTCCTATTTTATCACTATGTAGCTATATACAACTTAATACTCCCCCTCAAGCTGGAGCATAAAAATCATATGCACAAAGCTTGTTACAAATAAATTCAATATGAAAACCTCTAAGAGATTTGGTCAAGATATCTGCCAGTTGACTGATTGAACTGACATGACTAATAGTGATGCAACCAGACAAAATTTTCTCTCGAATAAAGTGGCAACCAATTTCTATATAGTTTATTCTTTCATGAAATACTGGGTTAAAAGCAATAGGGAGAGTAGGATGATTATCACACAATAACTTCATCAGTGATGCTTCTACAAATTTTATCTTTTGAACTAATTGCTTCAACCAAATAAGCTCACAAGTTATTAAAGCCATTGCACGATATTCTACTTCGACACTCAACCTGGCAAAAACTTCTTGCTTCTTACTTTTCCAAGATACAAGATTTCCTCCAACAAGAACACAAAAGCCTGAAGTAGAACGCCTATTAGATGGAGAACCTGCCCAATCAGCATCAGGGTATCCAATAATTTGTGAATGACCCCAGTTTTCATATAATATTCCTTTTCCTGGTGCACCCTTAATGTACCTCAAAATTCGAAGAACTACATCCCAATGACTATCATCACATGGAGCTTATAAGAACTGATTAACAACACTAACTGAGAAAGAAATATCAAGTCATATGATGGTGAGATAATTAAGTCTTCCTACCAGTCTCCAATATCGGCCAGGATCAACAAGTGACTCACCTTGATTAGGTAAAAGATTTGAATTAGGATCCATAGGAGAGTCTATTGGTCTACAGTATGACATCCCTATTTCTTCTAGAATATCCAATGCATACTTTCTCTGAGAGAGTACAATACCAGATTTGGACTAAGCAACTTTTATACCAAGAAAATATCGGAGTAAACCCAAATCTTTTGTTTGAAAATGATGGAACAAATGTGTCTTCAATTGTTCAATCCCAGCCTGATCACTTCCAATAATGACAATATCATCCACATAATCAATCAGATAGATACATTATTCTAATGATGTATATTTATAGAAGGCAGAGTGACCAGAGCCACATTGAATCGTACCAAACTCTTGAACAACATGACTAAACCATCCAAACCAGGCACGAGGAGATTGTTTCAAACTATATAAGGAGCGACAAAGCTTACACATTAAGGTAGACACCCCATGTGCAACAAATCCTGGTGGTTGCTCCATATATATCTCTTTTTGAAGCTTAACATGTAAAAAGTTATTTTTAATGTCCAATTGATAGAGAGGCCATTGGCAAATGGCAACCATGGACAAAAACAAGCGAACAAAAGACATCTTGGCCACAGGAGAGAAAGTTCCATAATAATCCAACCCATAAGTCTATATATATATCCTTTAGCCACCAAACGTGCCTTTAGTCGATCAACTTAACCATTTTGACCAACTTTGACAGTATATATCCAACAACAACCAACAATGGAATGGCCTGGGGGCAAGGGAACTAACTCCCACGCAGTAGCGAAGCCAGGAATTTATTTTAGGTGGGGGCAATGTATATATATATAGTTTTTTTTAATCCAATCTACCATAGGCAACGATATTCTTTTAGGGTGAGCAACCCCTATATGCATATATATCTTCTTTTTTTTAAAAAAACCTTACAAGTGGCTTCGCCACTGCTCCCACGTATCATTAGTATGTAGAGCGGTCATTTTGTCAACCATTGCTTGACGCCACTTGGGATCATTAAGTGCCTCATGAACATTAAAAGGAACAAAGACATAAGAGAGGGTGGATACAAAAGTAAAATATGATGGTGATAAACGATGATAAGTGAGAAAGTTATAAATAGGATGAGGGTTACAAGTGGAACATGTACCTTGGCGAATGGCAAAGGGAAACTAATCTTCAAGAGGCAGAACTGCAACAGGTAAAGAATTCATAGCAGGAACTGTATCAACAGGAGCCTTTATAGGAGTCTCAGCAGCAGGATTAGGATTATTGGTATGTGGAAGATTACCATTCTCAAGAGAAGAGTATTCAATAAGAGGTAAACACTGGACAAACTCTAGATGAGGATTAGAAAGAGGAGCAACACAAGGAACAGGTGCAAAGCAAGGAATTGGAAGGTCCTCACTAATAAAGGTGATATTTGTTTTGAGACGATTAGTAAAATGGAGAAGATTCAAATAATGTAACATTAGCAGAAACAAAATATCGATTTGTGGATGAAGAATAACACTTATAACCTTTTTGAAGATGTGAGTAACCTAGGAAAATACATTTGGTAGATCTGGCTGACAGTTTATCTTGACTAGGAAAAAGATATGAATGAAACATATGCTGCCAAAAACTTATGGTGGAAGAGAATAATGGCTGATCAGGAAATAGGATGGAATGAGGTACCCGATTTTGGAGATTGGACGAAGGCATGCGATTAATCAAGAAACATGCAATTAAGACAGAATCTGCCCAGTATTGCATTGGAACCTGATTGTGTAAAAGCAAGGTACAAGCAATTTTTATTAGATGTCTATTCTTATTGTCAGCAATCTCATCTTGTTGTAGAGTATAAGCACATAAGGTTTGATGAAGAATTCCTTGGGAAGACATAAATTGGGTGAAGGGATTAGACAAATATTCACGAGCATTATCACATTTTAACACACGAATATCAGTGTTCTTAATTTCTGCACAGAAAGATTTAAAAATAGAAAATAGTTATGAACGAGCTTTCATTAAGAATAACCAAGTGCAACGAGAATAATCACCAATAAATGTAACAAAGTATTGAAATCCCAAAACAGAAGAGACAGGATAAGGACCCTAAATATTTGAATGAACTAACTCAAAAGGGGATGTAACCCGTTTATTGACGTCCTTTGAGAAGCAACTTTGAGAATGCTTTCCAAGCTGACAAGACTCACAATCTAAGGAAGATAAAGTAGGTAAATTAGGCACCATCTTCTTAAGCTTCGACAAACTAGGATGACCCAAACAATTATGAATTAGCATGGAAGGTTTTGAAATAATGCATGTTGTTGGTGAAGGAGGTAGATTTATCTGATAAAGGCCCTATGTCTCATGTCCTACACCATTCATCTGTCTCGTGTGGTCATCCTATATAATAACAGAGTTTTCATTAAAAGTGATAGAACAATTTAAAGATGGTGTAAGTTTACTTAAGAATACAAGATCAAAAGGACAATTAGGAATATAAAGAACAAAGTCTAAATGCAACGATGGAAGTGGTTGAGCAGAACCCATAACCTTAACAACGATTTGAGACCCATTAGCTAAAGTAATAGGAGGAAAAGATGTAGTACTAGAAAAGTGAGAGAGTAAATGTGGGTTGCTAGAAATATGATCAGAAGCACCAAAATCAAGTGCCCAAGGGAAAGACTGAGTGAGGCATGTTACAGGATTATCCGAATGAGCTATCGAAGCAATGGAGGATGAAGACTGATTAGTTGCCTAATACTTGAGATATTTTTTATAATCAGTACCAATACGAGTCAATGATTGTTGAGACTGTTGAGTAGAGAACTCATACTGAAGGTCAGACATATCAGTATGAACAACATTAGCAACTCGTAGTCAACCATCCAATTTATAACATTTGTCCTTAGTATGTTCCCATTGACCACAATAACGACATTTGGGTCAACCTCCTTCACCATCACAATCCCCTTGCTCTACTCTATTAGTACTTTGAGATTGAGAGGCCAGAGAGAAAGAATTAACCAATGGAGATTCTATAATAATGCTAAGGGAAGAAGCTTGTAGTAGTTGAGCAAATACTTCATCCAAAGACGGTACAGTAGGACTCCCCAAAATCTGTTCTCTTACCAAAGTGAGTTTAGTACTGATGGCAATAAGAGTAAGAGCCGTAAAAAGGCTTACCTCGCTGTGCAAGATCTTCTGCTGCAGACTTACCAATAGGTAATAACAGGTTGAATTCTATTTTCAGGGAGGTCATTCTACCAAGAAATTCAGACATATGCATATCTTGTTGCTTGAGATTAACCAAATTTGTCACTATAAAATATAATCTTTGAATGTCATTAGTATAGAGTAACTTTACTCGACTCCATATCTCAACACAGGTTCTGTATGCTTTTTAAATAGGGTGAAGTTGAGGATCAATTGTTTGCCATAACATACTACATAATAAAGCTTCAATTTGTACCCAAGTAGATGTATTTGTTTCAATATCCTCAACCCTAAGAGTTAAGTGATCAACTAAGCCTTGAACTATGAACCACAATCCAACGGAGGCAACCCATGAGGTATAATTAGAACTACCTACTAATTTCTGTGTCATAATTAAGGGAAGAGAAATAAAGGGAAGAGCACCTGATTGAAACTTGAAGTTTGTAAGACCCATAACCCAAAAAACCTTTAAAAAAACTTCTAGCCATTGTCCGGTGAATTTTTCAGCAACTCTCTAACTAAATTTTCGATGGTCTCACGACAAACAGAAGAGAAACTCAAGAAATCAATTCACTGGTGGACTATGAGATTGTCAATGTCGGTGGTGACAAATCACTCTCACCGGAGAGAGATATCGGTAAGAGGATAACTTTCCTGTAATTTTCGACGACTACTTTGGCCATTAAATTAGTCGAAGGAAATAAAAAATGACCGGTCGGTGTTGTTTGATTAGACGCATGGTGACTGCGAGATGAGACGTGTTTCAAAGAGGGAGATCAGAAAACCAAGTGCAGAAACAGCAAGCGGTGCGTGGAGCAACAACCAACGACGCAATTCTGAGGTTCTGTCGGAGAGTAGGAGAGGAATAGACTGGTGATGTTAGATCAAAGATCTAACACCATATTAATGAAGTCTGAACTTCTCCAGAGTTTGATCGTAAAGGAATCGAAAAATTCTAAAACTCTAGCTCTGATACATGTAATTCTTGAAGAAATATTCTTATTATCGGATATAAAATTCAAAGGGTGTGGTTGAATGACAGAGACTCATCCATTCTTAATCAAAGGTCAGGAGTTCGATACTTGACTTTGGATATGGAGCAACCATAAATCTTTGGGTCAGCTGTCCCATCCTGTGAGACCCCTACAAACCAGCGAGGGGATTAGTCACTGAACCCGTCGGTAGATACCTTGGTCTAAGACCAAAACAATATTAAATACATATTGCATTAAATATTTGATGAAAATTAAACTATTATCATTGATACCAAGTATCACGAATAGGCACTGGATATATTCATCCTTGACATAACTATACCTAATCTCTATGCGTTTGATTTGATATTAATATTTGAGCACTCTAGTACTATCTTTCAATATACTTGTTCATACATAACCTAATGTTCATGAGATTGCTAATTTCTTTGAGATAAAGAACCATCTTTATCTCTTATTCTTTTTATAGCATTCGTGGAAAATACATATTGCATAGGTGCTCACCTTTAGTATTGGCATCACAAAAACACTTTACAATCTTGCATTCAAAAACTGTTTAAGTATTCCATCAATATAGATGTAACTTATGACAGTAAGAAAACTTTACTTGAACCATAGTTAGCGATCATAACCGCAAAGTTGTATGCAGCTTTAGGCATATTATTCATGCTTGATAGACAATTTGTTTATGCTGATCAAAAACTACTTATTATCACTAGCTACCATAAACATATCATCCATATGAAACCATAAAATTACACATTTATTTTTGGATATTTTAACATATATAAGTGGTCTTTTCCAATCATACGACATGATTATATCACTAACGTGATATACCACTTACTTCGAGACTATGTTAGTCCATAGATTGACTTTACCAATCTAAGCATGTACTGCTTTTGGTTCTTCTGAATGAAACCTACTGGCTATACCATATAGATTCCTCTAACTAGTTCTTCATTTATTGATGTAATGTTGACACAAAGGTTTTGCAATTACCCCCAAAGCAACCATAACCATCAACTATCCATATAATTGGCCAATCAACATAATTGACTAAATTTTAAGCACTATGATGGTGTTTTTTCACATCACCCCAGGTCCTAACCCCTATTTTTTTAACTATTTCCTTAATTTTGATCATAGTTAGAAAGAAAAAAACCTAATTTCCAAAAAAATATTAGAGATGAACTGATGAAAATCTACATTTTTCATAAGGAGAAAAGAGTAGTAAATAGAATGACAACCCTCATGTATCTCAATACAAAAATCTAATATAACCCTTTTGATATCTATTGTTTTATATTTTACAATCAATCAATTGTTTGTATGTTTTTGACATTATTAATTAAAAGTACTCTTTATCTTGTATTTTTATTTAATTAACTATTTTATAAAATAAAGTCCATGAGATTTGAACTTTGCAAATAAAACTATAATAAAATTATAATTACAACATTCATATCATATATAAGTATTATCTATAAATTATTTATAAGTGTTACTCTATTAAGATTAGACATTATATGAAGTAAAAAAGACCAATGCATGTTATGTTTCTTTCTTATTAAAGAAGTAATTGATCTCATAAACTAAAGTTTGAAAATATATAAAGAAGGGTACTTGTTAGATAACAAGTTTACTAAACTGACCTGATATAAAAATCCTATATAAAATATTGCTTGTATATATATAATATTCATTGTAATAATTATATAAATGATCCTTTCGCTTAAGGTCTCTAAAGTATCTCATATAAGATTTATTATGTTTTAGTACGACATAAGACTTATCCTAGTAAATGATAATTTGATCCATAGTTAGTGGATATAGCATGAATTACATAAAGATAGTTAAGTGATCAATTATAAATTTTGTTATCCTAAAGTAATTAAAGAGAATATTTCATTATTCTTGATTAGTAATAAATTAAAAAATTCCTTGACTAAAATTGAATGAAACTTTGAAAATAGTTTTTAGATATCACTAAAAGAATCAAGAATAACTAATATGATTGTGTTCAAATAATGGCTATTAATTTCATACTTTATGTCTAGTTAAAATATTGTATGAAGAAAAAAAATAAATTATACACGAAAAAGTTAGTAAAAACAAATTTGGCATTCCTATATTTGAGTGGTTATGATATGTTGTTAAACATCATATATGGATATAAATTTTAATTAGAGAATTAAAGGAAATTAATTTATCTAATCTTAAATAGAGGCTAGAATTATAATTTATATCTATTGTGAATATATTTAGTAACTTAATAGATCTCACACACAAAAATAAAGAAAGAAAAGATAATATAGTCAAGTTAAACTAATTATGAAATTCAGAAAATTTTAAAATCAAAATTTGAATATAAGATACTTGATAAATAAGAACAAATATTAGATAATGAATCTTTTTAGGACCTAATTGGTATTTAATTTTAATTAATTCTAATTCTAATTAAAGTTTAATTATATTTATAATTCAATTAAATTACTAAAAAGTCCAAGTTTTATATAAATAAATGTACTCTCCAAAAAAATTAGTATTCTTGTTTCGCACACCATTTGTAAAATTATCTCAACTTATTCGTATAAATATTATTAAGAACACTTGTACAATTACGATAATTTTCGCATGTAAACTTTTAAGGGAGTTGCGAAAGAAAATCAAATTTAATAATAGAGTACTATTTATGATTAATAATTTGTTTAACAACGAATAATCATATTACAAAATTGAAATGATGTTAAAATATTTTTATTTGTATTTTTCTTATACTGTATTTAACGAAATTGCATCTAGATTTTTCAAGAATATCATATATAGAAATTGTTATAATAATTTTGTGAATAATTTCGAATTTTACTTGTGATCCTTATCATAAAATTATATAATCCGTAAAACTGCTTACATAAGAATAGAGGATAATTAAATCTAGCATGTTTTGCTTTATTTATTTCTGATCCACATTTTCGATTTGGACATGGAAACAAGTTTTGATTTCAGGTTTACCGTACTGCTACTCGGCTGGGGATTTGGAGAATAGCAGCAGTAACATGGAGTGGAACAATAAAATAAAAAAAATCCAAAATCCATGCCAATTGACGCAGTTCTTACCTTGCCATGACGTCTACCGGTCTGAGGGGTCTGGAAGCTGTCATATGAAGCCCGCCTGGTCGTCATCCCTAAAAAACAGCAGTAACATGGAGTGAAACAATCAAAAAATGCAAAATCCATGCCCACTGAAGCGGTATCTTACCTTGCCATAACGTCTACCGGTCCGAGGGCTGTCATACGAAGCCCAAAAGGGTTATTCTTTCCTCATCATGGCAACGGGGAACGAGAGAGAAGCCACATCGAATTCCGTGGCAATGATACAAAATGAATGATCCAAGTGGGAACAAAAACGAACTTAGTAGTTTAGATAGTATGAAAAGCACAAAGCTAGAAATTTACCCAAACATATGAAAAGCACAAACACTTTTCATTGCAATTCTCAAAATGATGCAATGAAAAATCAATATTTCGCTCGCCTATTCTACAAACATTGCAACATAGCGACGAAATCAAAACACAGATAATGTCAGTCGATCTAACCAAGAAATAAATTGCATGTAAAAGCACACAAGCCTAGCATACTGGTGGATCTTCAACAGAACAGACAATCAATGAACAATTTAAGAATTACTCGCACATATATCAAGTTCAAAAGATGATACTTGCTATATCCCAAAATCAGTTCAGTGGAATGTAGTAGCCACCATAAACCAGTAAAAGGTATTCTAATATTTTACATCCATATCCATCCTATTGCAGGCTCCAACAGGGTAAGCACAGTCAAGATGTTCTAACATGAACGTTCGCCATATTCTTCAGACTTTTGAGTCATCAATATAACCATTTTTATGTTCTGTTCAAATCAGCGCAGTAACTCATGATGTACTGAAGATGCTGTAGTCGTTTGAATAAACCAGCTGCAGCAGTGATACTAAACTTCTGCTGCCATTTTCAATGGTATATCAATGGTAAAGGCTAAACTTCTTTTGATATTGTGGTTAGAAAATCCTTGTAGGAACGAAGACAGCTGCCAGGGACAATTCATCAATAATCTTATTTGGCATGCCAAAAGGCAAACAAATGCAGAATCTATTAATGGTATGGAGACCCGCTAACATAATGAACAAAACCATTGGCGTTATCACGGTTATGCCTCCACCGCTGTTTCTTTTTCATTCCCTTCTCTTTCACCGAGTTGTTTTTTTCATGCTCAACTTTCCTAGCCTCACCATTCTCTTTCGACTTTCTCTTACCACATTTCTCTTTTGCAGAAGCTTTCCTTTTCTTACCAGTGGACAGCCCCCTCCTGTATTCAGCAATCCCATTTCCACGTGGCAGTGCTTCTTCTTCATCAAACTGCCAATTACCTAAAATTTCCTCGTTGTCATACAGCATTTGTAAAGGCTCTCCAGCTCCAGGTATCAGACTATTAAATGTCAATCCACCATTATATCCCCCTTTGCGCTCCAGCAAAAGTGGATCGGGTCTAATTATTGTACCCAGAATGCTTCTGTTAGGTCCTAGGCTTAAGATAATTTTTGGATTTGTCAAGGTCGAATATGCCATTGCAAAAGCTGATCTAATCTGTCAGAAAATGAGTAAGCAGATGTTCAGGTAGGACATACAGTAAAAAGGGAAGAAGTCCTCTTAATTACATCATCATTGAAGCGTGAAAAGAGATCAACTCACATTGATGACAGGTATTCTAGAAACAGAAATAATGAGAAAGCGAGCAAAGTTGCAATGATTATTTAGCATCATCAGAGTGGATGATATGTTACTAACGATTACATAAATAAGATGTGATGAAGAGTTTTTCCCAAACATTTATTGTTGAGCGCCTTGAATTTCTTGTTTGGAATAAAGAAATTGGCAAGGATAATCTAGTAACATTAAATTGCCTACTTTACTAACCAGAAAAGAGAACCAGCACTTTTTGTTCTTTAAACACACAAACCAAGCTGAGGTTTATATCTCTTGATTTTCCAATTGTAATTCCAAATATGCTCATACTCTTTCTTTGAAATGGTCAGATAGAAGTCAAGTAACATTCTTACATGGACTCGTGCAGATGAAACATATTGTCATAAAGCTACATGTAAATGATAATTATCAAGTCAAACTCATTTATAACATGAAACAAGTCAACCAGATTCCACAATTCTACAACTTAGTATCTCTGTCTTAACAGGTGCTAGAGAGACCTGCAAAATTTGATGTGCTCAAAAGATATAGACATTTTAAACAAACCTGGAAATAATTGAATGAGTTCTTTCCAATGTCATTCTCCGGTGCCTAGTTCAGATAAACAATTTTAGTCAACCAAAAAACAAAAAAGTACATATTCTAAGAGTAAAGATCAGTTCCAATTTTCATAACATAGTTTTCAAGTGGACCTTATGAAACTTAAAACAAGGTCCAGGCATACAAAGACAACAAAAATGGGGAAGAAAATATAAGATAATCCGTAAGACCTCCTGCTTTCTTATGGAGTTGTCAACACAGAGACATATAAGCCTGGTTGGTTATTTTATATCAGTGAATAAATATTTATAAACATGACGAGATTCAATCCAGAAATCTCGGAAAATGGTTCTCTAAAGCAATGATCAACTCTATTTACAAATAGTCCTTTAGTTAATGAATAGAAACTTGATATGCAAGGTAACCTGTGGATCTTCAATGGCAATGAGAAATGGTCGTCCTTTGTTCATAAACCTAACAGACAATAAAGAGAGAACAAAGAACATTAAAAGGATAAAAAAAAAGAAGGCTTAATGCATTAAGAGGCCCCTAAAATTCACAGGTTAGTGCTATTAAGGCCTTTTAAGTTGAACAGATTTGGTAAATCGCACAAAATTGAACTTAGGGGCCTTAATTGCTGAAGCATGCGAACTTTATAGGCTTCCATATGTGTTAAGCCACCAAATCAAACAGGTTAGTTATGGAACATCCAATAATTGACACATCATCCTGAACAATTTACCCTTTAGTACGCTTTGAAAAGAAAATACCAGCTCCATTGCAGGAAACACCAACATCTGCTATGTTTAATTTGCGTCCATAAAAATCAAAAAAGTGTATCTGCTTATCAGAAATAACAGATTAGTAAGACAAGGAGGTTGAATTTGTTTTTGTTACAATTACTATGCTTTCATCATCCCCTTCATGCCTCACAAATTAAATTCACCAGCAACAAAATACTCTCACTATATTCGAGCTACTGAAAGATTACAATTAAGCTTTAGTACATACAGACCAACAAACTGTGGATTCCAGATGTAAACCTTATTGTTTGATTTCAGTTGCACGTCTTTTGGTATTTTAAAATTCAAAATCAACTCCAAAAAGTAAAAAACTGTTAATACTTTCAACGAATATTTCAACAACAATTAACAGAAGAGAATATTTTGTTTAAATTTTTTTATTGAAACTGTTGAAAATTATGTACTAATGGAGTTGATTGAATTTTTCAATACTGTAAGGAGGTAAGGAGATCTAAATCTAAAGTAAAACCAAAAAAGGTTTACTTTTCATGTGCGGATTGCATATGATCAATGTAAAAAATAGAAATACACACCAAAAGGACCCCCAAGTTCTGTTCTGGAGAAGGTTGTTGGCCAGCGAGATTCTGCAGAGGACAAGACATCAAGTGGGGAAGACAACAGAGTAGTTGAGAAACTTAGGGAGGAAACAGGATAGCATGATCCAAGAAGATGCAACAAAATGAGAAAAATTAGCATTTAAAGGGTCTTGGAAATGCGACATCATAGAGAAAATAGAACATTCAGTAGCAACTAATAATGCCATTATAACCATCTTCCTATTATATTCCCCTTGATATTACGCTTTATATTTTGATTTATCAAATGTATATTAACTCTCCTCATCTCACACTATCAGACCCCTTCCAAACAAGAAGTTGCATGAATGTAATATGATGTTACACAAACTTTCTGTAACCTTGTAACTTTTATTCAATGATGATAAGAAACAAATTTTCCCTTGTTAAATGGAAGGGTCTGTTCCTCTCACTTCTCATAGCCCATATGTCAAGCAGCACAGTTCTGTGTTAAATGACTAAAATCTGGACCCATGTAGAACTTTGAAATTGTGTCTTCCATTCACCAATAATTTTTCATTCACTAAAAGGAATAATATGCAGGCAAATCATAGCAATAAACTTATATTTATTAATGAAAAGATTATACAATTTCCAATGCGAGGAAAAATTAACATAATGCTGCAGCTAAGAGAAAACTGAAAACAAACACAACCATGATTGTGAAGTTTGCATCATTCAGCAGATGAAGTTCGAATGAAATATTTCAAGAATATGCATGGGAATTTCTTGTACAATGAATATCATACTCATGATAACATCAAGCCCTTAGTCAATCTAAAATCCAACCAAGAGAATAGACCAGCCAAACACAGAAACATTGCGATATCCAAAATCATATTAATTAATTCAATTACCTGTAGCATTGCCATGAGCATGACAAGCAAGGCATAAGAGCTTATGCCACCAGAATACACCTGCATGATTTTGAAGACTCTTGAATTAGCCAGAAAGAGGGTAAGAACTTATAAAATCATGTTATGTCAATCATATTACACCTCATTGAGTTCTCTTTGTTGTAAAAACACTTTCAAAATCAAGCATAATGGTCGCAGCGGAGGTATTTTGGATACTGCATCCTACAAACACAAGCAAAGAAATCAGTGGATTTAACTACTATCAAAAGAACAAAAAAGAAAGAAAATTTGAAAACAAACAAAGTCGTCTAGATTTTCTCTTTTTATCTGATACTATTTTCTCTTTCTCAGACCAGAATATCTACTGCAGAGTCCAAAACAGCAGTGCAAGAAAATATAAACTGTATCCTTATCCAACCTCTAAACCCAGTGTAAATAAAAAAAGTTGAAAGCGCATGAGCATGGTAAGGCAAGCAACCAACATCAAATAATTTTTCCCAAGATTTGCCTCCCATAATAGACAATAATGCTCGTTGTGGACTCAATTCTATTTACCAAGCCTGGGACATTTACATATCAACACTGTGGCCAAAATATCTTCCTAATCCATGCAAGGATTTCAAGTTTAAAAAGAAAACCATTCTATTAGAAAAAAGAAATGCTAAAGAACTGATTATTACATATGAAGAAAGTAAATAACATACCCTAATAAATTCTGCTGCTTTTGGTCCATTATCGACATCAAAACTGTGAACCATTTAACAACTTATCAATAAGTAATACAAAGAGCACCGTTGCAAAAATAGAAAGACCTTAAGCACCATGAGGAATTACAAAGGTGAGCACCAAAACTTCCTAACAGGCTTCTGTTCTAATCAAAGTAGTTAGAAAATACCTAACCTACTGAATCATAAATCATCAAAATAAAAAAGATGCAAAAACTTATATGGCTAAAGATATGCAAAGTAACCTACAGAAGGAATCTCAATTCCACTGAATTTCAGCCTCATATTGAGCATCTCAGAAGTTCATTTCTCAGCTTTACATTCCCATCAATTTTTGAAATCTTTATCGTACAAACATGTTAATCCAAATCAAGCCCTTGCATGATAAACGAGAAATTAAACAAGGTTTACTGACAATAGTAACAATTTTAATACATAGAATAAGAAAAGAAGGAATTCTTGACAGTGTTAAAAGAATAACAACATCAATCCAATTATGATACTTGACTTTGTCAGTAAGAGGCTTGATATGAAAAGTTACTTTTACTAGACAGAAATCCATATTGGGCTTTCATAAAATATGGAAATGGCCAGTTAAGCACCAAACAAATTGTCTTTCTTTATTGACTTTATCGGTAAGAGGCTTGATATGAAAAGTTACTTTTACTAGACAGGAATTCATATTGGGCTTTCATGAAATATGGAAATGGCTGGTTGTGCACCAAACAAATTGTCTTTCTTTATTGACCAAAGCGCAAATAACATGTGTGCTTACTTCCATCCCACTATTCTTGTTTCTTAGCCTACTTGCTAATTGGTTTCAAAAAGAAATTTGAAAATGGTGAACAGGAAACAGAAAAAATGGAACGTCAAGCTGACAGACATACCACTAGCTCAACAAGAGAATCGACACTAAAGAATGCTCAGCTAAGAAAGAATAGCAATCCATCAACCATCCAGTATAATTAATCGTGCCACATATACAAGGCTAGAGTAAACCTTATGTCAAATGAAACACCACTGTTCTTCTCAACAAATTTAACAATTGGAACACGGGCTTTGCCTATCACCTGAGGCATTAAACAAAAGCCTGCTTAGAAAAAGTTATTTCAATAGTTGCATGTCTAGCAATCAAAGAACACAGACCTGAATCTTCTTTGCAACTCCTTTTACAGACAATGCCCTAGAAAGAGCCTGCAGACCAACTTGTGGAGTTTTGATACCTGAATCCAGAATCACAACCTGCAATTAAAAGCATCCAAAACGCACGCTTGAACTTAATCAACTAGTTATCAGTTCCTAAACTTTCTTTTCAAGATTAGGCACATCCTTACATCAATATCACTCGTAGGAAGATAAAGTCCAGTCCTGAATGATCCAAAAACTTCCACCTATAAATCAAATAACAATAGCATATGCTCTTATTCCAGTCCAGGCTTCCATATATTATAATATCAGGTGTGTTGGCCGAGCATATAGATTCATAAGATTCTTGCCTTTACCTTGCAATTAGGCCATATATACTTAATAAGATCAGAAACGCCTTCTACTGCTGTATTGCGTGAAGCTTGTTCCTCAGGGGTTGGAGAGAGAAAATCACAAAAGTCAACTATCTCTGCAACATCCGGTACAAAATGTTAATCAGAAAGGATCTTACGAAATCAATCATCTCATCTAGAACTTCACAAATAGTAACAAACTTTAACAATATCAAACGCCAACAAACTTAAATTTCTACAAAAAAAAATTTCATGCATGAATTGCCTCGAAAATTTTTTAAGATAATATCTTTCTTTTTCTATTCCTAATATTGATGCAGTAGCAAACTCAATTCCATTACAAGTCAGAATTAGAATCACTAATTTATATGCACAATACAGAATCTACAATTTGATGGCAAATATGGTGTCAGCTAAAGAGCAAGTATGTAAAAGATCGTTTCAAACTAAAAATATCCTTGTCTAATGTTACCGCCTATTCAAAACCTTACCTTTATGTAGCTGCATCATTGGACTCCTGAAGTTACTACACCCTATAAACCAAGCACCCTCCATCCTCGTCGCCGCCACAGGAGTCACTGGCTCAACTTCTTCAATCTGCACCTTCTGATCATCGACGGCGTCTCCGTCGTCGTATGCAATGTCGAGAGACAAGAAATTAGCGGCGGCGGCATCGGGGGAAGTAGTAGGTGCAGCAGAAAGAGAAATTTCATTGCGGAAAACAGTGTAAGTCTCCAAAAAGTCGGCGTGGGGCGAGTAATTTGGGTTTAGGGTTAAGGTATCGTAGAGAGGAACAGATGGGATAACGTCGGTTGGAAGCTCCATAACAAAAGGTTAAGTTGTTCTTGCAAAAGTTTAGGGCTTTTGGTTCTGGGGAGAGGGAAAGACAGAATTGAAAGCTATTTTTGGTCGATTGATTTTGATTAATGAAAAAAAAAACAATTACTTAACTTCGCGTTACTATTTTTCGGCAGCTTTAAGGTTCAGGGTTTTAGTTTTACAGATTTAATAATGATGCATCTTAAAGAGTTCTACTCTAGGATTAAAAGATAAAATCAAGAGGTTTAAATTAATGCGACTATAAAATTAATAATTCTCTCATGTGACTGCAATTCGAGTCCAATTCAAATTTTTAATTCTGTTTGGAAATTTTTGAATTGAATTCATTAACGAATTGGATTCAATTACATTAATGAGATTGAATTGAATTCAATTTACACTGTTTGAAACAAACTCAATAATAATATAAATGAATTCAATTACACTGTTTAGAATGAGAATAAATATAGTGAAAAATGAGAATGAATATTATTATTATTATTATTATGGTTGGTTAAGAGGAAATAATGATTACTATTACAAGTTGATTTATAAAAAATATTGAGACATATATTGTTGTTAATTAATTATTAATAATATTTTAATTAATTGTCTTTAGAATCTAATCAAGTGAAACACAAGAGAGTAAGAAGTGAAGTAGTCCAAAGAATTAAAAAGCAAAAGAGCAAAACACTACCTTAAGCTTCAATGTAATTGAATTCCTATACTTGGAGGAGTGAATTCAATTTATAAAGAAGTTGAATTTCAATTACATGCATGAATTGAATTCATTCCATTTTTATGTTTCAAAACAGCTGAATTGAATTCAATTACATATTTGAATTCAATTCAGCCCTTTCCAATCGGGCTGAAGGAATCGTATAACTAAGGCCTGCTTCTTTCTTTTTTTTCTTTTTTTATTGTGGTCTTCATGAAAAAATAAACGTCTTTAAAATGTGTTTGGTTAATTATTGTTATTATTTTTTGTTTTTAAAAATAAAAAATCACAACAACTCTACAAAAATATAAAAAGGATACTTTTCAAATATTTCGCAACAGTTTTTCACACGTTTTCATTTTTACTTTCTCTTCTTATAAATTTCTTTTTTGTAGAAACTCTATATTTAACATATCGCTTTCATAGAGCATAAGCTCAAATATATCAGAGGATATTCGAGAATATGCTATATGAAAATAGTACATTAGGATAATTAAACTAACTCATTAAAGGCATCAAACATATCATAAGCATTATAAATGTTTATTTCTTCCCATTTTATTTACCAATATAAAAGTCACATTTATCATTACAATTCAAAATCCACATATACATTACATAACTTTTTCTTAGTTCAATCTCAACACCAAATATATAATATGAAATGAGATGATAATACACAAGACTCTAACTAAACCCCTTAGATTCAACTGATCAGACTTTTGAGTCATTTTCTTCCCCAAAATGCGAGTACTAGACTTCTACTATATCACCTTAGTAGCTAGAACTCCTCTGAACCTGAAAAATAACATTGCAATTTTGATGAATTTAAGAACTCAGTGAGTGAACCATCATCGATATATTCACTCAAGTCAGATCACAAAAACAACCATATCAAAGTTTATCATACTTCCACAAGCATATCATGTAAGCTAGCATTGCATATCACAACACACCTCTATTAACTTCAACTATAATTCACTATTTCAAAACAATTCAATAATTAATTTCAATTCAATCATTTGATACATTTAAGGATGTGTATGACAAATGTACACATGTTTCCATTCTCATTTTGTTTTGTTGTGACCAAGTGCGTATCAACCTAATTTATTGTCTCGTATTCGTTGTGGATACCGAGATCATTTATAGCTCGTATCTATTGTAGATATCGAGTCCATGTTATCTAAGCCTGAGGCTCTTTTTCATAATCCTGAGCTTAAAGCTCTTTTCTGCATATCGGTCACTCTGGTCACAACTCTTTTATCTAACCATGCATTTCAATGTGATGAGATGCATCATTTCATATGTTATGTTTTCATTTCCTTTCATCTCTATGTACTCATGCCACATATATCAAACTCCTCGAATCTAAGTCTAACATTTATCAATCAGTTGTACACAAGTTCCATATTAAACATACAATTCATACATAAGCACATATAAATGAGTTTATATATCTAAGTTGATTCACAGTACGCGCCAGAAAAGATATTGCCTCGATGTTCTAACAATGTCTAGATGTTAACGATCACCTTGCACGTCTATTGTCATGCAATACATACACACCTAGTTCACAAATCACTAATTTGTTTAATCATATGAATATACAATCACGCACATGTATATGTGCCATGTTTCAATGCATGCCCAATTGACTTTCTGGGTATGTATTCTTATGCATAGATCTTGACTATTCAATTTGTGCTTATACGCTCTAAGACCATTCAAATATTATATCTTGTATATTACCATTTTTGCAATCAGGTTTGTACCTTTAAATTAGCTTAATTTATTTCAAATTCATCAACCATACATTACAATTATCCTTGAACATTTTCATGATCAAAAAGCCTCTTACAATACACACAATTGTTACTCTAAATATGGAATTTCAACAAGCTAGATCTATGTATTCACCAAACTTTTTCCAACAATATATATCAATACATTTATCCAATTCTCATTCATAATTACCCCATGTTCTTCAATGCTCACTCATCCATACCTTATACACATTACTCGTGTCCTTAAGATCATGTTTGCATTAAAAGAGCTCACTTTTTCTTTTAACAAATCATAATTTCCAACTTTGAACACAACCGCATCAAAACAGTCCATTATTTAGGTTATGACGTCAATTAGCTATATAAACTTATCAAGCTCTTAACCAATTAATTAAGCAACAATCTAGGCTCATTCCTAGCCTTAATTAAATCCAAATACACCAATTTAGAGTGATTTTTATCTGTTGGTTTGACATGCATACAAGGCTGAAATTAAAATTCCAAAATTTGTCATCAACATAACTAATGTGTGTAACTTTACTAGCTTCAATACTTCATGAATTTTACAAGCTTAGAGACATCACTAACACCTGAAATTTTTAGATTTCATGTTCTTAAAGGTTACTTCATTTCAAGTTAATTTAACTTCCATATTGGTTACATTAAATCTCACAAAAATCTGCTCATTTATTTCATTACCATTCACTTTATACCATCATACTTGCAGTACTAACTTTTCCAGATTTAAAAAAACTTCAATAACACCTATCTTTAGCATGAATTCATCATCAATTATACTTCAAATCCCAACTTAAATCATCCATATAATAGCTTATAAACTACTGTTGCCATGCATCTAAAAACAAAACAGAAGGTATCCCTAATCAGTCATCATAATTTCTGCTAACACATGCCACAATAGATCAGTACTTCACTTACTTGTTCAGCTCAAATGCCACCTCAATGTATCAAGCCTGCTTTGCCTCATATGCATGTAATAACATTTCAAGAATAGTGAGGGAGGAGGATGGTTTTGGCAATGACAAGAAGAAGACAGCAAAATGTAATAATATTTTGCCTCTAAAGCTATCTTTATGATGGATTTTACATGGGTTTTGGGGTGGTAATGTACAGAATTAGGGCAAAAATCCAAAGGTTTGGGTGAGGTGTGGATTTTAGCTATGAGATGGAGAAGAAGGAGAGAGTATATAGTAAAAATATAACAAAAGAAGTTGAATGTGTTGGTCACATGATGCAGGAAGAGTGTTCTATCTTTAAAGACACTTGTCATGTATTCAAGCAAGATACATGTCCTCCTTGGCTGCCAAATATCACTAAATTCCTAAGCCATTTGTCACTTAATTCTTCAAGCCATTTGTTACTTATTTTATAGGCTTAGTCATCCTAAATTTCCACATGTCAACTTGTCTTGCTACTTAAAATTTTTCCTAGTCTAAATGTACATTTTAATCCATCAATCATCCAATTGTGACAAATAAACTCCAAATTCCTAATTATAATCCATCAATTCCTTTTATTTGTAAATTTTGTGACAAATAAACTCCAATTTCCTATTTATAATCCATTAATTCCTTTTGTAAATCAAAATACAAGACATTAGAAATGCACAATCATGTCACAATTATTTTGAAACTTTCATACCCTGGAACATGTCAATTGAGTGCACATAAAATCTTTGCATTTAAAAAAAACATAATTCATGTGTGTATGCTAATAGCATGCATGTGAATGAATTCATAAAATTATCTCCTAAATGCACCAAATTAATTCTATAATGATATAACTCATTTTTCTCAGTATTTTAGCACTCTAACCCTCTTTATTTTTTGGAAACTGACTATTACACTATCTCTCCTATCTTATCATATGTCCCAAACTCATCTCTTTACGCTCTCTTGCTTCTTTATTCTTGTCTTCTCTCTTACGTCCCTAGCTCATCTCTTACGTCCCTTTTCGTGTAGAAAGTGAAAGCTTGGGCTTTTAACCAGGTGAGTTTTTGAAATTGATTATATATTTTTCCAATTATATTGTGTTATTTTTTCTGGTTTTCTTGGTTTCTTATTTTCCATTGATGTCTGATTTTTTTGCGTTTTTGGTATTCTTGGTTTTTATTTATGCCTTTCTACGTTTCTAGTTTTCCTATTTATCGTTTATATGCAATTTTGCATTTCCAATTGGTTGTTATTCTGTGTTTTTAGTTTATTTTGACTTTTACGTTTCTAAATTTCGCGTTTCTAATTTCTTCATTTCTTCATTACTGGTTTTTCTATTTATCGTTTTTTTGCATTTTTGCATTTCCAATTGTTTATTATTCTGAATTTTTTTGTTTATTTTGGCTTTTATGTTTCTACATTTCGTGTTTCTAGTTTCTAGTTTCTTCATTTCTATTTTTTTATTTTTACATTTCTACGTTATTGATTTTTCTATTTATCGTTTATCAATACCATGCATTGCAACCGTGTTTTTATTTTTAGTTTTCATTACAATTCTCAACTAAACAGATTTGTTTTCAGTTTTTATGTTAAAAATCTCAACTAAACAGGTTTTTGTTTTTAATAAAAAAAGAAAACAAAAACTAAAAACCACAACAGAAAAACAGAAGTGGAACCAAACGACCCCTAAGTGAAAAGGAATTTGCATATATAGGTAAACAAAGCCATAGTTTTGCAATTCACTAAATCAAACACACTTGTTGAATACCTTATAAGATAACGTTGCAAGATAATTTAGCAATTTATCTTCTTTTCCTTTTTCTTCATAAGAAGATATAAAAATAAAAGATGTAAGGAATAATATTTTATTTATGTATTTTGTAACATCCCACTTCCATATAGCATATACTAATATTCCAGAGAATATCCGAGCACATACACCACAAAAGCAGCATGTTAGAGCAGTCACATCAACTTATCATGGCATCATATAGAACATAAGCATTTCGAAGAACTAAGTTTCCTCATGATATTTATAGCCATAACTTTACATTGTCGTTACGTTTTATAATCCATGTATTTACATTACTAAGACATCTGAGATTCTTTGCAATTGATTCACAAGCATAAACATTCATTACACTCATAATTCATGTTTATACAATACATAACATGTGAAAGTTCCCAGCTTTATACAACGTGTACAACATAAAACTGGGTACTAGACCAAAATAATCTAACTAGATGCTTCAGAATCAGTTGACCAGACCTTTGAGCCATTTTGAGTTCCAAAACGAACAATACTAGGCTACTACTAGATTGCCTTAAAAGTTAAGTCACCCCAGTACCTGAAAATCAATGTTGTAATTTTGATGAGTTTGCGAACTTAATGAGTGAACCATCATCGATATGTTCACTAAAGTCAGGACACAACATCACAAACATATAATCCAAATTCTCAAATATATC
>JAOSBP010000005.1:23723905-23734962 GCA_027563825.1 Erythroxylum mucronatum
TAATATATTATTAACAAATCATAATGTTAATACATGAATCACAAATGTTCATTGGCCTAGGGCACACTACTAACACACGTTGTATCACTCTAAAACTAAAGGGAGTGTGGAAGTATAAGCCTTTGTAGAGACTTTCAAACATGCATCCAAAAGCTGGAAGTAATTGATTTGAGAGGTCAAGGACACTTCTTTACTTAATCAAACAATCAATAAGGGAAGTGTCTACTAAGAAGGAAATTAGACAGCACCCTAATGAGCCATAAGTGGCTAATTTTAATCCTAAAATGTTGAAGCAAACTTTGATCCCCTTTAATATCTGATCACTACATTATTGAGGTCTTAAATCTCACTAAAATTTGAGGAAGGTCCCTTTAAATTCTTCAATTACCTAAGTGTGAAGGTTTTAAGAGGCAGTGGAAAAAGGATCTCAAGCAAATGTAGACGGGTATGAGCAATTAAAATTCTTTAATAAATTATGCATTATAAGAAACAGTCTAAAACATCTACATACTAAAATATCCTTTACCCATAATATGGAGGTCAAGGCTATGAAGAACACATTGATAGAAACTAAAAGGTAAGTCTATCTAGATCCTTAAAATTTAAGGTTAAAGTAAACATAAAAGAAAGCTTAAGAGGATTATCTCATAACATTAACAATTCATCACTTAATATTGAACCAAAAATCCAGAATTTCATAGATCTAAGATGGGGATAAGTGCACCAACTTTTACTTCAAAACAATCTTTGCAAGAGGGAATATGCACAAGATTAATTGTATAGAGGATGATGGAGGAAAATGACAATAGGGCTAGAATGAAGTAAAACATATAACCAAACAATATTAATCAAATTGCTTAGTTCTAGAAAAGCTACAATCCCTCACAATACACCATTGCAATCATTAATGAAGAAAGAAATCACAATTGAGGAAGCAGAAAACCTAACAAGGGAGTTTAGCCAAAAGGATATAGATGAAGCTTTTAAAGGATTAAATCCAAATAAAGCCCTAGGTCCTGATGGATTGAATGGAAAATATTTCAAAATTGCCTAGACATGGATTGGTGATCAAACCACCAAAGCTTTTCAAGAATTCTCTAGGAGGAGTACAAAGCTGAAAGCACACAATCATACATTTATATGTCTTGTGCCGAAAAAACATTCCAACCAAAATGGGTGAGTTCATACCAATTCCTTGCGGCAATATCATTCTAATAAACTCATATTCAAAATGTTGGTATTGGGGTTGAGAACTATACTTCGTTCCTTAACCTCAACAATATATGGTGCTTTCATACAGGTTAGAAATATAGGAGATAATATCTTGATTGCTCGGTATGTTTTCAAAGTCTATATGAGAAAGGGAGCTATAAAAATGTGTGTAACAAAAATGGACTTCAAGGAAGCATTTGATTAAGTAGATTGGAACTTTTTGCTACTAGCCATGGAAGGTATGGGATCTCTTAAATTTTTTACAATGAATTAGGGAATGTATAGCTATAGCTACCTTTTAAAGGGGAAAGGGGACTCAGAAAAGAGGACTGTCTATCCATTTACTTGTTCATAATATGTATGGATGTGCTCATCCAACTAATTAGTCACAACATCAGTATAAATCTAAGTGTCAAGCATTATAAAAAGTGTAGAAATATGAAGTTATTTAACATGAAATTTACTAATGACTTGTTGTTCTCCTATAAGGCTGGCATATTTTTAGTAAATCTAATAATCAAATTAATAAAAAAATTTAGTAGCCTATCAGGGATTGAAGTTAATCTTGGAAAAAGGCTTCACTACTTTCTAGAGGTGTAGAACCTCTTAAGTAAGTGTTGGAGAATATAACTCTAATTAAGTCTGCCAATCTGCCTTTCACTTACGTTGGAGTGCCAATTACTACATTGGTATCATACTATAAGGATTGCAAGCCACTGATAGAATAAGTGGAGATGAAGTTAAGGAATTGTTGTAATAAGGATTTAAGCTATGCAGGAAGAGCTCAGTTTATTAAAATAATGCTTTCTAACCTTTATAATTATTGGATTTCTCATTTAATACTTCCTAAGAAATTGGCCAAGGATATTGAGAACTTGTTAAGGAATTTATTATAAAATGGGGATCTGTACAAAGGTTTAGGAGTTGTCTATTAGAAGGACTTATGCTACCCCAAATAATAAAAGGGTCTAGGGCTCAATAGCATACAACTCACCAGTAAAGTGCTGATTGCCAAAATAATTTGGAAATTAATAATACATAAAAAAAATCTTTGGGTGCAATTGACACATACTGAACACTTACAAGGGAAAAGATTTTGCGAGGTTAAGAGTAGTTTAGATGATCCTTAGACCTGGTATAACCTACCAAAGTTGAGAGCTATAATGACACCTTACATAAAAAGCATCGCTGGCAATCGAAGAAACGCATCAGTTTAGTTTGATAACTAGTCCTCTAAGGGTCCTCTTTATATGGATCATAAATTTTTTCATTTAAGGCACATGATGAGACTTAAGACTAAAATGAATGAGCTGATTAAGAACCAACATTTGAGCTTCAAACAAAGAGAGTTTGATAGACTAACAAAGGCATCACTTGACTACAGACTCAACTCAGATAGAGAAAAAAAATAATGGATAACAAACAGATCATGAACATTCACCAACAAATCTGTAAGGGATTATTCCTATAATTTGTACTAGAGTTAAATGAAACCAATTGATATGGCTCCTTGGAAATTACCCAAAGTTTGCATACATGTCCTCAAAGATAGATTAACAACTATGGATAGAATTTAATGGTCAACCTATATGGACCCTACGAGTGTTTTGTGCTTCAAACAGTAAGAAACAAGATATCATTTATACTTTCAATGCCAATTCACATGTAGCATGTGGAATAAAATTAAAGCAAATTGCAATGTATAGGAATTAAGCCATTCCTGGAGATTAATTTAACAGTTGTTATACCATAATAAGAAGAAGGGAGACAAAGAACTCCTTAAGCTAGCATTCAAGACAACAATATATGAAGTATGGATGGAGACAAATAACAAGAAATTCAAGCTAAAGCAAGTGGAGATGACAAACTTCACTAAATCCACCCTTGGAAAAATTAAGGAGCACTTTTTGCTACTAAGGAACAAAGCTAAAACCACAGAAGAAATAAGTTAGAGATAAGGCATCTAGCCTAAATTGTTTATAGTGCATGCAATGAGTCATCTACTAGATAGTGAGGATAACAAGAATTTTAGGTTTTTAATTGTGTATATCTAGTCTACAGAAGATGATGTTGGTTGCTTCTCTTTTTACTTTTACAGCTATGCCTTCTTTTAGAATATAATTCTTTAATTTCCAAAAAAACCCTTATCAGACCATAATTATTTTATTTTGAATTATTTAAAAAAGAAACATGTTCAAATGTTTATAGTTAGGAATGCCAAGATTGGCTCGGCCAGTGACTAGACGGAAAGGTACAAAATAACATCGTTTTTCATTTTTTTAAAAAATATATGGTCAGGCTAGGCTCAACAGGCCTACCTGTGACCCATCAGGCTGGGGGCTAGGCCATGAGCCAGCCAACCCCGACTTGTCTAGCTACGAGCCTACTAGCTTTTAACCTGGCCCAATGCCATTCCTATTTATTGTTTAGAAAATCTAAAATTTAGAGGGTTTTTGACAAAGATTAAATTAATCTAATGGGATTAAAAGCCCAAACTCTAACTAAGGGATAAAATTAATCTTAATTAGTTTATCGGCGTAACTAAAAATTATGAATTCAACTAAATAGAAGAAATTATTCCTGATGAGATTACAACCTGATTAATTTTTATATCTTAATCTAAAATAAGATACAAAGTGGGACAATAAGCCTAACTAAATCTTATTCTTATTTATTAAGAAATTGATTTTAAGTAGGGAGCATTGGGCTTTTAAAAGAGATCTTGAGTTTTTAATAAAAGAGTTTGAGTTTTTTTTAAAATATAATTATTTTTTAGACATTTTTTTATGCTCTCACTCTATGTTTGGTCATGTATTTACATATATAAACCTAAGAAAAAAAATAAAGACTTATACATTTTTAGATCAATTTTAAGAATTGACTTCAAGCATTCAAAGTATTCATATTAGGAGCCAAAGTCCACTTTTATTTCAAAACCATTAATTAAGATTGGAATTATTTAAACCAAAGCCTAAGTAAAATTTTCATATGCTTACACTACAAAAAAGCGATTCAATTAATAATGAGACTAATAACATAATAAAATATTTAAAAAATTAGTAAAAATTTGTATTGATAAGTAAAGGGGTTATAAGTTTAAGGGTTCTATTGACTATTAGTTACTTAAGTAATAACAACTATTAAGTATTTGGAGCATGTATACCAACATTCATTTCTTAGTACAAAATTAACCTTGATTTTGTTTTAATGATCCTTGGATGTCTAGTTAAGCCGGAACCAAAAATGGTTCAATGTTTCTATCACTCAAATTTTGTTATTGTTGATATTGCTTCCTCCCAGCTCACTTGAAATGGAAGCAAAATAGTTTCAACCCAAAAACAAAGCAAACAAACCCAATAATACTGTGAGTTTTTATCTAAAGGCTTAATTTTAGAGTTATTCAATAATTATTTATTAATCCAATATACATTACCATGGAGATATCTTATACTAATAGAGGAAAGAACTCTTAAACTCATTTAGAAATAACTAAAAAATAGTTAAAACAAACAAGCTTGTAAACTTCTCCAAACCTAATAAATGACCATGAAAGCCTCTGATATCAAATGAAAACTAATGATTTGCCAAAATAAGCATGCCATAATTTCTTAATGAACCATTTTTTTGATAAATAAAATGAAAACAACAAATCTCTATGTCAGTAACGATAAATCTATTTTAAAATAATAATCATATATAACTAAGCCAAAGTCTGAATTAAATGAAAATAAAAGTAATAAAAGGTATGAATATTGAAAAACCAATATTTTGATCAAAAATTAAAATACATAAATAAAACCAAAATAGTACTAAATAATACAAAAAAAAACTATTAAAGAAACTAATGTTACCTTGAAATGAAAACAAGAAAGGATTTGACACTTTAATGTTCATTTTTTCTTAGAATTAAATCCTGTTGAGTTTCTAACCCCCTCAATAGCATTTTACAAAGAAAATTCTTACAAGAAGTGGAAACGGGGGTGAATTTATGAGAATAGATGAAAAATAATTACCACAAGCTTATAACAAGAATGAAATAAATGTGAATGCTAGAACCTTTAAAGGTTAAAAAGTAAACCTTGTTTATAATCCTAAAATAATGAAAAACAACATTAAAAGTGGAAGAGGGAGAGGATGATCCTTAGAATAATGTGTACATACCCCCCAATCTAGTGATGCATTGTTCATATATGGTGGCATGACAGCAGTTAAAAAATATGACAATTACTGAAAGAGAGAGAGATATGACGAAAAGGAAGTCGAGCATGACATCAGGAGAAAGAAGAAAACTACTTTAACTAGTAGGAGGGAAAAATATTGATGAGGACTAACAGTGAGTGCGAACAGGAATTTTGTAAGTGTAATCAAGATGGAGTGGTGTGGTATGTGTATGGGAGCTATGTTTAATAAGACTAAAGGGGATCGCTTTAACAAAATTGTAAAAAAAATTGCAATCCAAAACAATTCTTTTTCTATTATAGCCTCCCTAATCTAAATATTGTAGTTTATCTTTGTGATTTGCTTCCTATAAAGCTCAACCTTAGTTGTTTTGGTGGTCATCGACTGATAGAAATGTGTGATATTTGTATATATATCAGTCCTCCTACCCTATAAATCATTCCAAGCAAGTGTACCTTTGTTCTATAGTATAAGATACTGAGTACTAAGTTTTGATCATACAGAGACTATGATAATTAATATTAACCCTCTTTCTATTATCTAATTGAAAATTTAAGATGATGGTGAGTAATTAGATTTAAGATTAAAATAATAAATTAAGGACAAGTCAATACAATTAATAAACTTGATTGACAATTAAACTAATAATTAATTAAAAAGATAATATCTAGAATTCAAATTCCCCTAAGACTTCTCATATAATTATGAATTCACACATTGATTTAATCTAAAGTTCATTAGACTGTAAAAGTTCCTCAATTATTCTAATATCTTTCTCAAAACTATTAACAATTAACCCTATTTTGATTAATTGATATCTATTTAAAGATTAAAAACTCTAGAATTGCATTAATTGATTTACGAATTTCAATATTAGGTTTAACCATAATCCAAAAGAGTTATGTCAACTTATCTATAGGTTTGTATATAACTCCTTTCTTATGCTAAATCTAGTCATACAGAGGATTCCTTAATCTCAGTTGCATAAAATCACACATGAACCAACATACCAATAATATTAATTCAAGAATAATAAAGAACACATAATTGAATGTCAATAAAACTAAAGAATAAATTAAAATAAAATAAAATCATTAGAAGTTCCATCCTAGGATTCATCCAATCTGGATACCATAAAGAGTTTAGTTCCTAACTATATCTAACATAACATAAAGTGGTTGTGTACTTTAAATAGGCATATCAATCTTTTTGGAACCAACACGCGTATAAACATATTGTCAACATAGTCTACTTATCACTCAAAATAGAGGTGTTCAACATAAATCAATCAATAGAACTCCAAACTCTTCAAACACAACCATGTACTTGCCATGAACCCATAACTCGATCAAAACTGCTTTAAATTGCTCTAAAGTTGCCAAATTTTGTTCCTTTTACTCCAAATAAGTGAATTAGACAATAAAAAGAAGCAAATTAAGTAATAGAGAAATAAAAATTATTCAAATGAACAAGCAAAATGCACTAAATATTTGCTTAAAAATGTGAACAACTTAACAGTTATCAACTTCCCCACACTTAAGCATTTGCTTAAGCTCAAGCAAATAATAATTCAAATTTATCAACCCTTCTAAATATCCACCTTTCCTCCATCTTAACCTATTTATTTACACTTAGAATTTCATACCTCAAGAATCAAACCAAAATATAATTAGAATACAACAATCATATAACAAATTTCCACAAGCAAACACCATAAAATATATATTAGCAACCTTTTCGAAATAAAGTGTTTTAAGATTCAACACCTTTACATAAAAGATTCTTTCAATGTAGTCAAAGTGTTTAGGGTAAAAGATCAATGAAACTCTCAAATAAATATGTATAATGAATTTTAATAATAGGCTTGCTAATATATCACATCTCCACCAATACAAAATGAACTAGATGAAAAAAATTAAAAGGTCTTTAAATCAAGGTGTAATGAGGTTTACGTAAAGATATAGTAAGAGTAAATTTTTGGTTAATAAATCTAATTAAATGTAAAATAAGTCTCTAAATAAAATGCAAGTTTGGTACAAAACAAAATTTGAATAGCAAACGTATTTTCTCTTTCTCCTTCTCATAACATTAATTTAAAATACTCATTTTTTTCTTTTCTTTTTTTTGAGCTAAGCTCATTTCAAGATAGTTCTTATTTGATTAATTGCAAGCTTATAAGGAGAATTTAAGGAAAAAAAAATTGTCTTTCTTCATTTTTGATACTTTTAATGTAATTAGATGCTTATATAATCAATCAAATACAATCTTGCGTGATGCAAAAGTAAATGTTAGGCTAATAATAAAAATAGGTTATCGGCTTGTAACTTGGGTAAATAATCCAAATAAAAGGTTAAGGCTCAAATTTGGTTACACCTGAAGGATAAAAATAGGGTAAGGTGAAATCAAAGGAATGCTTAAACAAAGGTGTAGTCCAGGTGTCATTTTCATCTTAATGCCTCTAGTCTAAAGATGTGGTCTTAACATGTATAATAAAAGCAAGTTCTTAAATCATATAACTATGTATGATTATCACAAAGCAAATGAAAATAAATCATAATATAATAATGATAATTGCTTATAAGCTTAAAAGCTCACTATTTAGGCCCTTGTGTTAAAAAATCCTAAACACTTTCATCAAAATCGACCATTAAAACACTTAACAAGTAAAAACTAAAGTATGCTTGAGTTACAATTAAGTGCATATAAAAAATCACAAGAAACCCTTCCCACATTTAAAGATGTGCATTGATAGGTGTAAATTATACTATATTTTTTTAGATGTTTAAATGTGTTTTTAAGTATTTCTTAGATGATTATCATGTGAATAGGCCTAGAATTATGTTATTATTAGTGTTTGTATCTATTCTAAGTATTTGTTTAGTTTATAGCAAGAATTGGATCTTAATTTTGTATTTCAAGAGGTGTTTGATTTGTTTGTGAGTGTTGGAAATTAGGAAATTGAAGAATGAAAAAGATGGAGGCTAGATGAAGCAGGTCACGATCCCATGTCACGATCATGACTCCTAGGAATTTCCCAAGGTCACGATCGTGACTCCTATATCATGATCAAATTAGATTGTACAATGAGAGTTGGAATTTTAATAGTCCTGTAATTATCAAATTAACAATCATTCGAAGAGAGATATTGTTTGATAACTTAATTATCTATTAGATAACTTCATATCTAATTGAAAACACTAAGGAAAGTTTTGTGAATTGAGAGGTTGCAAATCTGGATTAGGTATTGAGAGAGAGTAATCAATACCTTAGGAAATCTACGATCAAACACATAATTGCATCAACAATAGTTAAAGAAACAAAATAAGGAAAGAATAAGTCCTAAGTACTCTATCTTAATCAAAACCTTAATCTTATTAGTAGCTTATTGTTTTCTTTATTTATTTGCTTTATTTTTTTTATTTGTTTCAATTTTTGTTATTTATTTTTATTCAAATCACATTTTGAAATCTTAGACAAAGTTAGGTTCAAAATCTTTGCATAATCCTTGCAGAAATGATAACCTTATATACTACATTATACTATCTATATACTTGTGATGTATTGAGGTTTTTATTATATATAAAACTTGCTCAACATGAATTGTCCATAATGTACACAATAAAGTAAAAAATTAATGGAAAATAGTGAAAATGAAGAAAAGGTAAGGTGAATTAGTACTACCTCAGTTTATAAGTAAGATGTTTATATTTCTTGAATCCCATCCACTTTCGGTGATCTTTGAAAAATAAAGTAAAAAGGGAAAAAACAAACAATAGAATGAAAATAAAAGAACATAGAAATAACTATATCTATGAAAATTTTAATGTTTAATATATTAACAAAAAAGAAAAAGAAAAAGAAAGAACAAAATAATATCAATTTAGCAGGGCTAATCCCTTGCAAACTATTAAAACAAAATAAAATATAAAAACATGAAAAATAAAAACCAAATAATAAAATAAGAAGTCCTGTAAACTATGTTAAGAATCTTGGATGATCTTTGAAACTATATTAGACAAAAGCATTCAACAGTCCCTTAGGGATTCAATTTCACATGAAAGTTTCCAAAATAACATCCCTAAAAAATTTGAATTCACTAAAAAAAAGAATTGCCTAAAGAAATTCAACAACCCCCCAAAGCTCTTCTAATCACCATAGGTGATCCTAATAAACTCAACAAATCCTAATGAACTGATTACTACAACTATTTCTCCCAAAATTGATTTAACAACTCAAAGATAACATTAGTAGTGCTTGAAAATTACCTTAACTCTTTAAAATTTCAAAGAAAATAGTTAAAGATTGGATTTCACATTAGAGAAAGTGGGGGGAGCATCACCCAAAGAAAAGAAATAGGAGATAAAGTGAAAATGGTTCTAGGATGTACCTTATACATCTACTAGTCTAATAACAACACTGGTTAGGTCGGCCATGCTAGGCCTAGGCCTAGGCCCAGGCGTCGACGGCTGTAGGTGATAACCTCTCATGCATACGTAAAGACCTACGTGAAGACCTAAACCTAGTAGCTATTCCATATATAAGGTACTATTTTGCCATGATACAGGTACGAGATTAGAACCCTGATCTTCTCTGTTTCTAGCAACCAAAACCTCTACCAAAAGACTAACTTGAGCGTCGGAGGGGCCTGCCGGCAATCAATCTCCAGCGTGCCTTGTGCTGTTTTGCAGGTATTTCAGAGTCAAAATTAATCAACCTCATGGATCCAAGCGACAACGTCCAGCCCCACCAGAATCAGACAGAGCCAGTTGGTGCCCACCGTGGGGCCCGACGTCAGGGCACCACATCCAAAAACACTCAGATCAGTCAGGCGGCAGCAGCCAATCCTGATATAGCTGCCGTCGCGGCACTTGCATTGCAACGGATAGGTTTGCAATTACCTGCCACTCTTCCGTCAACACATCACGATTCCCATATACAATCTTCGCACCAAAATGATCAACCACAACCTCAAAACCAAGATCAAGAAGAGCATAGTGTAGCCCTGGGGACAACGCCAAGACCAATTCGCATCCTAACTGCCAGCACCCCATAGACGCAAATCCTCCGACACCATAACAAACCTCCCTCACCCGAAGACAGATAGAGGAAGCAGCTGATCTATTGATTCGCCAAATCCTACAGTCACAGTCGGAACAATAGCAAACTCTCGCTCAGTAGATTGGTGGAATGGCTGATCGCCATTCTGCTGAAGCTTTAGAAAAAATTATGGACGATCGAATCAATCTAGCCATGAATTCCCACCCGGGTCGAACGTCCACATAGTATAGTTCTCCTTTCATTCCGGAGATGCTGGATAGCCTCCCTACGGTCGGTACCAAAATATTGATGCCTGAAAAGTATACTAGAAAGACCGATCCCTTAGACTATCTAAAGCAGTTCCAGTCAATGATGAACCTACATTGTGTTCCTGATGCCATTCAATGCAAGACATTCTGTACCGCCTTTCAAGAAGGGTCTCGGCGATGGTTCAATAGTCTACCTCTGTGTTGCATCACTTGCTTCGAAGATTTTAAGCTACTATTCCTCAACCAATTTGCTACAAGTAAACAGCCACAAAAGACTTCCTTAGAGGTGATGCAATTGACCCAAGGAAGGAACGAGAGCTTACGGGAGTTCATCACTCGGTTCAATAATGAAGCTGTTGA
>JAOSBP010000005.1:23784572-23797603 GCA_027563825.1 Erythroxylum mucronatum
CCCATTTTCAAGAGGATTTTATCAATTTGATCACAACTTAGCTTTTGTCATTTTCGAAATTCCCAAAAATCCAAAAAATATTCTTTTATACTTTTCTCTTCAATTTCAATTACTTTCCCAATTTTGATCAACAAACCAAAACCTCCCCCCCCCCCTTTTTTTACCAGCTTTAATTGCAATTTTGACTTAGAATAGCTTCCAAACCTTTTTTGTCGGTTCCAATAAGAGAGACGACCTGGGATTGCATTTATACTGCAATCTTTGGAATTTTTATATTTTGACCGGTTTCCATGGATCAATTCTAGGATCGAACGACAGAGCTGCGATCACCACTCCTATCCACTAGAGCTAGCACTGGAGCTTGTGACCCTTGGCCCATGGCATATGTGAAAGCCTGGGTGAAAGCTTGAAAGAACGGCAGGTCCATGGGATCTGCATGAGGCATAGGAGGAGGCGGTGGAGGCACCTCATCCTGTACACTAGGTGCCTCAGGAGCTGGATCAAAATGTGCACCTGCATCTTGTGGGACTTAAGATTCATTTGCATTTCCTTGGCGAGAGCTAGATTGAGTCATAGCTCCTCGAGTTCTCTTTCGAGGCGACATTTTTCACTCCTTCAATATAAAACCATTTAAAATCTTTAGTTCATGTTTCATGCAAAGCAACTTCAAATCATGTAAAATAATTTAAATCACATAAAATAGTTTCAGATCGAGTAAAACAATTCAAAACAATGTAAGTTATTCACTTTAATGCATGTTCATTTCATGTCTTAGACAACCCACTTTATGCCTAGGATACTCCTAAACCTAGTCACAAACTTGCTTAAACCTAGTCTCTCTGATACCATAAGTGTTGGACACTCTGCCCTCGTGAGTCATAGGCCCGACGTCCTAAATGAAATCTAAACGCATATCCCACAAGGGTGGCTTGCACCCATCAAGAAAAACACCAAAACAAATCACTTCTCCTATTTCTGAACATATTGTGGCTCTATCTCTCTAGTTTACTCAAAGACAAGAATCATTACATTTGGAGATCCCATTACTAAGTTATGGCTGAAAGACTCGAACAAGGTTTTGACCTCAATCATATTGCACCCGACTTAGGGAAATTAGCATAACTGTCATATGGGATTTCAGATTTAGATCATCTTGGGATATCTTGATAGAAGGCTTTGAGATCTACAACTTTTATGAAAACCTCAGAGTCAGATTCTATCGTCTGAAGGGTAAAAAATGGAGCAGCGATAGCAAGAAGCAGACGAAGCAAAAAGCAGACGAATGCAAGAAGCAGAAGAATCGAGAAGCAGACGAATGCGGAAAGGTAGACGAATGTGAAAAGCAGATGAATGCGAAAAGGCAGAAAAATGCGGAAAGCAGACAAATGCAGAAAGCAGATGAATGCGAAAAGGCAGACGAATGCGGAAAGCAGACGAATCAGAGTTAACTTAAGACGATGCAACTCTTAAGACGAATGGAGTCAACTTAAGACGAAGCAAAGTCAATTTAAGACGATGCAACTCTTAAGATGAATGGAGTCAACTTAAGACGAAGCAAAGTCAACTTAAGATGATGCAATTCTTAAGACGAAGCATTCCTAAAGACGATATGACGTTATCACAAACGATACATCCTTACAGACGATACATTCCTACAGACGATACATTCCTACAGATGATATGATGTCAACACAAACAAAATGACATCATCACAGACGATACGTCCTTACAGACGATACATCCTTGCAGAAGATACATTCCTACAGACGATATGACGTCATCAAAAACAAAGTGATGTAATCACTGACGATACTTCCTTACAGATAATAAACCTTACAGATGATACATTCCTACAGACGATATGATGTCATCACAGATGAAGTGACATCATCACAGATGATACGTCCTTACAGACGATACATTCTTACAAATGATATGATGTCATCACAGACAAAGTGACGTCATATTAGACAATACCACTTGATATTCCTAAACATCTCCCCTTCTAAGGACCATATCTATGAACTCCGATGTCCAAAATTTACCAACTATAAACCGTTAGAAAGCTAGAAGAAAGGTCTACAACTCTCTAGAAGGCACATTTGTCTAAATTAGCCTAAGTTAATCCAAGTCTATCCTTGACTTCAGAACATAGACTTTTTCCTTATGCCAACTTAAAAATGCAATGCATGAACTTGAGGGGAAGTCATAAGCAAAAATGAAATATTATTCCATTTGCATCAAAAGATAAGAGTTTTTACAAAGCTTTAGTGGGAATTTCAAGCCACAAATACATTAACATTTCAAAATCCCAAAATACAAAAGATGTATGGATCTTAAGTTGCTCAAAATGCAACTAAAACCTTGTTTTTACAAGATTTGCTTCGAATACAAAATATTTCAAAAATGGAGTGATGCCTTGGCTATTGCCGACTCGATCTCTTGCTCATCACCTGCTTATGGGGAGGAAAATGGGGGTGAGCTTAAAGCTCGTGGGTAACAAGTTTATAATTGGTAACAAGTAAAACTATTTATAAAGTCATTTTCAATGTAGAAAATTCACCTTTACTCAGAAAGTGTATGCATCATTCTTATCAACTTATTATGAACATGTAGCATATCAAAACAGTTTAGGTAGATCCATAAATATGATGCCCTACATATTTCTACATAGTGGTCCTGTGTAGCCATAAACTTGAGAGAGTCCATGAAGGAACTCCCTGCCACTAGCGGCAAGCAGGAGAAGCCTATAACTTGGTCAACATACACGTGACATTCTTGAGGGACTACCACAAACCCATACAACACATATTTCATGATCTGAAAATAGTTTGCCCAAATGGCACGCTCTTGGAAACTTGTTTTTCATGAACATGAGATAGTTTGAAAACTATTTCTAAAAACATAATTTCATAAACATATATCTTTTCTAAAGAATCTTTCTCAAAGTCTTTCACAATTCATCCATACAATTCATATATCAAACATGTAGCACAATCTTACAACATTTAAAAGCAATAAATGCACATGCATGAGTTAGTTGAAAAATCATTTCTTGTCATTTCTTGAAAGAAACTTTAATGGCTCATTACTTAATTATAAAAGTGAAACCTACCTTGAATGTCCTTGCTTATAACTTGCTCAAATGTACCTCTCCTCTTGCTCCTCTTGTCTTTCTTGATTCCCTTTTCATAGACAAAAATCCCAAGTTCAATTGGGTTGCAAAATTGAAGATCCACAAAGTACATTTACTAAGATTTGCTCCTAGAGTATCCAAACCTATGCATTTTCTAAGCTCTTGAACCAAAACCCTTCCAAAATCCAAAGCATAAAAAATGCTCTTACCTTAAATCTTCACCAAATGAAGAGATGTTTAGTTCAAAAGAAAGCTATTGTTTTCCTCTACCTTTTTTCCCTTCTTGCATAACCTCAAAATCTCTCTAGAAGGTTTAGAAAAGATGAAACCCTAGCTCAACTCTCTTGTTTCCTCTCAACCACCGAAACCTCTCTTCTTTTTCTCTTTTCTCGTGCTTCTCTCTTCTCTCTTTTCTTCAATCATGTTTTTTGTATAAAATGATGCAAGATATACTTAGCTCACAAATAAAGGCATACAAAGATGTGTACCGCAATTTTTAATGTCTATTGCAATTATTCAAAGAGACAAACCTAGTATAGGTATATATTTCTTCACTTATCTCACTTGTTTGAAATTAATCATCACTTTATTTTTTTATAAGGTTACTTTTATTATCTTATAGTTACTGAGTGGGGCCAATTTGGAAGTGCTTGTTGGACCCCATTTCCGGAGCTCAACATCCAGAGTCATAACATGTGAGCATATTAACCTATAGGTGTATTTCAATGTACCCTCATTAGCCATCATCCCATAAGGGTGGCATGCCCCACTAGTCAAAAACCAAAATCACACATTGACTTCTTCAGAACAATTGTAGCTCTATGTCTCTAGTTTATTTTGAAACAATAATCATCTCATTTGGAGCTCTACAGATCACAATATCATCAAAATACCGACGTATGTTCATAACCAAGTCATGCTCTTCCAACCGATCCCTCATTTTCTTTCCATCAATCTTTTTCAAATCAACACCAAAGGCTACAAATTTTTATGGAAAGATAGATAAATGTGTTAGGAATCTATTAGTTTTAGAATCACTTCAATTGGAGGTCAGATGATGAAGCCATGGCCAAATGAATCAAACATGGTTTTGTCCTCAATCACACTGAATCTGTTTTGGGACAATTGGCATAACTTTCACTATAGATATTGGATTAAGGTCATTATTGTAGGTTTGAAAGAGAACTTCTAGAACTACAACTTTGGTGAAGAATCTAAAAAGATATTGTCATTTGGAGGGTCAAAACACATGGCCATGTGAAATCACACTGGCAGCCCGTGTTTCTCTCGGGTTCGATTGTGTTTCTGCATCAGGAACACACGATCAGTGTGAATTTTACACGGCCTGACCATGTAACCTTCAAGTTTTTTCTCAATTTTCCTTCTCCGAGACCCCTCCAATGGATCCTACACCCATCTTAACATCACTTTCACTCATAACCTTCCCAAATCGAACAATCTTGATGCGATATCACTTTATATACTTTAGTTATTTAGTATACATATCCTATGCAACATCACCGACTCATAATAATCATATCTCTCAACACTGATATCCAAAAATTGCATACTTTATATCATTGCAAAGCTAGTAAGACAAGCTACAACTCACATAAAGATGACTTTGTCTAATTCATCCTAGATCAATGTAGTTTTTCCCTTGAAGTCAGAATATAATTTCTACCCCTACGAAAACTTGAAATTTGCAATGTAAAGACTTGAAAAGTCATAAACAACCATAATGTATATGTATTTCATTCACATCAAAAAAATAAGAGTTTTAGAATGCTTTAGTGGGCATTTCGAGCCACCTTACATAATAATCCAAAAATACAAACTTTACAAGAACAATAATTGCTCAAAATGCGGCTAAAGCCTTGTTTTACAATATCTAGCTTCAAAAACAAAATATACAAATTGGAGTGATGACTTGACTCTCGACTCAATCACTCGATATCTTGCTCATCACCTGAATCGATAACAAACAAAACCATTGAAAACATTTATGATCAAAGCAAATTCATATGAAATCCATGAAACACATATTCCTTAAATTCTCAACATACCAACCAATTTGCAAACCACATAATTCATATATTCATCAAGCTTGTCCATAAAGCATAAACGCATAAACGCATAAACATATTAGAATGGTTTGGGTAGTTTGTAACATAACATACTAACACAATTCAATAAAATGGTCTTGTGTAGCCATGAACAGAACATACTATGCCACTAGCGGGTAGGCAGGAAAACTCCTTTAATCAAAGTGCACTTACAAACAAAACAAACCACCATAAACCCACATAACATATAATTCATGACTTGGAAACAGATTGCCCAAATGGCACATTTTGAAAACTTGTTTTTCATGAACATGACATATTTCATATACATTTCCTTCATCATTTCACAATTCATCAGCCAAATTCCTATACCAAGCATAATAGCCATTTCTCAACTTATTCAAAAGCAACAAATACAACAATTATGAAGTAATTAGAATTCATCCCCATATCAGTTCAAGATTCATTCACAAAATTCACATACAAAAATATGTAGCACATTCTTAAGCGTTTAAAGAACAATAAATGCACATTTATAAGGTAGTTGGAAAATCATTTAATTCCATTTATTTGAAGAACATTTATGGCTTATTAACTCAATTATAAAAATGTAACCCACCTTAATTTCCTTGCTTGAAAACTTGCTCAAGGATGTCTCTCCTCTTGCCTCTCTTGCCTCCCTTTAACATTAGCAAAAATCCCCATTCAATATGAATTCCAATTGGAAAATCAAAGAAACCTATGCATGAAATTGATCCTAGAATACTTAAACCCATGTATTTCCTAAGCTCTTTGAACCAAAACCCTTCCAAAAATCCAAAAGATTAATCATAAACTTACCTTCAATCTTCACCAAACAATGAGTTTCTTAGCTATAGTGAAGCTTTAATCTTCCTCTTCCTTTTTCCCTTCTTGAACACTCTCAAAATCTCCCTTTAAAACTAAGAAAAATTGAAACCTAGCTTAGCTCTCTTCTTTCTCTCCTTTCTTTTCTCTCCAACAACACTCTCTTCTCTACTCTCTTCAATTTTTGTTTTTTTTTTTTTGCTTTTTCCAAATGCAAGACAAGTCTTCCTTCTCCCTTTTATACCCTTAATGAATCTAAAATGTCCAACTTACCCTTACTTCAATGCCTTAAGACTTTACAACTTAAGTGATCTTCCAACAATGCCCCTCATGCAATCTTACCACCCTAACACTTTAATTCAATTAACCTATGTCATATAATCTCACTCACATTAACATGCTAATTAAGTCCAAGATAATTAATCGATCAAGACCTCAAAATTAATTTAAATCATGTTTATTCATTAAGAAAAAAATTCAGGGCCCAATAGTGTTGTTCCAAAATTGTAAAGGTCTATAATTTGAATTTTGAGTCAATGTGTTAGTGCAACTAGGTGAGAGAAGAATTGGAGAATATTTGAATTCATCAATTCTAAAAAAGAAATAGATTGGAACACAAATGTTTTAACAATTTGTTCTTTATTCAATACTACTTAAAACTTTAAGAAAGGTATATTATTATCATTATTAAGTTGAATATAATTTCTTGTAATTTATTAATAATTAATTTTATTTGTTTACTAGGATTTTTAATAGAATAAATATTTCTATATATCTAATTTGCCTTGACCATATTGGTATTTTAGTGGATTTGGTTTTTGAGGAACTAAATTTCATAAATTATGGTGACTTGGAAGATAATCTTAGACAAGAAAGTATTGGCATTTCATTTAGTGCAATGAATTTGAATAATGATGATGATGAGACTCCTCTCAATGATGAGAATTTTCTACCCAATGAAAATTAGGGCCAGTGTGATTTGAGCAAAAATGTCATTGAATGAAGTTTCATGTTTTTCGTTTTTTATTCTTTTAATTTCACTTTTATTTAATGTATATATTAAATTATATATATGCAATATAAATATATAATTTTTAATTGTAAGTGTTTTTTGTTTCTTGTTTCACTTCTAGTATGTTCCTTGATATGAACTCTTGTTTTTTTCAAAAATTAAGTGATATACATTTATTTTAACAAAAATTGTATAACCTTTTTAAGGTTTAAAGTAAACTAGTTTGGAAAATCAGCACATTAGCCACCTTTCCTTCATGTTTATGGATAAATATTTTGTTAATTTTCTAATTTCCATTAAGAGTCTACACTACATGTATATTTGATAGGAAAGTGCCTCTTTGCTTCTCTCCTTCTTCTTGAATATTCTAAAGTTCCTTTATTTCCATATGTAATATACTATAAATGAAAATTTGAAATTGACTGCTTTATAGTCTGCTTTGTTTGCCATTTGGAGGTTTTTTTATCCAGTGAATAAAATCATTCCATGAGCTAGTTGTTTCCTAAATACTAAGTAATTTTTGCATTTTGTTCCATATGTTTGGTGTATACTTGCATTTTACTCACAGATAATTTTGTGCTTCCTAATGATGGTGGTAGATTGATGATATATGCTTAATTGACTGTATAATTATTCTATAACACTTAGCAATTAATGACTTGAAATTGCCTAATATACTCACTTTAACTCATATGTGGTTTTAAGCACAATTCGGAAGCAAAGAAGTTAAAATGAGTCAGAAACATTATAATTGAGCCGTTTTCCTAAGATTCACATCCACTTGTCTTCATGGAACAACAAAGAAGAAGATTAAAGCAAGAGAAGGTAAGATGAGGCATAAAAGAATGGGATAAAACATAAAAGAATAAAGGATCAAATTGCTCATGGCACGCTGGAAAACATGCACAACTATGAGTTATCACTAACGGTTGTGCATGTTTTTGCATGGGTGGTGTGAGGTAGCCCTCACACCCATGCAAGCCAGTTGCTAATCACTTAATCATTTAAGGTATAAAGCAAGTAAAGGTATGCATTTTGAGTGGACAACTGCACTTGGATGTAAATTTAATAGACAACATAATAAAAAAATTGTGAAAACCAAAGGAGTGGGGTTGCACTTGGTGTGGTTAGGTGGAGAAATAAGGTAGAGGGTTGGAGAATATGTGATAGCTAAACCAAAACGACAGCCAAGAATGAAGACAATGTAGCAGTAAGAGAATGGAAACATGAATTTGAATGGAAATCAAATAAGGCTACTGCACTTAAAGAGTAAAAGCTGGAAAAGATCAATTGGAAGATAATTGGAAAGAGTAACTTAGCATAGGTTTGTCAAACCCATGACACGCCAAGTCATGGGCATGACCATTGACAGCTCACTAAACCCTATTTTTTGGGTATAAAATCTTTGTTTACGTGACGATTGAAAGGATATGAAAGTTTTAGTATGTTTCGGTCGAGAGAAAAGAGGAAATTATTTTTAGCTAGGCTGAATCATGAGGGACCCTTTAGGAGTTTTGGGAGAGAATGAAGACGGAGTTAAACTCTCCACCATGACAAGGCCCATAGAGGGATAGGTTCCCGGCGCTAGTTCATAGTTGATTTCGATGTCGATGACCCGGTTATGCATTCTTTTCATATTTTTGATATTTCTTTCTCTCTTGTTAAATAGATTGTGTTATCCTAGGCATATTGATTTGAGTTTTATGTATGAATGACCATATTATTGTATAGTTTGGTTGTTTGTATGAACTCATAGCTAGAATTTCAATATAATCCGTAATTGTTATACTTGAAATTCATTTATAACGACTAATGGTTCGTAATCATTAGCGATGACATAACCTAGGTTAAATGACGCATTATATGTGGTTGTTGCCTTGATTAATCGATTTTCTTAATTCGTAATGTGGTTGCCTAATTGAATCTAGAGATGGTATCCTAGGTTATTCGATGGCTAGGTTTAATTAACAATCGCATCTTGATTAAACACAATCTAAGGAAAAACTCGAGTTAATTATTAACCCGTGATTAATAGTTGCTAAAAGAGATTTGAGAATGACAAATCATTGAAATATGTTTAATTAGGGTGTAAGCTGAGATTGAACCAAAGAACCGGGTCCCTACTGAATTCTCCATTTTCATCATTTTTTTACATGTTTTTTAGAATTGCTTTTGTTAGTTATTTTAGCTTTATTTTATTTTCTTATTTTTAAAACCAAACCCCCCTAAAAAAACCTAAATATCGATTATTTTTATTTCAATAATTTTACACACACTCTCTGTATGATCGACCTAGGCTCACCACTATTATAGTAGTAGTCTAGTTTATTTTTACTAGTGTTACGATGCGTTGTCAATTTCATACTCGAGTAAAGTTATGGGAAACATCATCCTATCCTTTGTGGGTTGTTTTCCTACAAGCCCCATCTAAAATATGAAGGCATGTATCAAGATGTCTACATTTCTACTATTGTGATAGCGCCAATACCATTAATTTTTTCTAATTAAACTACTGACCTTAGCATCTTAGCTCACCATTATCTTTGGGTTCTACATTTCCTCTACTTTGTATAATGGACCTTTTAGATGCAAATTGTGAAATCGAAACATTGTATTTTCCCATTTCCAATCTTGTTTACTATCAGGCTCTACATCCACTGTCTTGTCTTTAATTTGCTCGAGGTTCCATATCATATTTTACTTCATTTCCAGTTTTTATAGGTTGCTCTTTTTTATGTATATGTGATGAATCCACTTCACCCGTAGATCTTCCTTCTTGCTATGTAACCTTCATAGATTCTTAGCTTGACTTGCTTTATTTATTAATCTTACTGATTGTAGTCCCAACCCCCCTTAATCTTTGGTTTTCATCTTGCGTTCCAGCTCACTTTTGTCATTCTGTTTACATTTGCTGACCCCCCTTAGAAAAGTTAGATGTGTTATTTTATTACCTTTGCATCTATGATGATACTAAAATTTTAGACAAATTTTCAAATTTTTTATCATAAAAAGTAATGGGGATAAAGGAATGGTGAACCCACCAAGCTGATCTATCTCCTTGCCTTAGTCCCATTTTGGCTCTTATCATTCACCATTTATCAAGAAAGATAGAGAAGTTGTAGATACAAGTGTTTATACCCACTTCCTAAACAAGGGAGGATATTGCGCTTCATTCAAGATGCTAAATAGGAACTTCCAGGTGATTGAATAATACGCCTTTGTCAGATCATCTTTATAGTATAGTTCTTCATTTTGGTGTTGGTGTTGTAGCTCTTAAAATTTTCCTTACATAATAGGATGTTTGTGCATATTGTTCTCCCATTAATAAAAGGATTTTGTGCTAGATCTATAATTTTCCCCATATTCTTCCTCAATCTATTTTCCAATCCATTATGTTGTTAATGGTTTTATAAAGTATGTTATAGTAGGTAATAGGCCTAAACTGCTCTAACTTGGAGGCATTTTGTTATTTAGGGATCAAGCTCACAAAGTTTATGTTCCACTCTTTCAGTGAGGTCCCTCTTATGAAGAAGTCCTTCATAACTTCTATTGCTTCCCCTTTTATGATATCCCAGTTCTTCTAAAAGAATCTTCCATTATAACCTTTAGGATTTGGAGATTTATCTGGATTCATAAAAAAAAACAACTTATTTTATTTCTTAATAACTTCTTTAATGAGTTCTGTCTTTTCCTCCTCTGAAAATTTCCTTATTATCCTCTTTATATCATCAAGGATGGGCTCCACTTCATCTTTTGTCCCTTACTATTTGCTAAAATGCTCATGTGTTGGTATTTTCTTTAGTTCCTAGTTATAAAATTCCTGTCCAGCTTCATCTTCCAAGTAATGCACATGGTTCTTGCTCCTTCTAGCCCTTATAGTATTCATGTAGTACTTTATGCATCTTTCACCCTCTTTTAGCCATTTCACTCTTTCTTTTTATCTCAACAACTTATTAATGTCTTCTAGTAGTTATTGTATTTGTTTATTCCATCAGTTTCCTCTTGTCTCAACTGATTTTCTTTCAGTTCTGCTAGCATTCTCTTATGACAGCTCTACAATTCTTTTAATGCTTTAGTTATTTCCTCCTATTCAGGAATTTTGAACTCCTTGCTTAAAGTTTTACCCTTTCTTTTATTACTTTTAGTTTCATTTTTAACCTGTATCCCCTTGCTTCATTTATCTCTTTACTCATTTCTTCCCTTAAGATATCTCTAAATTCTGGTTTTTCCATTAAATGTTTGAAAACTCTGAATGGGGCATTCCTTCTTTCACTTGGGGTATTAAGTTTAATCATAATAGGGCTATGATAAGAGGTATTAGGTTCCTTAAAGTTTATAGTGCTAAACGGAAAGTGTGCCAACCAATTTCCATTTATTATGCATCTGTCTGTCTTATTCAACAAGAACCAACTTCCATTCTGCTTCCAAGTGTAGTCATTCTTGTATTGTTTGAGGTCTGTCAACGTAGTTTGCTTAGTTCGTTCCTGTAATTCCCTACATTTTTTTCCTTTTCTAGTTCCTTCCTCCATATGTTTCACTGTGATTGTTTATATTACTAATCCTCACCAGTTCCTCCTATAGTGATTGCCTTTGGAAATTGTATTTAGCTACATACATAACTGAGATTGTAATATTCACACCTATTTTTTAAAAACCTTTATGTGGCAGTTTATCTTCCATGGTTATTTGTAGCTAAATAAAAATCAAAATTATTAATCAAAAAAATTTAATGAATTCAATGAAATTCACAAAATATTAGAATCTTTAATTACTAAAATTAATAATAAAATAATAAACACTAACTGTAAATGCTATGTAAAATTAATTTAAAAAACTAGAAAAATCAAAAGTGGCATCTAAGCCAACTCATGTATCTGAGCCAGACGTAACTCTAGTAAAACCATGGAATATATAGAAAAAGATTTAAAAATTCAACTATGTCACGCATTTGCAGTAAATTTTAATATTGGTATAGAAAAACAACTAATTAATGTTGAACCTAAAGGAGAAACTATGTTATAAATTTAAGATCATAGTAGGGGATGAGAGATTAAGCTAGCATTAACTAACTATTATCCCAAACAAGGTGTTGAGGGCAAAATGATTTGGATAAGACACTCCTAAGGCCTTTTCACAAATAAGACTACTTTTAAACTATTCAATCTGCCTACCCTTAGGGTTTCTTGGCACAAGTTAGCTTAGTTCATAGGTAACAATCCAAAGTTTGCAATTATCATATGGCTTGCACTCAAGAACATGTTGATGATAATGAATAAAGTGAAAATTGTAGCAACAATCAACCTCTAATGCATTCTTTATTATGTTGAAGTAGAGATAAGAAACCACCTATTCTTTCAATGCTTGTGCATTAGGGAAATTTAAGGAAGAATTCATGATGCTTTCAATTTTCACACGAGCGAAGAAACTTAGGAAGCTATAATTATCCAATTTGCCAATGCTTCCCTACCAAGGGATAATATTAGTCTTTTCAAGCTAGCTTTATCCTCTGGAGTCAGTGCCGGCCCTGTGCAGGGGCCAGCGGGCCACCCGCCTAGGGCCCACTATTAGAGGGGCCCCCTCTAAACTAACATTAGTTTGGTTTTTGTTTACTCCTAGCTAATTAACAACACTGTAATGTTAATGTCATTTATGAGAGGGCCCTACTTCAAAGGCCCCTCCCTAAACTCTAAGAAATGACGCAGCTAATGACTTTAACGTTAGCTTGCGTCACTTGAACAATTTACAACATTATAACGTTAAAGTAATTTACATCTTTAGTGTGATTTACATCTTTAACATTATAACCTAATGTTATAATATTTTTTTTGAAGTAAAGATAAGTTTGTGGTCCTTATATTTATAAATAGTCTTGAAATATTTAAGTATATTTTTATCTTTTAATTTCTTTATTTTCATCAATATATGTATTTAAAGTACTCCAACTCAAAAATTAGCAGCAAAAAATTTTACG
>JAOSBP010000005.1:23806129-23821683 GCA_027563825.1 Erythroxylum mucronatum
GATTCCCAGACCAAAGAGGACAGTACCAATTGTGTGGGCCGCGGGGGTATGCTGGGGCTATGGCTGGGCCTGTTTCTCCAGGTACCGAATCCCAGACCCAACACTGCAGGTATCAGCTGACCAAACCTTTGAGCCATTTTTGTTTCCAAAATTGACTGTACTAGACTCCTATTATATGACCTTAAAAGCTAGGCCTCCCTTGTACCTAAAAGTCAACATTACAATTTTGATGAGTTTGCGAACTCAGTGAGTGAACTGTCATCGATGTGCTTACTTAAGTCAGAACATAAATATCACAAGTATTAACCAAATTCACAAGTGTATTTCCCAATTCAGCAGATGTAACACATCATTCAATGTTGAATACCAGATCACAATATACATCATATTTCAACAATATATCATGAACTACAAACATTTCATATAATCATTTCAGAATAATCCAATCATTTATCTCAATCATTCATATCATCAACACGTACACAAATATTGCATATCACTATATCAACATAATTCAGTAATTCTTCGCAATCATTCACATGATACATGTAAAGATATATATATATATATATATATAAATACAAATGCACATGTGACTCTACTTTCATTTTTACTTTGTTGTGACCGAGCACCTATTTAACTGTCCTGTATCCGTTGTAGATATCGGGCTTATTAATAACTGAGCTTGTGGCTCTTTGTGCACATTTTTAGCTTTAAGCTTATTTTCACACTGGTCACTCTGGTCACAACTCCTTTATCTGATCATGTATAATAATGTAATCTAGCATATTATGCTATCAATACCTTTCATTCAATGTGCATAGTCATTTATCATATGCTTCGAATTTGAGTCTGGCATTCATCATTTAGTTGGGAACACATTTCATATTACGTGTTCAATTTGAAAAACACTTCCAATACATTCCCGAATATCAAACTCCTCGGACTAACATTGTCCGGAATCATAGTAATCATATCAATAACAGTTCAATTTCTTAAAGTTAATTAAAAACAATTTAATCATAGTGAGAAAAAATCTAGGTTAACTCACAGTACGCTCCAAAAAAGCTATTGCCTTAATGATCCGGTAATATCTGGATGTTGGTGATCAACTTGTGCTTCTTTAGTTATACAGTACACACATATTTTACACATTACTAAATTGATCAATCACATGAATATTCGATCATGCACATGTTTATATGTCATGTTCAACGCATGCTCAATTGACTTTCCCAGGTATATATCCTTATACATAGATCTTGACGATTCAATTTGTGCTTATACACCTTAAGACCATTCAAACATTATATTTTGTTACTACCATTTTACAATCAAGTTTGTACCTTTAAGTTAGCTTGATTTACTCCAAATTCATCAACTATGCTTTACACTTATCCTTAAACATTTTCATGATCAAAAGCCTCTTATAACACACACATTTTCATGATTAAATATATAATTTCAGCAAGCTAGATTTATACATTCATAAAAACTTTTTCCAGCAATATATATTCATACCTTTACCCAATTCTCATTCATAATTACCCCATGTTCTTCAATACTCATTCACACATACCTTATAAACATTACTCACGTCTTTAAGATCATGTTTGCATGAAAATAACTCATTTATTCCTTAAACAAATCATAATTTCCTTAAACAAAACAGTCCATTCTTTAGGTTATGACATCAATTAACTACATAAACTTTTCAAGCTCTTAACCAATTAATCAAGCAACAATCTAAGCTCATTCCTAGCCTTAATCAAGTTCAAATATAAGAATTTAGAGTGAAATTTTTCAGCTTTTTTAACATGTACATAAGGCCGAAATTAAAATTCCATAATTTGTCATCATCATCACTAATGTGTGTAACTTTACTGCCTTCAATACCTCACAAATTTTACAAGCTTAGAGACATCAGTAACCCCTGAAATTTTCCAGATTTCATGTCCTTTAAGGTTACTTTATTTTAGGTAAATTTAACTTCCATATTGGTTACACTAAGGCTTACAAAATTCTGCTTACTTACGTCACTAATAGTCACTTTTTACAAACACACCTATAACTTTAATTTTCTAAATTCAAAAACACCTTAATAACACCTATCTTTAGCATGAAATCTTCATCAATTATACTTCAAATCTCAACTTAAAACATTCATACAACAGCCTACAAACAACTATATTCATACATGCAAAAACAAAATAGAAAATTACCCATTCATTCTCCATTTTCCAGCACATCTTTAACATCAACATCAGAAACAATCTATCCCAATTTAATCATCATAACGTCATATTATAACGTGCCATAAAGAAGGGCACTTTACTTACTTGTCTAACTCAAATTTCCACCTCAATGATCAAGCTAACGTAGCTCTCCAAGCATGCAAAATCATCCAAGTAGAAGATGGAAGTAAAAATGATTTCAAAAAAGGCAAAATGATGATAGCAGATTATAGCTATCTTTGAGCAGATTTTTTGTGTGGATCTTGGAATGAATATGAACAAAATTGAAGCACGATTCAGTAACTGTGAGAGTTTCGGTGGTTGGAGTAATGGAAAGAAGGAGAATGAACACAACAGAAACTACTCCTGTAGTAGCTTAACTCATCAAGTGCTAGGTATCTCCATATTACAATGGCATATGTCATGTAAGCCACTTATCCCCTCCATAAGTGGCCAAATGTCACCTAGTTACTAGTCCATTTGTCACTCATTCATTGCTACCATTTGTCAATTAATTACCTATGCCAATTGTCATTCATTTATTTACGCCAAATGTCACTCAATTTATAGGCTTAGTCATCCTAATTTTCTATGTGTCAACTTGTTTTACCACTTAGCATTTTTCCTAGTATAAATGGACATTTTAATTGATCAATTTTTCAATTGTAACAATAAATTCCAAGTTTACTAATTATAGTCCACCAAACCAAAATTCAAGATATAAAAAATATACAATTCACATTATGATCATTTTAACCATTTTATACCCCAGAATATGTCAATTGAGTGCATATACTATCTTTTCAATTGTTTACTAAATCATGATTCATATGTGTATACTAATGATATGCATGTGAATGAAATGCATTTCATAAATTCCCAATGATATGACTCATGTGCAATATTTCTAAGGCTCTAACCCTTAGTATGGAAAAAGGGCTATTACAATTCTCCCCCCTTAAGAAATTTTTTCCTCAAAATTCTTACCTGATTAATCAAACAAATGGGGGTACTGTTTCCTCTTATTTTTCTCAGTTTCTCATCTAGCTTCTTCTCTCGAATGATTCTTCCAAAGGACTTTAACCAATGGGATCACTCAATTTCTCAATTGTTTAATCTGATAACCAACTATTTTAATCGGTTCCTTAACATAACTCAAGTGTTGGAGCCCCAACTCTTCTTGGAAGTTAGAACTATTAAACGAGAAATTGTCAGCAATTAGTTATGAGTAAAGAAAAAGGAGAATTCTTGAATTAGAAATGAGGTAAGAAATGACTTAGGTACAAGATAGGTTATATATGAAATGTTGGAAGTTCAAAACTGGAAAATGTAGTTGAAACATGTTCATTAAGTATGCTTTGGTGTTTTAGCCATAACTTTTTCTCTAGTTATCCAAATGAGATGATTTCTAAGTTGGATTAAACTAAATGGCAACATTTTTTAGGAAGACATCGAATTCAAATTTTGTCTTTAAGATTCTCAAAATCTGACTGGAAGTTGAAAAACTTGGTATAACTTTCAAATTTCTGAACCAAATTGAATGATTTTGGTGTCATTAGAAACTTAAGACAATGAGGAACATTTTTCTAGAAGGAAGTATTATCAAATTCCTTCAATTTTTTCCATGATCATTAGTTTAGGAGTTAGAAGTATAAGATGTTAGTTTTAATAGACATAAGGGGGTAAAATGGGAAGGACAAGGTAAATGAAGGGTAAAATGGGAAAAAAGACCAAATAAATGGTCTTGAAATAAGAAAGAAGAAGGAGAGGATCGTGAGAAGCTAAGAGAAGAGAGAAAAAACATAAAGAATGAAGAGAAGAAGAAGAAAATCGTGGGAGAAGCTAGGAAAGAGAGAAAATCGTGGAGAAAGAAGAGAAATCGAGCTTGTTAAGGTAAGGTAATCATCTTTTCTTCTTGCTTTATAAAAGAAATAGGTTGTGTTGAGAATGAAGGAGTTAGAGAGATAAAGGGGTTTTATGTAGAGAATGAAGGGTTTGTGTTAGAAGAAGATCATTTAAGAGAACCCATTTGATTTTAGGGTTTTTAAACTAGGTTTTGGCTTTTCTAACCTAGATGGATTATGGGTAGGTTAGGTTTAAGCGTAATTTGTGTTGATTGCATTTTTGTGATTATTTAAGTTTTAGGAGATTTCCAATTGAATTTGAATTGAATGAGAATTTTGGTTATGTTAGGAAATCAAGAAAACCCTATCCAAGAGCAAGAGGAAGGGCACAATTGCGTTTGGATTTTCTAGCGAAATAAGGTGAGTAATTTATTTATAGTTATTGTGTGATTAGGCAAATTCTTGCCTATATGTGTGTATGTTGATTTCTTAAAATGGATTTGCTTGAAATTGAATTGTTGAAACTTGATTGGAAATGCATATTGCGTTGTGATTATGTTACACCTTGAAAGAGGTTATAATATTTTGAATTAAACGAAAAGAAGAAAAAGCATGAAAGTATGAGCATATGATAACATGATTTTGAGCAAGATTATGTGCTTTTGTTATGAGCATATGATAACATGATTTTGAGCATGATTATGTGCTTTTGTTTGGGCGAGAGTGGGATCATTCTGTTCGTCATGTCCACGTTGATAAGAGCCTTGTCCCGGCTACGTGCTTATGGCATATGAGCTTCGAAAATGGACTCATTATGTTCATAGTGCAAACTTCAGTTTCTCCAAGATAGTTAGCTTTTGTACTAAGTTACTGATTTTTGGATAGCTTTATAAGCATATCAAGCATTGAGCATCCAATGTATTTTGCATCTTGTGTTAAGTCCTTGATGTAATGTTGATATGTAATTAAAGCTACGTATGAACTTCATCTTAATCTAGAAATGAATTAAGAATTGAAGAAATTTCCAATGTGTATGTGCCTATCTATCTTGTAGTTGTGCATTTCATATTTCAAGTCTTCCATAATGGTAAAATTGTGTACTGACTTTAGGGGAAAAACTGAATTAATCTAGGCTGAATTAGACAAAGTTGTCTTCTTGGAAGTTGTAGCTTATTCTCTTAGCATTCCAACGGTATAAAGTATGAAATTTTTGGATATTGGAGTTAAGAGATATGAACATTATAAGTGGTGATATTGCATGGGATGTATAATCAAATGAGTAGAGATTAGAGGATTTAATGAAACAAGGTTGGTGCTTGAAGTGATATTACACTAAGAGAGGTAAATTTGAGAAGATTATGAGTGAAAGTAATGTTAGAATGGATGTAGGAATCATTGGAGAGGCTTTGGAGGAGTTTTATATCCCTTAGGTCCATTAGACGGACTTTAGGTCCATTAAATGGACCTTCTCGGGTTTGGAAAGCACCCCCAAGCCCATCTATGTCAGTTAGGCAGACGTGTATGTCCGTTTAGCAGACATACACTGTACACTTTCATAAATTTACATTTTTGACCCTTTAAATGGCAGAATCTCTCTTTGGGGTCTCACAAAATTGTAGATCTGGAAGTCCTCTTTCAAACCGTCAAGAATGACCTTAATCCGATATCTTTAATGAAAGTTATGTCAATTGTCCCAAAAACAGGTTCAGTATGCTTGAGGACAAAATCATGTTTGATTCTTTTAGACATAACTTCATCATCCGACCTCCAAATGAAGTGATTCTTGAAGCAATATATTCCTAACACATTTTTCTATCCCTTAATAAAAATTGGTATTAGAGCCAGTACTCGGGCCGATGGGCCAGCGAGGATGCTGGGCCTCTACGGGGGAGGGAAGAAATCCCATATCGATTAGGGAGGAGAACGAAACACTCCTTATAAGAGAGTGGATACCTTCCCCTTGTAGACGCGTTTTTCATACCCTAATGCACCGGATCCCATCATTAACAACTAACATTAACCTCAAATTTGTTTCACGTTTTGTTTACATCGAGACATACTTGGTTTCCATCTTTAGAGAAGGAGAGGTTTCCCCTTTATATGCCAGGGTCCTTATTCCAATGCCTTTTCATCATGTAACAATCAAACTTAAACAAGAAGTCTTTTTTAGTTATAAAAGTCTTCTTAAGTCCTAAATTTACTTATCTTGATTTTGCTTTTACTTGCATTTGGAGAAATGAAGGTCTTTTCTCAATTAAATGATGAATACATATGGTTGACCACCTATTTTCCCCCTTTTAGGGGAGAGATAATAGACCATCATTTTATAATTTGCATCTAAAGCTTGGGGAATATACTTAAGCTTTTCTAGTGTAGAGTGATCTACCACCACCTGACACCAAAATTTCTTAGGAGCATTTTAAGAAAGTGTTAAATTTAGGGAGAGTATAAGAAGAAGAAGGTAAAGAAGATCTAGAAAAAGTTGGGGTTATGGAAGGAGAGAGATGGAAATGGGAATTTAAAGGGATAAGGAAAGCCAAATATGTTGATCTGTGCTCTCTCTACTTAGCTAATCTATTAATAATAAATAAAGGAAGTGCATCTATTATTAGGAAGCAATATAATGGTAAGTAGGGGCCAGGTTCTTGAGGAAATTAAATATAAAATAAAAGAATTATATTTTATGGGTTAAATAAAAGAATTATATTTTATGGGTTAAAAATTAAATATAAAAATAAAATTAAACCTTTGTAGAAGAAATAACCACTAAAAATAGAATAAAGTATGTAATCAAGAGAAGAAATTTAGATAAGAAATCCTCCAAGTATTACCTTTGTATTTATGATTCAATAAATTTATAATAGATTCATCATCTAGATTTACATATTTTCTAGGCAATAAAATTACACTTTCTCCAGCTATAACGATTTACTCTCTAGTTGATTAACTTTTTTCTCTACCCAGTTAACACCCCTTTAAATGCATTAAGATCTATGAAATTTTATAAAATGTTTTACCTTAATACTAGAGAGATCATACAAGTCTATCTCTAACTCCCTATTCAACCATTAATATTTAAGTCATGATCCGCTTATAAATAGGCTCTCTTAAAACATCCACAAGTGAATTTAAATAAGAACAAAGCATTAATATAGATAAATTTGCATTAAAATTTATTCAATGATAGTTCAACAACAACAATATTTAGTAGAAATCCTGCTGACATGCAGGGGCTAGAAAGGTCCAGTAATACGCAACCTTATCTCTAACTAGTAGAGAGACTATTTTCAAATGATCCACATGAAGAGGAAAATAATAATATTAAAAACAACAACAACAACAACAACAATAATAATAATAATAATAAAACTACTAAATCAAGCTAGGTAGGTCGGCTTAGGCTAAATCCCTAAGAGGTAAGTGTTGCATATTTATTCAAAGATAATTCACAAATATGAATTTCATATTAAAAATTAAATGAATTAATACATGCAAAAACAATACTATATTTTCCTCCTATTTAGACATATGAAATAATCAGTCACTCATCATGTTTAAATCAATAATCACAACAAAGAAGCAAAAGCAATAATAAATAGAAAGGGTTTTTAAATTTGATATTAATATTTTGATGTTTGGATGATTTTGATCTCCTTTTCGCTTTAAATTGGTTCCTTCGTGCTACTTTAGGGTATTTTTCTCTCTTAACACCTAGATCCGTATTTAGAATGAAAGAATATGAAAAATTAGGGTTTTCGTGTTTAAAACAATAATTATTTTGAATTTATAAGTTTCTTTTATAAAATATTTAGAAATTAATTAAAAATTAAAAATTGATATTTATATAATATTTAAAGGGGTTTAGCACTAAATGAGTTATTGGTCCTCTAATTGTACATTACTTGGTATAAACTTTACCATTAAAAAGCTCACAAAAGATACTTATAATAAAAGTAATATTATAGTCAACGAGTCCCAGTATACAAGGCTCCCCGCTTTGCGAGGGTTGAGGGAGAGACACCAACTATACGCAGACTTCCCTTTGCATGTTTTACAAAAAAATTGTTTCCATAACTTAAACACGTGACCTTCTAGTCACAAAGAGGTAACCTTATCAGTTACTCTAAGGCTCGCCTTCAATAAATAAAAATAATATTATAACTTATAAAAAGGACAATATTTTCTCAAAAGGGAAGCAATAAAGGATATATAGAAGGAAAAATAAATGGTTAAGATGAAAATGATAAGATTATAAAAAAGAAACAAAGAGTCAAAAGAGCTTAATACCTGCTGAAGGACAACAATCTGGTATAACATATAGACATTTTAAAGGCTAGAATTTCTAGAGAGAATAGAGAAAAGTAACAAATAAAGGAAAGGAGGTTAGGATGCCTATTAAATTATAATTGAGATGCTTTTAAAATTTAAAAACTTTTGCCTAAAATAATTGTAAACCATATGGGACTTGAGAAAAGGAACCTCCATGATAAATATTTAAGTTAAGTTTTGATATTAGTAATAATCACACACACACACACACACATAATTAAATTGATATAATTAATTGAATATAATGAACAAATTAAATTGATTGATAGGATCTAACTATATAACAATGTAATTATCAAGCCAATGTAATATAATTATCCTTTAACAAAGAGAGAAAAAAAGGGGAGAGAGCGATATGCATTTTAAATATTTCATAACTATCTTTAAAATTGAAGGTCTTGAACCTATATTAAGTTGATTAATAATCTTTTTTTTTATGATTCTTTTCTCCTACTATTGGCCCTAAAAGTTAGTTTTCTTGTTTATGTTAAAATTTTCATTAATTTTTTGTTAGATTTGATACCTATTTAAAGGTGGAAACAGAAATTTGACTTAGTAGGGACAAGTCATATAAATAATATTTTATAATAAAATTACATTTCAAAATAAATCTTGTTTTAAAAAATTAAAAATAAAAGTAATTTATTATCTTTTCTAACGGGAAGAGGTGAGCTTGTTCATAATCTCATACATTTTTAAGCATTAGAGCATCGAAGTTGAAAATGACAAAAGTAACCGGTAAACTAATGTTAGATTCTTTTTGGTTGGCACTGATAGTGTTAATTACAAAAGCACGATATCGAAGTAAACAACGGTCCATTTATGTGAAATTAACTACTACGGAAGTTGTTTCCATGGCCGTCTTCGGTCAACTCCATGTAACCAACTATCTGCCTAGATTTGCTCCTTGGTCGTCCCAACAGGACAGAAACTACCCCTAGCAATTAAGGCTTATTGAGAGAAAGAATCGTTCGGAGTTGGAGAAAAAAGAGAGAGACAGAATCTTTAATAGTAATAAACAATTTGGATCCACCTCTATCTCTTTTTTTCTTTCTTTATAGGCACACGTCGTCTCCGTACAAAAGAACCAAACTTTTTCTTGTTTTGATAAGAGCACATACCCTCTTCGCCTCTCAATTATCTTCATTTTCCTTTGTGGTTTGTCTATTCAGGGTGTTTATAAAAGTTGGATTTAGTTTCTTTCGCTTAAACTCGTTGTATCTCTCTCTTGTTTTTGTGCACATCACAAGAAAACAAATCGTTCTTGAAGTTCCCAGCAACGAAAAAGGTACAATCTTTCTTGGGACTCTTGTATTCTAATAAGTAACTGCTTACCATGTTTGTTGTTAAGTTTATTGTTCTCTTTGCTCCCCTTTTTCTTTGTCGTGTGTTACTCGTTAAGTTGTGCTTCTGCGCGGCGTGCCGTTTATGCAACTGATTCTTAGATCAGCTTGTTATTTACGGCTGTTTTGTAGTCTTCCTTCATTTAGTTACTTCTAATCTTTGATTCAGAGGAATTTGGGTTTTTGGTTTCTATCACGTCATCTTTATTTTCTGGAGAGGGGAGGTGTGGTTTTCTTTTCCTCATTTTGAAAAATTGATGGTTGAAGTAGGAGCTGTCATTGCCAATTTAAATCTATTTTACATGTGATACTGTGATTATCCCAAGATTGGACGTTGTACAGCTTGTAATCTAGTACTTTTTAAACGACTCTGTAAGCTGACACTCAATTTGGTTTCTTGATATTGAAAATTTAACTAATTGCTTCTCTTTTGTTTTGAATTATTTGTTGGTATTAGATCGATTTTATTGATGTTATGTTGGTGATGCTTGTGTAACTTACTCTTCTTCATCGTCTTCTTTTCTCTCTATCATTCCAGTATTGGGGTACTTGGCTTATACTAGCTCTGGGATACGATATCTTCATCATTATTTTTATTTGAATTCTTTATTAAGCAGATAAACTAGATGCTTATTCAATGCTTCCGCGCTTTCATTGGTTGAAGAGTTAACGTAAGGCAACACAAGTGTTTTTCTAATCAGAACTTTTTCCTAACAATCAAGCTAGATATTTGTGCAAACTTCTACTCCTCTAGTAGTTGGCTGTTAGCATAAGGCAACACAATTTTCGTGTTCTTTTCTTTTTTTGTGATATAGTTGGTTGATTCAACAGCTGCAATTGAACTCTAACTCTTTATATGGCTTCAGGTTGAGTCTTAACCCATAGTGTCACGATATAAGAGGTTATCATTATTTCTTGTTCAGCCTCCATTACCTTGATTTATTGAATTGGTCTGCAAATTATCAAAAATTGGGATGTGAGGATCATCCACAGGAGCTCATGATAAGGTCTTGCAATGGCGTCTCTAAATGTTGAGAGGAAATGGGTTTTCCCTCTTGCCATAAGCTCCATCGTATGCGTTTTCCTCTTAGCAACATCATTCAACATGGGCCTTGTTTCTTCAATAAACACTATTAATCAGGTCTTCAACATCTTCCCAGCTCGTATGAGCCAGAGAAATGAACCATACGGGGATATAAAAGTTTTATCATCTTCCCCTCCTCATCTCAATGTCACAGTTACACGATTTGCTTATTTGGTTTCTGGGTCTAAAGGTGATTTGGAGAAGCTTTGGAGGACTCTTCATGCTCTTTACCATCCTCGGAACCAATATGTTGTGCATTTGGACCTTGAATCCCCAGTTGAAGAAAGATTGGAGCTTGCTTCACGAGTGGAGAAGCATCCAATTTTCTCCAAGGTTGGGAATGTCTTCATGATCACCAGGGCTAATATGGTTACCTATAGAGGGCCCACCATGGTCTCTAATACGCTTCATGCTTGTGCAATTCTTCTCCGAAGAAGTAAAGATTGGGATTGGTTTATCAACCTTAGCGCTTCAGACTACCCTCTGGTAACTCAAGATGGTCAGTATGTTTATCTTCAATTTCATTTACCAGGGTCTAGCTTCCCCAATCCTCTTCTTTTTTTTACATTTCTTTTCTCTGGTATGGAGGACGGAGCTTTGTGTATGTGCATAGAGATAACAGAAATTAACTGCTCTGTCATATGCAGATCTTATTCACACGTTTTCAACCATAAATCGAAATCTGAATTTTATTGAGCACTCAAGTCAATTAGGCTGGAAGGAGTAAGTTATCTTTACACTCCATCTCTCTTTATGCATGTGGTAAAATGAAAGCTCTTTGCCCAGTGACTGATTCTTTGTTTCATTGTTCTTTAGGCGCAAGCGAGCAATGCCTTTGATCGTAGATCCTGGCCTTTATTCAACAACCAAGTCAGACATATACTGGGCCACACAACGGAGGACCTTGCCAACATCATTTAAGTTATTTACAGGTTGGTGCTTATTGTTAACCTACTTTTAGGCCGAAAAGGCTGTTCACTACTATTTGGTTCGTTTCAAGTTCATACATGTGATTTCATGTGAGGAAGAAGTTTATCTAGTTTCCTTTTTGTTTATAGTGGTCATGGTAGCTATTCATGAAATTTGATCACTTAATTAGAAAGTACTACTTTTATTCACAGGCGATCAGAATTTAATATGTTTCTGGTTTGCGTTTAGAAACATAATTTATGATTTTGTAGGATTTTGTGGAACATAGATCTGTTATAGAGAGATCCCTACCAACGAGTGCAGATGATGTACAAGAAAACTCCAAGAGCAAATCTGCACCAAGAAAATTAGGATCTATAATTTGCATGTCTGCATTCATCAACAACTTGTATCTGACACATGAAATGGAACATTGCTTAACATTATGAAAGCTGCATGTTTGCATTCATTGAACTGGGATTTGTGGAAACTATTTGTTTTGCAGGATCAGCGTGGATGGTTCTTACACGGTCTTTCGTGGAGTATTTAGTATGGGGTTGGGATAATCTTCCAAGAACTTTACTTATGTACTACACAAACTTTGTTTCTTCTCCTGAGGGATACTTTCACACGGTAATATGCAATGTGCCAGAGTTCGCTCAGACAGCTGTCAGCCATGACTTGCACTATATTTCTTGGGACTTTCCACCTAGGCAGCATCCGCACACCCTTTCGCTTAATGACACGGACAAGATGATTGCTAGTGGTGCTGCATTTGCAAGAAAATTTAAAAGAGATGATCCTGTCTTGAATAAGATTGATAAGGATTTACTTGGCCGGGAAAATGGGAGTTTCACACCTGGTGGCTGGTGCTCCGGTAGCCCCAGATGCTCTGAGGTTGGTGATCTGAACAATATTAAACCGGGTCCAGGATCTCAGAGACTTAAACACCTCATAGCTAGCGTTGCTTTCTCCGCAAAACTGAAACAAAATCAATGTAAATAGATACCTATATCCACAAACTGAACACAACAGCCTATTGAAGATTTTTCTAAAAAAGTGTTCCTATCCCGGACTTGCACCTAATACCTCATTCTTGACAGGATTGAACGTATGCAAGTTCCATTACAATCGTGAACATTCTACATCTGTCTGCAACAATCAGACTCCAGTATAGCAAAATTACCTTTCTGTCTGTAGTCTTGGCATTCCCACAATTCTCGAATACAACTAGGAATTTTCCATCACTACTTATTCCTAATTCCGTTTCTTATGAGCTGTTTTGTTTATGAATGTAAGATTTTTAGCTTTCTGCAGACAAATGAATGTGGAAGAATTATGGCCATCATTTGGGCACTAACCACAATGCCTCTCTTGTTGTGTACGATTGCCTGGAACACATTTATGTCACGCGAATTTCGAATTGTTCATGTCATTATGACGATATCGAGGCCATTACAGTTATTTTGCATCTATTTTTGAGGACTAATGTAATTAGAAGAAACTATGAATGGTTGTTTGTGTTGTTTTTGTCTTGTTGCGTATGGCTCTTCTATATAGATGTGTAATCTTAGCAGTATTCCATGAAGTGTATTGATTTTAAACAACATATTTGTTAAGATGGACATTATTATGTATGATTCATATATACTAGTGCAATCTTAGGAGTGTTATTAGAAGAATGTGAGTGTTTTATTAGAAATTTTGGGTTTGGAACACATGACGTGTTCTTTTCTAAAAGTCAATGGTGAAAACATAGGTTGAAGATATGAGCCTCTTGATGTGGTGGAAGTGTTAAAGATATTTTGTGTTATTTTTTACTGATCATTTGCGATCTGTTGGCTTGTTTTTCAGCAATCTTTGTAAAATAGGAAACTGTAATATAGAGTCCATGATTGTAGGGTCAATGTACAGTTAAGAGTTTTTAACTATATATATTTGATGTACATATACAATGAAAATATCAGTAAAAATAGAAAGATATTCTGCCATTTTTCAACTTGGTATAAGAGAGATGGACAAATCTGATGTTGAAACTTCTGGAGCTAAGTCTGCACCAATTATCATTCAATCTCAAAATTCATCTTTCAATGCTGGGATTATTCTAAATGACACAAACTATGATATGTGGTCTTAAATTATGGAGATGCAAATTGCTAAAAAAGAAAAACTCTCACAACCACCTACAGAAAAGAATGAGAGATACGAGAAGTGGTACACTTACAATCAAAAAGTTAAGAGGTGGCTGTTGATGTATATGTCTCCAGAAATTATGAAGCGATATATTCGCCTACCCACTGCTCGAGATATTTGGAAAGCACTATCAAAAGCTTTTTATGATGGAGCTGATGAACTACAAGTCTTCACGTTAAATCAGAAGGCATTTTCTACAACACAAAATGGTAAATCTCTCTCTACTTATTATGGAGAGTTAATTGAAATTTTTAGTGAGCTAAATCATCGTGATAAGGTGATAATGGAAAATGAAAATAACGTGATCTCTTATCGCAAGTCTGTTCAGCAACAAAGAGCGCACATCTTTCTTGCTGGTTTAGATGGGGAATTCAAACAAATTCATGGTGAAATCTTAAGAATGGATCCTATTCCAGAATTAGAAGAATGTTACTCATTGGTTCTTTGTGAGTCTGTCCGCCACGTAACAATGAATGGAGAGCTTTAAAAATCTGAAGCATCTGCCATGGTGAGCATAAATAAATCGAATCAGAATCGATCATCTCAAAACCATCAAGCTCGAACCAGATCTAAGGCTTCTACAAGTACCAACAAATCCAATTTTAAGTGCTCCCACTGTGATCAACCAGGACATACAAAGGATCGCTGCTTTGAAATTGTGGGATACCCAGAATGGTCGGACCATAATCGTGATTTGAGAAAGAAAACTGCAAGCAATACCTCTACTGCTGCAATTGTAGAAACAAATATTGAGGAAGGTGTTGCCGAAAAATCAAGAGCATTGATAGCAACAAAAGGTGATGGTGGTAAGGCTTTAAATTCATCTGCATTTGTTTCTAATAGTACATGGATAATTGATTCCAGAGCTACGGATCACATGACATTTGATTCTGGAAATGTTTCATCCCTTAAATCTTCCTCACAAAAATTTATTTCCACTACTAATGGTTCATCGGCACCTATCATTGGAGAAGGATCCTTGTCTCTCACTAATACATTGAACTTAGATTCTGTATTAGTTGTCCCATCTTTAGATTATAATCTCTTGTTTGTTTCTCAAATTACTAATGCTCTATTTTGTGTTGTAATTTTTTTGGCCTAAACGTTGTGTGTTTAAGGACATCCAAACGAGGTGGATGATTGGTTGTGGTACTAGACAAGGAAAGTTGTATTACTTGGAATTGGAGTCGCAAAGTTCAAATCAGTTACGTCAAGCTTTTTCGGTAGACTGTTTTGAGAACAAAACAAAAAAATCTGATATCTGGCTATGGCATCGAAGGCTCGGACATGTTTTTTTTGGTTATCTTAAGAAATTATTTCCCAAGTTATTTACAAAATTTGATGGTTCTAGTTTCCGGTGTGACGTTTGTGAACTTGCAAAAAGTCATCGTGTGTCTTTTTCACCCAGCATGAATAAAAGTTTGATTCCTTTTATGGTAATACATTCTGATGTTTGGGGTCCATCAAAGGTGAATACATTAGGAGGTTCACGTTGGTTTGTTACTTTTATAGATGATTGTACTAGAGTGGCTTGGGTGTGCTTGATGAAATTCAAAAGTGAAGTGAATTTGTTGTTTCAAAAGTTTCATAAAATGATTTGCACCCAATATAATGCAAC
>JAOSBP010000005.1:23855493-23872133 GCA_027563825.1 Erythroxylum mucronatum
AATTAGAGTAAGTGGTCTACAGGAAAGTTGTAGCTTGTCTTTCAATCTTTCCAACGCTATAAAGTATGCAATTTTTGAATATGAGAATTGAAAGATGTGAATGTTTGAAGTTTGGATGTTGTTTTAGGATGACACATATTCTGGCAAAAACTTTGATTGAAAAATTGACCTAGTTAGAGGTTGAACTTTAAGTGCTTCATGAAATTTGAAGATTTTGTTTTGATCTTTACATTGATATAAAGTATAGAATTTTTGGACCACGAAAAGTGGAGTTATGATTTTTAGAAGTTTCTGTTACTGTTTTGATATTATCATTAGTGGACATAAACTGTGAAGTGGTTTTGACTCCCTTAGAGGCCAAATTGATTTTTCTGTCCTTCATGGAAGTTGTAGAGCTTCCTTTGAGTTTTCTATTGATACCAAATTTGTCAAATTTAGAGTTCGGGATCAAGAGTTACGATTTTTGAAAATTTTGGTTTTATATATATATTTGAAGTTCTGTTATTTTGCTTATAATCCGACCCTTTTGTAATCTTTTGTTTATAATTTCCCCGTCCCATATCCGATTGACTTGGTTTTTGAAGCATTGGATTTCTAAGACAATTATCTACATTTTCATGGAAATTATGATTTTTGAGATTAATCTGGAAAATATTTGATTTAATCAAAGTGAGTTGGAAAATGTTCTGAACATGCTTCAGTATTTTGGTGAAATCTTGATTTGTACAGCTCCGATTGAGTTGATTCTTGTCCCAAAATTAAATAAAGACATGGGGATACAAGTCATCTGAAGGAATCAAATTTCAGTTCAGTCCTTAGGATGTTCAATTTCTGGTGTGAAGTTAGGTGTAGTGTTCAGTCTCGGTTTTGTAATCGTTTGAAAGTGTTTTAGCCATAACTTCTTCATTTCTGAACCAAATTGAGCGTTTTTAGTGTCGTTAGAAACGTAAGACAATGAGGAACATTTCTCTAGAAGGAAATTTTAGCAAATTCCTTCAATTTGATGGTTAGAAAAATGTCCTGAAGTAAGCATGTAGTAAAATGAATTTTAGGGGCAAATTTGGAAGATTACTTAAAGTGTTAAGTTAGAAGGCTTATATGTAAGCGCTTTATGGTCTTTTTAGCAATCATTAAAGGGCAACAAGGGTGGCTGTCGTTTTTAAAGAAGTGAAGCACAACACTTAGAGGAAAAAGAACAAAATGAAAGAAAGGAGAGTGAAGTTTCGATGAGAAAGAAGGAAAGAAGAAGGAGAAAGACTAGGGTTCGATTTTTATGAGTCTTAGAGCAAGCTTTTGATGTTGTTTCAAGAGAAAAAGGTGGAGGAGCACAAGAGCTTCCTTCCAAGCTAAGAAAATCCAAAAATGGTGAAAAAATAAGGTAAGAGAAATTTTTTAGCTTTGAAATTTTGATGAGTTTTTGGTTTAGATGACTTGGAAATGTTATGGGTTTGTGATTTCTCAAGTCAATTTTGGTAATTGCATGGTTTAATTGGTTCAATTTTGGATGTTTAATTAATTAGGGTTTATGCCATGAATTAGGGAATTAAGGAAAGGAATGGAGAAATTGAGGCTTTGGACAAGTTCTAAGCATGGAATTGAGGTGGGTGATATGTTTATATTTTGAATTATAAGCTAATTAAATGATTTCGAAAAATCAAGAAGCAAAATGTTTATAAATTATTGTTTATGTTAATGTAAATTATGATTTCCGAATGATTAAATTCATTACTTTTGGAATGATTTTAAGAAATTATTATTCACTATGTTTGAATTATATAAGAAATGTCTACAATGATTAAATTCAATGTTTTGAATGATTTGATAAAATTGATACGATTTTCGCATTCATTGTGTTTTAATGATTTGATAATTGCTCTAGGTGTGGCATTCTGTGTTTGGAATAATTGAGAATTGCTATGTGAAATTATGTGAAATTGTGAATGTCAATTTGTTTGATATGGCATAATATGAAAACTAAGTTTTCGAAATGTGCCTTCGGGCAATCCGATTTTCAAGTATGAATTATGTGTTATATGGGTTTGGTTAGGTCCCATAAGTTTGAGTCAAGTGCACTTGTCTTCTTTTTAAAGGCTTCGCCCGCCTGCCCGCTAGTGGCATTGGAGCTCCAATTTCAGACTTCCATAAGTTCACGGCTACACTGACCCGCTATGCGGGAAAGTATAGTACGTTTCGTTCACGACTGCATAGGACCGCTATGCGAGAATGTGCAGTACGTTCCGTTTTGGACCTATCCAAACCATTCTGATGTGCTTATGTGTTTTTATTTCGTTTGTGGTGCATTCATGTTTTAAATTTTGTTCATGATTTGTGAAGTATTTGAAGATTTTGAGAAATGAATAATTGCAAATTTTTCTGTCGTGAAATTATTTGATATTGTTTCTGAACGATTTGAAAAGTTGAAAAAAATAAGCTTTCGATGAATTTCCTACTGTGAGATTTTTTATAAAATGGAAAAATTTTAGAAAATAATTTTTACTTATTATTCGATTTATAAACATGTTATCCACGAGCTGTCAAGCTTACCCCCTTTCATCCCCATCTCCAAGTATCGAGCGGGAGATCGGATGAAAGAAAGTCAAGGCTTTTGATCGATTTTGGTTATCTTGGGTTTTGTGTATTTTGGGCTTTTGTATTAGTTTTGTATATGGCTTGGAATGCCATTGATGTATTGTAAGCATTTATTTCATGATGGATATGAATTATGAATTATGTATGGAATTGAGTTATGAATTTGTGTACGATCATGGGATATAAATTGTGATTGTATATGAATATGATTGGTTTAGGTTTAGATTGATTTATGAATTTGCATATTGAATTGAGAATGAATATGATTGGGATTGATTCTGATTATGGATTATGGATTAATACTTATTGAAGTGTTTTAGGTTTAGAATTGTGTTTGTTTATGCTGGGATTCTAGACAGGAGGTCCGATGACTTGTGTTGATGGATTAGAAATATAGAAGTGATTTTGGTTTATGGTTACGAATTGATGAATTCAAATAAGGAAATTGATTTTGCTTGATTAAAGAATAAGAGAAGGAAAAACAAAATTTACACCGATTCGGATTGGTTTAGACCGATAGTCTTAAGGTTTCCAACGCGACACTTTTCGAAAATTTTTTGTTAGCGGATGTCAGAAATTTGTTTTAGTTCGATTTGAATTCGATTTGTGTTTCGATCTTTCGATTTTGTTTGCTTCCGCTTTCATTTTTCGTTTCCGTTTTTCGCTTTTTTGGTTGGGGTCAGGTTTTAAAAATCAGGTCCCAACATTAGATATGAGTTGCCAATTGCTGCCCAAACAACTTAACTTATTTAGATTTTCCTCTTTAATTTTGGTCTCTAACATACAAAAAACCCAAGGTTTCTCCTGCTTCACGAAATCCTTTAAAGCACAAAGCTTAGAAGGATTATTTATTCCTCTCACATTCTAGACAACTATTGACATAATTAATTGGTTTACCTTTGGAGCATTTCCTACTGCTGCTTGTGCTTTTTCTAGAGGTGACTGGCTCAAAGAGATCTTATTGATTCAGTGCTGTTGGCCTCTCAATTTGTGCTGAACTGCATTCATTCATGTTTTCCCTGAAATAGTCATCATTATGATTAATTTCAATAAGAAGCTCATCCTCCCCTCCTTCCCTCATTTCAGGCTTGCTTTCAGCTGTTGAGGTTTCACTTAGTTTGCTTGGTAATACCTCTTCCTCCTTCGGATTGGTGGTAGAGCTGGAAGGAATTGTTGTTTCTTTGGGATCCTTCTCCTGATGCTCTACTTCCAGTAATGTCTCCTCCTTTTCCAATAGGGCTTCGGTCTCATTATTCTCAGTTTGCTTTATTCCCATCAATTCCCAATAATCTCCCTTAATGAAGTATTTTCCCATCGGTTTCCAGGCCTTGCCTTAGGATTTAAGGGAGGGTTTCCATTGATAAGTTACTATAACACGATCCTCTCGCGGTGAATTACCATCTGCCAATCGGAGGAGAGGAATACTATCCTTCAATTTCTTAGATAGATCCATGCTCACACATAATCTTGCAAAGCCAATGCGTTTCTTCAAAGCTGTATTTTTGTCCATGCACATTGGGTTGCCCAAGTTACTTGCAAGCATACTCAAACCTTTGGTAGTCCAATATTCCAAAGGAATATTGTGAATGTTAATCCATAGAGGAAGGTTCTTCAATCGAATTTTCTCAAGTTCCATTCCTGATTGCCATGTTTGTAGAAAGAGGGGAAGTTGGGACACATGCCAAGGCCCCTCTTCAATGACCTTTAGGGCTTCCGATTTAGAAGAAAACGTGAATATAATGTTGTTCTCTTCCAAAAGCATTACCTCTAGAAGTCCTCGTCTAAGCCAATTCCTCTTAGCCCAAGCATGCATAATCAGAATAGCTGGCCTCTTCTCCACGAAAAAACCCACTAGTGTAACTTCCGATGTTTTTTTTCCTTGCTTTAATTCCTCAAGGCTAGGGGCCACCATAATGCATCCATCCTTCTCCATAGGAGGGTAGTAGACCAAGGAGAAGTCGACTTGGTCCTCAACGACCTGTTTCCATGTTTTCCTTGCTCCATTTGCATTATTCCCAAAGGAAATTGAAGCTCCTAGAGGGGCAGTAGGAACCCTAGCAGAAGAAGGGTGTGGAGTAGAGGAGGAGGAGAGGTGTGAGGAAAGGCTAGTGGGTTTAGGAATAAGGTTGGGGTTAGGATCATGTTTAGGGGATGGGTTAGGAGGGGTTGTTTAAGGGGTTTTAGGGGATTTTTGTAGGATGGACAAGGGGGGGAGGGGGAATCAGAGTCCATTTCTGAATATTAAAAAGGTTTGATGTTCTGAATGTGTGAAATGCAGGTACTGGAAGCAAAGAGGAAGCAGAAGGCAGATTGGAGACCGCATCTGGAATCGTAAAGGCATTTTATGGGAGGATATGGAGAGGAAGCATAAGGCAGATGGATGACTGCAGCTGGAATCCGAAAGGGATTTAGTTGAGAAGATTGAAGGTAGTGGCTGGCGTAAGTGGAGAGTGTTGCTGGTGTTGAGAAGTTTGAAGGAAGTGGCTGGAGTATATGGAGTAGGGGAGCTGGTGTTGTCGACGGTGGCTAAGGCATGGTGTGTCCATCCTTATACTTCGGTGTAGATGGATTTAATAGCTTTATCTCTTAGCATCATGAGAATAGGAGGAGTAGTTGTGTGGAAAGAATGCCTGTGATGAGTATGAAACACCTTAAATGGGTGCGAAATTTGTTTATGTAACTAGTGTTGTATTCGTCATACTTTTATAGAGAAAGTTTGTAACATTACACAGTGGCTAGAGATGAATAAATGTTCCAGAACTTGATGCTAATGGGTGTTGGGTCTTATGCATAATTTCTAAGGATGCATAAAAATTACAAGTTTAAGGAACTTATGGGTCTATTTTATAACCCTAAATGTAAATACCATTATTAAGTTTAACCTAGGAGACTTTTGGAAGGTGTTTGATAACTACCTTACTTGAATTTTCACAGTTTTAGTGTTTCTTATCATAAAAGGAGGATTAGAAGAAAGATCGAAGGAGATTGTGATAGCTTCTCAAATTCTTTCTCTTATGTTACGAATGATTCATTTTTATCACGTTTAATGCAAAAAATCCTAGTTAAGCTTAGAGATGTGGCTTATAAATTCAATCTTAGGAATTATATTGAAATTAAATTATTAGGGAAAAAGCCTTCAAAAATATAAGTAGACAAACTTAGGTCCAGCTAGACAAATAGTTTTTTCTTTCCCAATTATTAGCTTTTATTGCAATTTTTATTTAAAAATGATTCAAAAAGGTCTTAAATGTATCAATCATTTTAATTTAATAAAAAATAAATAGATAAATTTTTATTTATTTTAAAAATCACATATAATTATGATAAGATTCTTAAGTGATACATTAATCAAAATTAAGGAATAAAGCCTAAATATTTTTGTTATGAAAATATCCACCTTTAAATGTTTTTTACAAAACACAATAATTTTTACAATTGCGGTATTTTTTTTTGTTTCTCACGAGATATTTTAGGAGGGTTCCAATTATAAGAAGGTACCTTAAAGTTATTCACACTCAGAGTCTCAGACTAATCCCCGTTCGAGTTAAGTATGTTCTTTGTGGAAGGCAAAATTCTGGCTCCAAATTTTAAACAGCTGCATACATAAAGGGGGTTTAAACCTACAACCTCGCTTGAGTCAGGAGAAGCTACTATTAACTAACCTGCGCCTTGGGTTCAATTGCGGTACATTAAATATGATATCGTTACAGAGCGCTGTTTGGGTACGGACAAGCACAATTATACAAAGCAGTTCAGAACAGCACAACACACCTACGAAAACTTCTACTACTGATTGCATAGTCAGTCCGGCAACGTTATCCTCGTCATCTTCCTGTGGGTCTCTGCCATGTCGAGAGGCACTGACCGTCTCATAAAGAGTGTGAAGCGTTTCGCAGGTTCCCAGTACAAGAACTTTACCACTCGCTATGGAGACCAATTGATTGACATTTTCGAGTTCCCCATAAAGCTGGTTTTGTCCCCGTTCACTCTCGCCTTTGACATCGTTGGCTCCGCTCCTCGTGGCTTTGGTGTTCCCGAGCTCATCTCCAAGATCTCTTACACTTCCATCTTCGTACAATTCTCCGTCTTTCACTTTGTCATTGCTTTTGGGTTATGTGCTAGCTGACATATTGTGCCAATTCCTTTTTTTTTTTAAGTTCTACTTTTCATTTGCTTAGATGGGTATTCAATCTTTGCCCTAATTATGTATTTTATGGAGCTGCGATTTCGTTATTTACACGAAATGTGAGTTTACATATGCGGCGATACTGTTGTGTTATAACAATACGACAACTTGGAGATTGTTTTATTTTGACATCAGGACAATTATTTTTCCGTTAACCTGTTTGCATTAGTGTAAGTTTACAAGTCTGATTGGAGGACGTATTCTATGTTTGCTGAACTAGGTGTTGCTTAAGTTCTATCCAAATGTTGTGGATTTTGAATTCATATGTGTGTATTCTGTCTTTTTATTGATATTTATTTTCTTAGTGGGAGAGCTAGTAAAATGCTGTTATCTTTATGAGTGAAGCTGCAGTCGACACTGGATTTTTGTGACAAGTCTTTGGAATTACTGGTTTAGTGTCTGAATGGAATATGTTTTCACTTGAAAAATTGTGCACCACATTTGCCACAAATTGAAAAGTAGTACCGATATTTACCTTTATGAATTATGCTAGTTAAATGGTGAGAAATGAAATATTCCTTGAATTTTTTCAAGTTTGCTTGATCAGTTATTAAGTCATTCTATGAGCTTTTACATAGAATTTGCATAAATTATTGCATTTCTATGTTATGATGGGGATTTCAATATTTTCATATAAGCATAGAGGTTGTTTCAATATTTACTTTGCGATTTGCTGTTGTATCACAGGGTGTTTGCACTTTATTGGTTTTCTGTATGCTGTAGAACCTGGAAAACCAGAAATGGGGCTTTTTTGGGATGCTAAATCCATTTATTTTTAGATTATGATTGTAACTATGCAAAACTAGCTGAGGTCTCGATCAAAATATTCAATCTATTTACATTGTGAATGCTTCTAGTTGTACTGTTTTATGTATAAGAATTTGGCAGATTCAATAATGGTGTTTTGATTTTTTTTTTCCACTTACATGCTTCATGGTTTTGTGTTTGTTGGTTAGCTTAGAGGTAGAACTTTGTTATCAATTGATAGGGATTTACTTTCCCATATTTCTTGTAGTAAAAATTGGAAAAATGCTTGGAATATCAATTTTATTTTATGTTATGATTGCCATTGTGAATTGTCTTCCCTGTTCACTTGTTTGCAGGCAATTGCTACACTTGGTACCTATGATATTATATTGGAGCTGGGAAAGAAGGTGGTGTGTCAAAGGTACTGACACTGCAATAATATATTTCCGTTCTAGTGTCCTTTTATACTAAATTTAATTTAATTGATGTGTATAATGTTAATCTTCATATCTGGCAATACGCCAATGATCTTTTCCTATCTTAGATGAGTATTCTTCCTAAAAGTTACGACCATTCATTATAAAGAAAAATGTCCCTGTCAGAGTTTTCATGCAGTAAATTATGTATTTCATATTTTGAACTTGAATAAGTGGAACTGGATATGGTACTAGATTATGGTTATCTCTTCTTGTTCAATATCCCTCAAAGTGGGTGGTCATTCTCTCTCCCTATTTTTGGCAAAGCATGATTAGGAGGGGTACAGAGGTTATCAATAATCATCATTTTTAAAACATATGGTGCACTTTCATGTTCACTAGTACAGTGAAATATTGTGTGGTAAATTTTAGTTGGCCGGTGACATATGCATTTTGTATTTCTTTGTTTTAAAGAACTAAAATTAAGTGTTCCTAGTGAAGTTGGTGCTTTATGTCATCTGAAAGGTTTGTATTAGCCCTGTTACAAGAGGCTGTCTGTTTGAATTGCAGAAATTGTCGGAAATGCAATGGATGGCAGGCATTGCGATGTACCATGTGCAGAGGATCAGGGAAGGTGCAGTACCAAGTTAAAAATTGCACACTAAGAAGGTACATCACTTTGGTTAAATTCATCTATTTGAGTATCTTGAAATATCCTATGTAAAAAGCAGTTGATCCAGATAGAAATCACTTATTCAGTTCTCATGTATAACCAAAACTAATGTGTCATGTCAACAGTGTAAGTAGATCCAATTCAACTATCTAGCCTAATGCAGCTAAGAGGATTGAAAGAAATAAATATAGATGTAGTAGAATATAAGTTTAATGCACATGGGCTGTAACCATATTGCCATTAAGACTCCTAACACAATAAAACACCCCCAAGGCCGAAAATAAAATGAAAGAAAGGCAAGAAGATAAGCACTTTATTGGGTAGTTTTGATGTCATAGTGGTATCTGTATTAACCACAAGTTATGGACTGGTTAGTCTACGTTTACTGATCTGCTTGGATCATTATCTATTGGATTGTTTCTTTTATGTGCAACCAAAATATTTCAGGATGAGGTTTAAGAGCAACCACTTCACCTATTGTTTCTCCTCTCACTGATTTCTTGCCTGATCTAAGCAAACAACTATATCTCATTCTTAATATTGAAATATGGTCTTTTATACATCAGGTTGAGAATAACTTAATATTCGTGCCTTTCCGATTTTTTTCATTTAATGTTATATTATTATCTCCTATTTACCATTTAACTGCTTATGCATGAGAATAACTTAATATTTGTGCCTTTCCTTTTTTTTAAAAAATTTAATGTTATATTATTATCTCCTATTTAACATTTGACAACTTATGCATACTAGTTTGTTGTTTTTACATTACATTATTAGTTTTGTATTGCTCATTTCAGTGGAGAGAAGGCTACAGCAGAGTGTATTGCAGATGCCATTACTGAAAATCGCGCTGGGCTGGTGCATCTGCCCTCCACTATAGATCTTAATATGCCTTTGCCATCCAAAGACTGCCCAACTTGTGATGGAACGGTGAGACTTGAATGTCCATGCATTTGCAGCCAACATTTTAAAAGATGTCACGCCCTCCCTGTACTTAATTCCATATGGTTTATGTTTATTTATTGACTGTGACTTATATGACTGTGCATTTCTTCATTTCAAGCAACTAACTTTCTATTTTCTGTGAATTTGGATGCATATGGTGACTGAGACAACTTTGCATCCTTGGCCCTAAGTTGCAATATTTGCAGAACATGAAAAATCTTTTAGTTTGATATTTCCTTGTCTTGCAGGGTGTAATGAGCTGTCCTGAATGCAAAAACAAATTACAAATCAGGATCTCTGCGGATGATGTGAGTTCTATATTTTTAATTTAGTGATGCTGGATTTATTCTGTTGCTTCCTTTTGAAAAGGGATTTCTCGAATATAGTCAGGTAGCTCATCACGTGTTTAGAACAGAAAAATAACTATGCTAATAGACTCCTTTAAGTTAATCTCTTTAAAAGCTGCAATATATCAATTTAAATATCTTTTCCTTCTGCACAACATAACAAATATGTGCAGACTGCACAGTCTAATTATTAGCACAGATGCTGTGGATTTGCAATGCTTTATTGTCTTATAAGCATTCTTTTGTAACTTCTACATGTGAGAATACGAGTTCCTGACAATGAAATGCACCAACAGCAATCTTATCTTAGAAATTATATTTATAAATGGCTGTGTAACTTTTGTTATGTTGCTGCATGTTAACGTTCTACCCCCTTAAAATAAGACAATTGCTTCCCTATTCTTGAATGGGGTGTTGTGAAGTTTTCCTCGAATCTTGAGAACAATAATGTGCAATTTATAGCTAAGGAGTTAAATGGTGGAAATCGGTAGTGAAATAGTGATTTTCTGATTTGCTGATTCGGGGAATTGTTTGGATCAAACGAAAACTGTATATAGATAGATGAAAAAAAGTTAGTACTAAGTAGATGTAAGCAGTTTTTAATTAACAAATATTTTACTTAAAAAACTTATTATAGAGTTTGTAATGGGGAAAAATGAACAACTTAAGAATTAATAATGCAGTAGCAATAGAAAAAGGTCATTGCATAATGTGTCTGCATAATTTAAATATGCTCTACATATCATTGCCATGAAGCTTTATACTTTATATTCTGCCATTACATTTGTTGAAGTTGTGCATCCTTACAAGCTTTGTACTTCTCTGCAGATCATGGAACCCCCATGGAAAGCCATTAATGTCTTGAAAAAGATGGACTATCCTTATGAGGCAAGTGTCCTTTTCCCTGTTGGTAAATATTCTAATTCTTCTTGCTTAAGGTTTGGGTCGAGACTGGGTTGTATCTTTAACAGTTGAATTGAAAGCAATTGAAATCCGTACTTAATTATTTGCAATTGCCATGTCCTAAATTTACAATATGCTAGTGAGGAGGCTGGGCCTGCATTCTATGGTTTATACCACTTTTAGAATGTGAGGTACATTCTGATGGTGCACGTGTGCTAGTGCTTTTGTCTGTGCACATAGTGGAATGGCATGCTATTGCATTGCCATGGTCTCAGTGAAGCAGTGGTTTGCTAGGGAAAAATATGCTACTCCAGAACTTTGATCAACTTTTAAGAAAGTGTATATTTGATTGTCAAATAAAAACATGTTATCGGGGCATGCAGATAGTTTATTTGGTATCTTCTGCTTTTTATTTACATCAACCTGTTATTTTTCATTGCAGTGTTTTATTTGTATGATGTTGGTTTTCTGAATTGAAACACTTGAAATTTTGCATGCAGGGGAGCTCTGTGGCCCCTGTAATTGTTCATTTCATTGGGGTGTTTTATTCTTCATGATAATATTTTACTTGCATGATTTGTGAATTGTTCTTTTCCTATATTGGTTGCCCGAGGTGACAAAGATAAATATTTCACTAATCAAAACAATATATGTTTTTTGTTTTCTAGTTTTGTTTATTTCCATTCTGTTTCCTCTTTATAAGTAGTAATTATTATGTTTTGCATATTCTAGTTGGCTCCATATGCTGGGTCCTAAAATTGGTAATGATGTGTGATTTTTAGAAGGGAAAGCTAGAGACAATTGCTTATTGTTAACTAGGTTTTAGGCTTCCTACTTATAATAGCAGGGTAATACAAGCTAACTTTAATATTCCAAAATAGTACTATTTCGCATGGGATACTTTTATCAGAATCCATAACATAATATGCTAAATAGATAGCGCTTTCTTGCAAGTGAACCATAGATGCTTCAGTTTGTTACAAATTGCCTTTACCCTAAATTCATACAATTTTCTATGTAGATTTAAAACCTTCATCTACAAATCTTCATTCTTGGCAATTTTTATCATAAAGTGTCAACCTAAGAAGATTTTTGTTGAGATGCTTACTCAAACTATCATACACTCTTCATCATTTGAAGAGTTTTGTGGAGACGCACCTGCTTAAATCATCACTAGCAAAATTGATTTGAGGAAGAGGTTCAATAAAATCTGCAACTGTATTGAGTTCTCCAACATTTATAAGTGAAGTTGATATCTTAGTCCAGGTTATCACTCTACCAGTTTAAAACCCGTAACTTTTCAATGAACAGCAGGGTGGTGTGAATCGTACCACGTCAGTACTGTTCACGCCCTATAGCAGCCATCGTCATCGGTTTTCTTTAGGTTTCTAATGCTTTGATGCCATGTATAAGAGAAAATAGATAATAGAAATACTTGTTATTAACTAGGTTTTAGCCCTCTATTTATAATAGTAGGAAAATATTAGCTAATTCTGATGTTTCAAGATAGTATGATCATAATATAGAATGCTAAGTTTCTTACATGATTTAACTTTGTTCATAGAATGTAGTATATGTCAGCAGATGTTGTGCAAATTTGCCATCTTATTTAAATCTAAGGATTAGTTTCCTTTGTGGTTGCTATTTCAGCATATAGTTGACAGCATGAGAGATCCGAGCATTGCTGCGTTTTGGTTGTTTTCATTACCTCAGATTGTTGGTGGACTCGACTATGATGATGATGTCAGGCAGAAAATTTGGTGGCAGTACAGGGTATATTGTCAAATAGCTTCTTTATCCCTCTGTTTCCTGAACCCATTTTATGCTTTTCAAAATTTCCTGGATTATCTTTTGGTTCAAAAATTGTTTCAATATTTAATATTTGGTCTTTGCATCTCTAGCCCCTTTTAAATGTTTAAATGGAGTGCATATTGTAGCTGCTAAATGTTTCTTTTTTGCCTAGAACCATTTTTAAGGTTGAAGCATGTCACTGAGAGAAGCAACAAAAATATTTATTCCTGCATTTACTAGATCTTCAACATTTCAATGTTTGGTTGAAGCCACCAAACTGGATGAACTGCTGCTAACACAAGTCTCTGCTGTTGTACGTGCCTCTATTTTTCCAACTCGACTGTACAGAACTGTTATCTATCCTATGAAAATTGTTAGCTTGAGCAGTATTCCATGTGAAATTTTAGGCGAGGGATTTGTGATAATCATTTATATCATGCTTCTGGCCATTGATTAGGTAAGGCTCTAGATGGCATGACATTAAACTTATTGCTGCTATCACCATGAATTGAAGTTTCCTGCCTAATCTCCTGGTTATTTTGACATGGTGCCTGAAGCCTCACCCTGAAATTTGCAGAAGTGGCCAATACTATATCTAACATACGCTATTTTATACAAGTTGTACTTCACCATAACTTTATTAAATACCAAAATCATAAGCCAAGCTGAGTGAATACATAATTTTTTAATAGTTACCAATTCCTGTAATAGTTTGGCAAACAAGTTTTATCCTGTTTGATTTCTGTTGGTCTAGGAATCAATGCGGTATAATCAATTACGTGATGCTGTAGCCAAGCGAAATCCTGGATGGGAGCACTTGCAAGAAGTAAGATGATGTTCTGTTATCGTATACTAAATTAGTAGCCTTGTGCTATGAATTGTAATATATTATGCATTTTTGCTGGGTGTAATGATATTTATTATAAGATGTAAACTGTTTACATGGAGAAAGTGTTCAATGTTGTAGCGTATGCATTACTAATTTTGACTAACCGATGTTGTTTCCTGGTTATATCTTTTTAAAGTGCTATTCTTTAACTTTATTTGTCTTGAAGCACTTGAGACATGCGTATTGATTGTGTAGTGGAAAAGCTAAGGGCAAATTTATGTTCACATTGCTAGAAGAGTCTGTTGGGTTTTTATTAGCACTTAGCTCTTCCTTGTTCAGGGAAATTATTTTCCAGAGTTCTTATCAGAACATATTTGCCATTTGCAGGCTTTGATCTCCATAGATCCTGTCCGTGCTAGAGAAGATCCTGTTGTCGTGAAAAATGTTTCATATTATAAGGCCAAGAAGGCACTGGAGGCAGAGGTCATGAAGCTTGATCCTCCACCACGACCACAAAACTGGGGTGTAAGTAGTAACTATTCTCACTGGAAGTCTTCCAGTTCTTAAGTTATGGCAGGTATATTTATCATGCCAATAATTGGAAGAAAAGAACGATTGGCATTTGAAAAAGCGTCTATTCGTCTATCCATTGTGGTTGGAGATACAACTTTCCACAGAGAGAGAGAGAGAGAGGGGGATGGAGAGGGACATTCAAAAGTTAATAGGATACTGAAGTAAGAAGTTTGTTCAATTAATGAGAAAATATTGATATTTTGCAGGAGTTGGACCTACCATTGAATGCATCATCCTGGAGTGAGGAAGATCTTAAAAGTCCCCAAAAATTCTATGAGATGACTATCCTTCTTAATGCACAAAGAGAAATCGCTGATAAGATTTTGGATGCACAATGGGAAACTAAATGGCGTCAAGACAAGGTTGGTGATGTTTGCATCTTTTTTCCTCTATTATATACTTTGTCTAGGATTTACTTGACTGGCGGATTGAAGTATAACCTTCACTTGTAAATGTGCCCTGGAATTAAATAAGTTGACATAAGGTCTCTATTATCGTAAAGAGTAAGAGAGATTGGAAGAATGTGGCTTAAGGCACTCATATGCTTATTTGTATGTGTGTGTGTATATATATTTAATATTAGGTTATAATAGGGGTTACCAGTATCATTTCATAAATACCTTTATTTTTAACATTCTTCCTCATATTGGTGCATAAATTTCATGTGACCACGCTTGTTTTAAACATTTTCAACTTGAGTTCCTCTCAAAGGTTTTGTAAATAGAACGGTTAGTTAATCACTTGAACTGACGAAAGAAATCACAATTTCCTCCTCCAATAGTTTTCATAATGCAGTGACAATCAATCTCGATACCTTTGGTTCACTCATAATAGACTAAGTTTGATTTTATATGCAATACTGCTTGAGTAACAGAGTAGTTTCAAAGACATTAACTAGGCTTCTCCAATTTCTGTAAAGCCAATGTCTGACCCATAGTAACAGGTGACAAATAGTCATGGCGCAACATATTACCCCTGAACTGGATTGGGTAATATATTCCAGCAGTGTTACAAGTACTTAGATAGCCTATTTTTCACAATAGTCTCAAAAGTTCACATTCTTTTGATATGCCCAAGTCCTTGATACATTGATTATGAATACTCAATTGGGGTAAATTACATAATTTTATAGTGGGGTGGCAGATTTGTGAACTTATGCTTCTGGGTTGATAATGCTGTGTTATATCAAATAACCAGCTTGCATGTGTGTGCTATCTTGAGACAGTTAATAGATCGCTAGATCTCTATTGTAACATCACAGAGAAATGAGTTTACTGCTCTGTTTCTTATTTACAAATGGAGTTATATAAGGTTTTCTTAGCTTTGTTGTCAAAAAGTTGGCGTTGAAAAATATAAACTCCAATAATTTGTAGGCATTTGAGCACATAAAAGCCATGACACATACCTTATTCAAGGAAAAACTTATTTAGTTTCAAAGGTTGTACTTCATATTTGTATCTGAATAAGCTTTCTCAATGCTATTCTGCACATCTTTAGATAAAATTTTGCCACTTGCATTTGCTATTTGCCCTCTACTATACGATCTATTCTGAATTGTAGTTGAATGAAATACTGGAGGAGAAGGTCCGACCTTTCTTGCAGAACATTGACAATGCTGTCCTTTCTAGGCCTATTGTTCTACAATCACCAGATCAGGATAAACAGGTTTTGCCCTTATTCTTTTAGAATTTGTATAATTAAGTTGTTGTGATTGGGCTGCAAAACTTTTGGGCCATGCCACTGGCAATTGGAGAATCAATTTCTTATTTGCTTTATCTATTCTTTCTTCTGTTTGTGTTCTATTCTAGTATAGCAGCAGATTTTGCTGATTCTTTGTAAAATCTCTTCAGAACTGGGCATTTTATTGCCCTGGTTCAATATTCATTCATGATTATATCTTATGCTCGATTTGTTTAATGAAGATGATATCATCATACCTTACCTCCTTCAGCCATTGTGAGGACCTATCATATGTCCACTAACATATAGCCAAGTTTTGAATATTTGCTGCTGTAGTCCGTGATGATGCATTCACTTGTGCAATGTTTGTTATGTATTTTGGTGCAGAGGAGTCGGCGGAGAAGATGGTGGTTCTTTTGAAGTTTCAAACATTTATCTTATATGGATAAAGTAATGTGATGGTCTTACTGATCAACATATATGTTTTCCTATTCGAATTCCACTGTTCATAGTTGCGTTATCTGCGATTGAAGGGTGAGGATTCTGTACTTGGGTATTCTCTCCTCTTCTTTGGCTTCTCAGCTAATGTTCCTGGAGCTAAACCATTGCCTCTACGTAATGCTATCATATTAATGATTTTGTTGTCTCATTATTAGCAATCATCTGTTTCACTACTTCTTGCACACGCAATGAACAATGATGTTGTTATTTTTGTTCTGCAAAGTATTAAGGAAGGGTTAATGATGAGAGTGATGTACGAGCAAAAAAGTGATAGCGGGTTTGTGACATGTACACCTGCATAAAACTAGCCAACTAAATTTACCAAGTATGCATTTTAGTTGATTTTTATTCTCAAATTTATTTAGTATTAATTGACATTCTGTTGAGACTAGATTTCAGAATAAGTATAGCAAGAAGAGAGGAGGTAAGAAGGAGAGCACTACCGGTAATGTGTGAA
>JAOSBP010000005.1:23872233-23895245 GCA_027563825.1 Erythroxylum mucronatum
GGCTGTTGTGTGTTGCTTAATAGTGCAGGACAGTATTGTTGGGGTTGATTTAGAGTTAGAGCTGGTGGTCTCTAACACATTCCTAGCCATGAACGGCCTAAACTCGTAAAGTCAGTAACTAAACTAATAAACTAGTTAGTATTTTCCTAAATTTCAAATCAACTCGTAGAGTTGAAAGAGTTTAGCTCATAGAAGTCTGCATGAAATAGTTGTAAACTTTTACTCCCCTGCACTTGGGTTGTAAATTTCACATTTTGATGTTTATGAATACAGGCAAAAAGATAAACCAACTTAAAACTGTAGAAGACAATTTTTATGCGGTTATCCAATTGCAACCATTTCATTTTCGTTTGTCTGTGATTCAACTTTGTCATAAAGAGTCCTCGAGGGGTTCCTTTTGACTTGTCCTTTGGCGTGTACGATTGATCGTTGAATATGACAATGGATTATTATCTCATTTAAAGATCCTTTTCAAATTGTATCTTATTTTCTGAATTGATGAATATACATGTATATATATATAGCAACCAGTACAAGATAAAAGATCTCAAATTTGTTTTTCTACCGCAATATAACTTTGATTGCAACTCGACCTCTAATTCAGATGAATAAGAATGTATCAAAATCACAATCATAATATTTTATGTGCATCAGCAGCTGAAACTTGGTTTAAGGCAGGAACAAATGGAGACAAATTAACACGGGGACACTTTTATTTCTTACATATCAAATGACAATTAGGAACGATGATTATAAGTAATTAACATCGTTCTACTGGAAACAAGCAAGCAAACAAAGAAGAACAAGGAAAATTAAGTCTTGGATACGAAACTGGGAGTGGCATAGATATTCAGTTTAACAATTGGCAAGGTGGTGAGAGGACTTGAGATTAGTCAGTGAATCTTTGGCAGTGAGTGGTGTGAGTGCAACCACGCCTGTAAGGGTTAGCTTTCTCATGTCCACGGCAATTGAAATAAGATGTGCCTTTCTTCTGGCATGGAATTGCGTTACCCTTGAGAGCCTTATAGCTGATGAATCTAGTCTTCTGAGCCAGGAGTCGCTGGCTTATGTCAGACTCCATCATGATCTCCTCTTCCTTGCCGATGTGATCACCGATAAACCCGCGGGTTGTAAGATTCGTCTCAGCGTCGCATATTGTGCACTGGACCACCATGGCTATGGCCGTGAGGACGAGCACAAGCCAAAACTTAATTCCCATATGAAAAATACGTAATTGAAGGTTAGAAAGAAATGATGAGACGTGGTTGATGTTTTTGGTGGCAAATGAATAATTAAATAGAGAAGAGCGTTGGTTTTTGTGGAAGAAATATGTGATGTTACGTGCATATTTGTTTGTGTTTTGCATGTGAGGTGCTTCTCTAAATGCAGTTGTATTTGGCCTGCCTTTGGTCGTGTGAAAAGAGTCTCATTCCTAACACATGGTAGGTATGTAGTTGATTAAATTCCCATTGCTTTTGATTTGGTGATCAATAATTGTTCACAAATAATATTGTTCGGTGATATTGCCACTAAAGGAAAGACAAAAGGTTGACTATATATATAATTTGGCAATTAACTACGAGCTATATATATATATATATTTAAAAACCAATTAAGAGTTTTATATAACTTCAAACCTAAAATTAACTACTTTGTTATTATATTTATTACTTAAAGTAATTAAATGCATTCAATATAATTAACGTGGTATCCCACCACGAAAGACTGGCTATGTGGATTGCGACCATTCCTAAAGGTCTCTGTGAATCTGAACTAACATTTAATTAGTATTCTCATTGTCACAACACAAAGTATTTTCATGGAATATTTATTGTGGGCAAAAGCCTAACACCATCTCAACTCAACCTTTCTCTATACAAATTTTAGATTGTAAATAACTATTTTTCATATGTAAATTTGAGAACTAGTCACTTTTGATGTAAAATATTCCCATATTTTATTAGTAAACCCATTTTTTTTATAAGACTAAGACCGACAAACCTCAACTTATTTAATTAATCATAATACAATATTTCACGATTTTATAGATCTCTTTTATAAGCGAGTCAAAGTATTTTATAGATTGAAAGAAACCGTTAAATTGGTCGACTAAACAATTTATAAATTAATCAACAAATTTGAATTTACCAAATATTGAAAAACTGTTCACCAAGCAAGTCATAAAAATTTAAAAGATCAATTTAAATTTTACAAAAAAATTAAAGACAAATCAAGTGCACTCTTCTTTCCCTTATGGTTGTTGGACACCACGAAATCTCCTACTTCCCATGGTAATTCTAATCCAAGTTCATCTATTTTTAATCCTTAGTCTTTACCATGCTTGCTTTCTGATTCATTTCTTTATTCCTTCTTAGATCGATTCCAAAGATTTCAATTTCTCCGCTCAACCCTCTTCTTTGTAAGATCCTCGTTAATTATCTTGTTATTTGGTTATCTTTTTGATTGCTATGTTCTCCTGCCAACTTCATTAGACCTCTTTCGAAATCCATTTAACCATGCTAAGTCTATTTCCCACCCTCACCTTATTACCATTTTAGTAACGGTAATTTGTCTTTTCTACTTTAGTTACTATTCTAACTATAATGCAAGAATTTGTTAACCTGGCATAGCCCAAGCTTGGAAAAGTTGAGGGAAAATCCTAGTACTTTCATCTATCCTAGAGACTAGAAATATCCTTAGGTTTGGATGATATTGGCTTTTAAAACTATGGTTTGATGTTAAGTATTGTTTTGATAGTTTAGCCAATACTCTATGCAGTAAACCAGTGAGGTAGTAGTGTGATCAAGCTGCCTCACATACGTTGTCTCGTACCTTTTCCACATTATATTAATTCACTTTAACTTTTCGACAAAAAAAGATTGAACAAAAATTCAAAGAAACATGAGTTATTATAAGGAAAATTTTGGACTGATAAAAGGTTCTTATTTATTGTGGAATTTGAAGGACTTTATTTAAATTGAATTTACCATGAACTAAGAGTAAGAAACTTGTACTTACATTGGATATGGGTAGTCTATTACCTACAAGTAAATGATCATAACTATGATACTTCATTCCATGCAATGTTTAGGGCATAATGGTTAGGAGTAGCGTGATAAAGATTATAAGTAGCATGATTATAGGAAGGATGAGGTTGAGATTGATAACAACAACGAAAAATAGCAATTATATGGTTCTTATAGATGCATATCTAACATGGTCCATATTTCTTTCAGGCATCATTGTTATTGCTATTTGGACGAGGTCGTGTTGGTTGGGAAGTATATTGTTGTGTTGAAGCGCAAATGACATGGGAAGCAGCAGAGTGGAGTTTTTTTTTTTTCAACAATGTTTGCAATTGAAGCACATGAGAGCTTTTTAGGAGTATCTCATAAGCCATAAGTTCTCCATTTAATTTCGAAAAAGAAATTAGGAGAAGACACAAAATTAAAGTTGTGATAATATTTTGGTAGTTTGATCTAGTATTGTGGTGGATTATATCATTGAATTTTTCTAAGAAGAGGTCTTAGCTAGACAAAGCTTACTAGCTAAAGCCTTCACTTTTTGAAGATACTATGAGATAGTAAGATCATCCTTTTTCAACTCTTGCAATTCTATATGAATTTAAATCACCTATGTTTTGAGATTGAACTAAATGTATTTGATAAGGCTTGCCAAACATCACATAAAGATGTTAAACAAATGACGTATGAAAATAAATCTTCAGTAAGCGAGGAAAATATCTATAAGAGTAAAAATTGGTCCATTTTGAACCATAAGTTAAAAGCTATATTGGCTATATTGAGAAGGATTAGAGGTAGAGAGGATAGTTTGAGGTGGTGAGAGAAATTTGGATCAATAAAGTTATGTAGATTTTGGTAATTTAGAAAGGGAATAAATTAAGTCTTCTATATGAGGTAGTTTTTGGGATTCTAGTTAACTAAAAAAGTACGGTTTGTAGAGAAAGAAAAGGTAAGAAGGGTTAGTACTATTTGAACAAGTTGTGAATTATTGAAGTTTGACATCAAGAGGAAAAATATTTCAGACTCTTAATACTATAAGAAAATAGAATATGATGTATTTTTAGGGATGGCAAGAAAGCCCAAGATTGACTTGGATTAGTCTGAAGTTAATGGGATTGGTTTGAGTTGATCATGTCTCAATTTGAGTTTAATCTTTTTTTTTAATTTTTAGGCTTTACAATGGGCTTAGAGCTTGGATTTTACTCCTAGCTTAATCCAAAGCCCAAATCTTATTTATATATGAAATGAAGCTATTTTTAAAATAAAAAATGACATTATTTCCTTATATCAAGCATGAAATTAAGTTCCAACTCTCATACTCTCTCAAGCTCTCTTTTAGGCTATTTTATGTCTCCACTGCCTTATTACCACCTTTGCCAATATTTCTTCGTTCGTTGCTACTTTGCCTACCTTGCGTTCCTCTTTTTATAGCTTAACTGCTTAGATGAGTTCCTTTTTCAATTTCTTTAGTGTTTTTCTTTTTCTCCATTAAAGCATTAAAGGTTATTACGGAAATTATTTGTTTTTTTAATATTTTTCTCTGAAGGGGTTATGTAAGTTTTATTATCTTCTTTATCATCATAAAATTAGACAACCACCACCCTTGTCATTTGGAAGAATATTGGAAAAAGGAAAGGACCCAACTAAACATGTGTGTGTGTTTAATACTTCTAATAGTTCTAATGTGAGTTTGAATCTTTTTACTAATCCTCTACCCTTCTTTTATGCTCTTGAAAATATTTGTTTTGTTTTATTCACGTCTTGTAATGGCACTTTCTACTTAATAGTAATAGGAACTTAGAATGGTAATTGGTAAGGACCAAAATTAGAAGTGAAGCCAAATTCCATATTTTACAAGGATTAAATGTTGATTTATAAGAAAGAAGAGAGTAAGGGAAGACAGTCTAGGTGTTGATAATAATAAAATATAGATTATTGAAGTCATAATATTAGATATAGAACACCTTAGAGTGTGTATATAGGACTCTACCCCATGCTTGGAAGCGTATTGCTTTATCTATTCCTTGCATATGCTGATTATACATTGATGTGCTCAATCAAACATTTAATTAAAGTGATGCAATTTAACCAAACGATGAACAACAATGTTACAATAGGAGAAAGCATAAAACTCAATGATCTTTCCTTTTGTTTTAAGTTAGTTATCATTATATAAATGGCAAAACAAAATCAAGATGTTTTATCTTTTCTAGAAGTGTCATTGATGTGTTTTTTTAAGGAAATTTGAGCAATAGGCTTTTGGAACTCAAATTTGGACCTATAAATATAAAAGTTCAAAAATTAGGTGTTGATCACCAACTAAATGCCCTATAATAAGTAAAAACTGAAATATATATGTTCTTTTGATGACAAGGAGGCCCATCTCATATACATAAATATTAATTCATAAATATAAAGGAAAATTATATACTGCTATTATTGTTTGTATATAGGTTGACATAATCTCATTACTTGGTTAAGTGTTTTTCCTAAGTTATGGAACTTTTCATGATTATCTTGTTTATAATTCTTTTATAGTGATTAATATAATCCTTTAACAACATAAGGCAACATAATGGAGAGTCCTACTCTTGTACCTACTAATAGACCAAATGAAAAAAGTTCATGCTAAAGGAATTAGTTCTTTGAAAATAAGAAATTTTGTTTCGAATCCCTTCCTCAAGAGTAGATCAAGTAATAAAGTTGATAAACTTGAATGAAAATATTGACATAAGATGCTATTTAGGGGTTCTAAAAGTGGAACATCTCATTTAAAAAGGAATACAGGCTTTTATAATATAAGAAAGATGGTTTAAGAGGTCAAACTTTTTTAACCCCCATCCTAATAAAAAGAAAGAGTGGAGTAACTATAATGGATTAATATTTTCATAGATCCAAACATTTTCTAACAAAGATGATCATATAAGATGAATATTTTTTCTCTATTGTCAATAATTAAAACTTTAGGAACTTGTCACCTCACTTTAACTAACCCTCAATATTCCAACTTGTAATACCGTAAAATACATCTTCAAGATTTATCAAGAACATAAGAACTCGACCTTGACAACTTTGTCAACTAATTGATGTGTTTTAACTATAAGTGCATGGTATATTTGTAGCTAGCATTGGAGAATACAAGTCAACCCATGAGAACTATTAGTTAATTAATATATTAATTATTCAAAAACTTAATAAGATAGAAAATAATTATGAATGATTGAAGAAGAAACTAAATAATAAATTTAAATACCAAATCAAAACAATGATCAAGAATGAAGTAATATATGAATAAGCTAGATTTAGGTAAAGTTTCCCCTAAGACTTCACTATATTCAATTTCACTTTAATTCAATTAATACTTCTAGTTTCTTAGACTAGTAAGAATTTTAAGTTACAATCATATTCTCTCTTAAGAATTATGACTCCTACTTTTAGATTAGTCAATTGAAATCTCTTTCAAATTGACAGAACCAAAGAATGTATTAATTTAATCTTTGAACTTTCTTGAAAGATTTTAACCTAAGTAGGAAGATCTTGTGATTCTCTCTCGATTAACTTATATTTAACATTCCTCATCCATATTACGATCTAACTATACATCTTATCTTTGAAATCTCATTACAGGAATTAAATAATTAAATATTTCATTTTTGATCCTAAATTTAATCAATTATAAAATATGGATATATCTCATGAAAAGTAGAAATAAATTTAAACAAAGGTTAATTCAAAACATATTACAGCCTAAGGTCCATCCTACGCAAACCTATATCCTAATTAAATTATAATCAAATAAGAAATAAAAATAATAAAAAATAATAAAAAAGAATAAGAAATTATTATCATGAATCTTAAATCTTAAATCTTTAATGGATCTTATTAAATTCTAGTCTTTCTTCTAAGATTGACTTGTTCTTAATTAATAACCAATATAGAACAACTTCTAAATGATTTTTTTTAATGCTTCAAACTTTATTATGGCAAAAGGGATCCTTTTCTTTTCTACCTCCTTCTCTTTAAATTTGAAATCCTAATCTTTAATTAGTAACACAACCCAATATGAGTCCACGTTACTAGCAATATTGTGTTTTGCCATATTTTGTAACTTTATTTTACTATTGACATGGACATATAAGGGCTGTGTAGGGTTTATATTTCTTGATCTAGGCACCAATATGGGGCTATATAAGTTTACAAGGAAGAAGTAGAATAAACAATTTTAGAATATAGACTTAACGCAGTTGCTTGTAGGTGCTATATTCTACGGTTCTTTTTTCACTTCACTCCAAAATTTTCCAATTTTTGTCCATCTTTGCTCAGTTTCTTTAAAGAGGTAGAGATAATATTTGAAACAAAATAGTTCTTATTTTGAGTATCAAGTCCTCTAAAATCATCTATAGTATAAGCAATATGCTATAAAAATCATGCTAAAAGTAATGTATGTTTAGCATACATTACTTATCAAGGGCGAGTTGCAATCACATCATATATATGGCTAATCGACAACCAAAAGAAGGGTTATATAACAGTGATCATGCATTACATTGACAATAACTAATTGTGTTATAACTAATATTTTTCATGTTTTAAATGGTAAATTTATTGACTTCCTGAAACTACATATAAATAAAAGTTTGATAACTATATTCACTGAGTGATTAATGTATTAAAACATTAAAACTAACTTCTCAACTCTAACTTTGGATAATTATAGAATAAATAACGTTACGATCCAAAAAGTGAAGACCAAGTTATGCTTGCAAATAGATGAGAGATTATTTCATACACATTATTTTGTGCATATTATGAATTTGGTAGTGAAGGATGGATTATAGATAATAAAGGAAAGAGTAGAGGCAATCCAAAATAGCATAGTATATTAGAGTGTAACACCTAACCAAGTTAAATTCTTTTTTAAAAAAACACCATTACTACACATTCCATGTATAAAGAAGAGCTTTGGATTGTCCAACAAGAAGGAATTCAACATTCAAGATGATATAGTTGGAAACTAAGTATATTGTGGTATTTAATGTTGATAGTTTGCAAGTGTATAGATCATAACTTATAGCATAAAAGATATTGTTCCCATGAGGATTGTATAATAACTCAATAATTCTTGAAAATAGTGACATGATTAATTAAGAATTAAACAAAATAAACTTAATAAATAAACTATGAACTAGGTAACATCAAAATTGATTGATTAATGATAAAAACTAGGGATTACTTCTATCCGTATTTGTTTTCACTTTACCCTTTTGATTTAATCCTACTTGATCCCAAATATCCTATAGTTATGATTACCCTCTCAATATCTAATCAAGTAATCCCAATTAAAATAGATAGAAATTGAATTGTGATCTCTCAATCTATCAAAACTGTTTCAAACTTCGTAATTAGATTTGAAGCAATCCTATGGATAACTAATAAATAATTAAGATCTCTCTTCACTTGCCTATTAATTTGATGTTTGTAAGTCAATGAGGTACCCACTCTCAATATGCAACATAACATAAGTGAATCAATCTAATATCTTAATCCAAATTGATTATAAAATAATAAAATCACAAGCATATTCTTAAATCAAGAATGCAAAGTTCAACAAATAATTCAAGAGTAATTCCTAAAAAAACATTTGGCAATCCAAAGATGTATCTAAATATCCAAATCTAATCATCATTAACATCTACTAACAACAAGAAATAAGAAAAGAGTAGAGAATGAAATATGGAATTCTTCTCTTCTTTGCCTTGAGCTAAAAAATCTACAACCTTGTTCTAAAGGGTTGATAGATGCATATTTGACTATGTTTATACACCCATAATTGATGTATTTTTCTTGATATTTTATAGTTTTGTTGTATATTTGGTACTTAATTTGCTCCAAGTGCATTTATTGGTTATAATTGTCCTCATAGATAAAAGCAGAAGAATTCAAACAAAAACATGCCATAAAATAAAGTTTTATAGCAAATTAGAGATACACGACTGTGTCAGTGCTCGTGTAGGTATTGTTGCCTTTGTAAAATTGTGAATTATGGAGATTTTGAATATACACAGTCTTATACATGTTCGTGTATCATAGGCAAATTAAAGGGAACTGACTTTTACATTAGATTTCAGAGGTGAGAAACTTAGAGAGGCGACGATAAATATCCAAAGGCAAGGAAAAACATGAAATTAACATCAAAATAGATCTATAGATGGCTACATCAAATCCAAAATTGCAAGAAGAGTCAATAGAATAGAAGGGAGATTTAGAGTTATAAATTATTGGTTTTTTATTAGTGTTTTTTGCATGTTTATATTTGATTTCATTTTATATTCTGAGCAATTAAACGCTTTTAGTGTCTAGGTTTGAAGAATCCTAGTTTGGAATACAATACGTCTTATATTTTATTCATCGTAATTGTTTTGATTTATTTATTGTGATTCAATTATATGTTTTATGCAAGTTTTAATAGATCCTGAATATTAGTACATGATTTGATTTCATATTATTGAGATTGAGAAATCCTTTTTATGAATAGATCTACTGTAGTTGAAAAGAGTTAATTTCGAACCTAGAGTTAGATAGACATAAATCCTCTACGTTAGGGTCAAATATAATAGCAGAATTCATAAATCAATAATGTAATCTTAGGAACTTTAACAAGAAATGTTTCAGTTAATCAACCTATATATTAGTTATTAGTAGTCCCGAGAGAGTTACTAATATATATAGGAATTTTCATGGTCTAATAGTCAATAAAATAATTGCATAATAAAAGGTTAATTATTAAATGGTTTTAAAGAGGATTCATTACCTAGGCATTGACATTTGATATTGAATTTGCTAAGTAATTTCGTTTTTTCTTCTGTGTTCATTATTGTTTCTAGTTTTATTTTTATTTTTAATTAAAAACCAAATATCAAATTTGTAGGATAGATAATAGGAGAAGAGTAATTGATAATACTTACTGTCTTTATGGGGTCGACCCGTACTTATCTATGTTAGCTACAATTACGTTGTGCACTTGCAATTAATTTAAAATTATTAACAAAAAAATTATGAACTAAGTTTTTTGGTGTCATTAGTGGGGGTGATATTATTAAGAAAGCCTAGGTTTTATAAATCTAACCATTATTTTTGTATTTATTTTATTTTGTTCATTTAATTATCTTTTGAACTTCTCTACATTGACAGTGTGTTTGTGGTTTATTTTAGAGATTGAGATTTAACGTCATCACCATAACTCACTATGGAAGGATGGAGTCATCAATACTCTTATGGGAGCTATGATGAGTCTTCGCAATATGTAACATCACCATTTGAGAAAGAGCGGTTTCCTCACATGTTTTTGGAAGTTCAATTGATGTCCATACCTTGTTGTGACAATTGTGGGATTAAATATTACAATCATAAATGTTGAGCACCAATCTATATATGGGAGTGATTAACCATATACAGTCAACCTCAAGGTGCATCATACAAGAATACGTATATTTCAAAGTGGAGCAAATCTTTATGCTCCAACTGAATATGTACAACAAGAGTAACAATACGAAAGTATTATAGATAAACTATTAGAATCTCTTACCAAGTGTGTAGATAGCCAAGGTGTAGTTGAGGAGAGATTTTCTTCACCTAAATATAGTGAGCATAATACCTCGTACTAATGGAGCCCCTATTGTCTTAGAGTGAAGAAGAGATGATGGTCGATTTTATGAATGAAGATACATTTCAAGAAGGCAAGGAGGTAACTGCTATTTTGAAAGATAGCCAACTTTATTCAAGAATCAAACATGAGGCATTAGGAAATGGAGGCTCTTATACAAAATATGTTGAATCAGATTGACCAGATGAGGAAGATATTATTTGATGAATTGCAGGGGAGTTTGCCTAGTACTATTGAAATATGGAAATTACCCTTTGGAGTGGAGATGAGCTTCTAAAAGAAGAAGAAGAAGACCCTCTGTCTAAGAAGAGAAAGTAAAGAAGTGGCTGGAGATAATTAAAGAAAATAGGCCAGTAACCTTTGCCTGGGAGGAGGAAAAAAGAAGAGTGGACAAAGATAGTTGAGGAAGAACTGGTAGAGGAACCAAATCAGGAAATTACAGATGAATCATTGGTAGCCACCTTAAGTACATAACATTCTCACTTCCTCAAAGACAACTGCTTACAATAATTCATGAAATTTTGTGATTCCCTATTTTATTAACAATTTGTCATTAAAAAGGCCATTCATGTTAATTGGATTTATTAATTTTATAAAGTTGTCCTTATGATTATCTTGCAACAAGTGATTTACTTACATGCTACTAAACTACCTTGTCGAGAAATGGGTGGAATCAAGTCATAGATCAAAGATCGAGGATGATAGTAAACACGAAGGATATGTCAAGCTAATGGCGTTAAACAAGTGCTATCTAGGAGGACACCCAAAAACTATGATATATTTTATTTTATGGTATTTTAGTTTCATGTGTCTTAGTTATTTTTGTTATTGTTGTTGTTGTTGTTGTTATTGTTGATGTTGATGTTGTTGTTGTTGTTGTTGTTGTTGTTGTTGTTATTATTATTATTGTTATTATTATTTTCTATTATCTTTTCATCCATTTTTCTTTCTATCTTGCAAGGAAGTACTCTTTCATATCGGATCAACAATCCTAAAATCATGAAAATCAGAATTGAAAAAGTTTATTACTCACAGAAGTACCACAAAACTCCACTTTCTCACTTATAATATACGCTTATATTGTGCACATTGAAGAAAATGTACAATTTTAAGTATGGGGAAGAGGTTAATAATTTTCTTAAGCTTATTATAATCTTGGTTATTAAATTTTATTAAATGATATTCTAAGTTAGTTAAAATCTATCCAAAAACACTTTATTTCATTATTGATTATTGAATTGAATTAGTATGTAAAAAGATGATAGTTATAATAAACTTGCTTTTATAAGTCAAAGTTTTAGTAATCACTGAGATAATCAAATTGAATGACATTTGCATATTATTTACACACATATAACCTATTTTTTATGAGCATTTGGGTGAAAGAGCAAAGTTTCAAAAATTTTAAAGCTCTTTTAATGCTTCATGTGTGTTAAGATACACAATTGAATGATTCTAGAGCTTGCTTTTATTATACATATTGAGATTCCAATTGTTAAATTAGAAGCATTGAAGTGATAAAGGCACAATTATATTCAATAATTTTTTTAAGCGTATATCTTTGATAATTATCTTTCCATAATTCATCCCTTATGAATAACCAATTTTGAAACGTAGCTTTTTTCATTGATTATAACCCATTTATTAACCTTTATCATATATTTCTTTTGAAGCCTTTTTATTGTTTTAAACAATGAAGGTATTTGCACTATGTGATTCTTTGAAACTTGAAAATTTGAAAGGTTCGATATTTCTTTAATTTTGGAACATGATGAATGCTCCGTACTGTGAATAAAAAAAACATTGCTAGTATAAAAGAAAAAGAAACAAATATAGTATCAATGAATTTATAATGAAAGGACTTGTATATTGTGACCAAGTTTCTTATAATCATTTTCTTTGTAAATTTACGTAAAATTTATCAAACTTTTATTATCTTAGTCATACCTTACCTAAGACACATTATCACCTTATAAAGACTGTTTGATTTTTGTTTATGGTTTATTTACAAGTGGTGGAGATATGATAAAATTGCAAGCTTATGGTAAGAGTTCTAGTATAAATTGATTTAAGTGTTTGATACTTTTCACCCTAAACACTTAAATGCATTGAGTGAAATCTTAATGAGGATGTAAAGATTTATGCTTTTTATTTCAATGAGATTATTGATGTTATTATTATAGATATTAACTTATGAAGTTAGTTTTAGGATAACTTGAATCTACTTGTACGTTAATTTGATTGATATGACATGATGATTTAAAGGATGAATGGATAGGTTGAATTAATAAAGGATTGATGTTTGTAAAGTTGATAATTTAGATTATGATTTTCTTAAGGACAAGTAAAAGCTTAAGTATGGGCATGTTTGATAGATGCATATTTGACTATGTTTATACACCCATAATTGATGTATTTTACTTGATATATTATAATTTTGTTGTATATTCGGTACTTAATTTACTCCAAGTGCATTTATAGGTTATAATTGTCTTCATGGACCAAAGAAGAGAAGAATTCAGCAGAAAATGTGGCATAAAACAAAGTTTTGAAGCAAATTAGAGATACACAATTATGTATGTGCCTATGTAAATATTTTTGCCCATATAAAATTGTGAATTTTGGAGTTTTTAAAAATACACTTTCTCGTACTTGGTCGTGTATTTGACATTGTAAGTCCAAAATATCCTAAATTTTGTTATAGAAGGATGTAAGCGGAAGCAAATTTAGGGGACCTAAATTTTACACTATATTTCATGGATAATGACAGTTGTGACCGGAGCAGGCACCGAGAGCTAAAAGCTCAACAATTGTATTTGGGCCTCGAGCCCCACAGTGATTCAGAGTCTCAGGCTCAACGATTAATGTGCCCATATTGGGACAGTTCAGGCGCTCGGTCACAACATCGTAATAAATTGGAACAGTGTCACATGAGCATTTCATATGTATTTGGTTTAATCTCCTTGATTGTGTGAAAGGCGAAATGCCTTATGCTTATGTGAAAAATAAAAGTGTTGCTTATGTGATCATATGGTATTTTTGATTAATGTGCAATTATGAAATCATTGTGATATGCTTGATTGTTGCATGAATTGAGTGAACCATTGATGATGGTTACCTTACTGAGTTCGCAAAACTCACTCAAAATTTGCAATTATTTTTCAGGACTTAGAAGAATACCCCGTTAGACAACGGGAGTATACTTACTGCATACAGGGAAAAGATAGAGGTTGGGATCAGTTTACGTCTGCATTAAGATTTTTCTATTTTTGTGTAATTTGTATTCCGCAATTGCTATACAATATGTATTTGAATATTTCTGTTTGTAATAAGTGGTGAAATATGGGAGTCTTTTGTAAATGAGATTGATCAAATACAAATATTTCTGTTTTGTAATAACTTTCCTAATTGGAAATGTTAGTAAGTGTTTTGTATATGAAATGGGCCCCAACAGCCCAAAGTGGAATGGTTTATAACTAATTATGAAGTGTACTAATTACGTTTCTAAGTGCTTTGTTTCAGTAGTGGGCCCAAGTGGAAAGTGAAATTTTAATGAATTGTGTACTGGTTATTTTGCATAATTGAAAATGTTTATAAATAAAATTGGGCTCCAATTGGCTATTGAAACTCTATTGATTGCATTGTGAAAAAAAAATTATACCGACTTGTGAATGATTGAGTGCCCTAGCATGCCACCTTCGCGGGCACGGACTCGGATATCACCATCGACGTCGAGTTCGGGTCTTGCGGGAGTGAGGTGCTACATTAACATCCAAACACATGTTTGTTTTTATTTAAAAGAAAAACAAAAATAAAAATGAAAATAAAAAATAAAAATTACAACAACTACAAAACTTTAAAATTACGACGACTATAAGAGAAATATGATAAATGAGAAAAGTTCTACTGGAGTATTATACTACAGATAATAATGAGATTATACTATAGAGAATAATGAGATGGATTGTATCAAGATCCCGATCCTTTTTGTATTTGATTATTTTTATATTTGATTGCAATTGTAGTTGTATATAAACAAAAAATGTTTATAGAAAAAAAAGGGTCCTGGTTTTCTTGTTCTTGATTTCTTCTGCAGAGATTTAAACACTTTCATGAAAAATAAGAGTGAAGCCATTAAGGTTAACATTATTTGAATTATGTTTCCATATCTTGTACTATTTATTGATATGTAAAGGTATTTTAAACAATATTGATCTTGATGGTCATAAAGGTCACTGAAACAATAATCATATAATTGGATCTTTCTCAGCGCAGTGTTTTGGCATGCTTTCTTCCTGGATTGTTGTTATCGGATGGATCGATAGAATCCGTCTTCGTCTGATTTTTGTTAATAGGCGGCACAGGATTGGCAACTTGATTTCCACCATCCTTAACCAACTTTTGACATAATGGTCTGCATTGGAGATTGCAAAGTGCAGGCGTCGAAGTGGGTCCTGCGGCCATGCACTGATCGTGGCATTGCTTTAAACAAGCATCATCCACTTTAGGTGTGAATATGCATACCAAACATGGCCACCAAGCTTCGCCAACCTCCACTGTCAAAAATATGGCAAGCACGATAATCCAAAATTTTTGGTTAAGCTTGCTTTTTGCTGCCATCTCGTACTAGTTTGGTGTCTTGGGAGGATAGGCAAAGACTTGAATATTCAGAATGTGGCAGGGAGCATAATACAAGAGGGATGGTCTTTTATATGTTTATTTAGTAGATTTTTGTTAGAGATTGTGCATTTTTTACGGACGGTTTCGAGCAAGATGTTGATTTTCTGTTAAGTTGGCTATATTTAGAAGCACTACCTTACTAATATTAAATTCATAACAGAATCAGTTTCAAACTAAACAAACCTAACATGGACGTCTTTTAAAGAAGAAACTGAATTGGTAATGTGATCCCTGAACTTATCTGTCCCTCTTTATCTTCACAATTAATATTAATATTCTTCAATAAAACATTACAGTCTTTGATTGGAACTAATATCAGCAGTACGTTTAGTGACAAAATCAAAATTGACCTTTTAACTTATTGGATTAGAAACCTTGAAGTTGGAACAAATTAGAATGTTAAGTGTAAACACGTTGTTATGACTTGATAAAACCAAATTGACTTTTTAACTTATGGGATTGAAGTAGAAACCTTGAAGTTGGAACAAATTAGAATGTTAAGTGTAAACGCGAAGTTATGATTTTCGACATTGTTAATAACACATAAAAGTAGTTTAATTTGATTGAATCCACCTTTGACATAGTACGTGATTTTAATTTATGTATCTTATTTATTTCCTAAACATATAAAAAAGAATTTTGTAATAGATATCCTTTTTTATTCCAAGGCCTTTAAAGCGTGACCTTTATTTTGGAAAAGAAAGTCTTTCAGAAAAGTATATTACCAATATATTCTAAGTGAGAATTCTATATATCATGTTTTCGTTCTAAATAATAAATTTAAACGTTATTTTTAAAATAAAAAACAAATAACACAAACACATAATAGTTTCATATAAATTTAAGGAAGATATTAAGAAATTTGGATACATCACACTAATAAGGTACCTGTGGATGATGAATTGTATGCAATTTGTAGACTGAGTAAATTATAACATATTTATAAAAAAAAAAGTTTACAATTTTGAAATTTTTTCTTTAATACAATAATTTGGTATACCAATGCAAAATACATAACAAACAATATATTGTATGAATATATAACCATCCATTTTTTGATATAAGTAGTCCTTTCACTATTTTAGAAGAAATGAATTACCTTGTCTCTTCATTATAGATACTTTGTAGATTTGAATTATAAAGGGTTTATGGATTTCTCGCATGTCTTTTTCACTAATGTTGGTGTTCTTATGTAAATAAGATTTAGTCATGAATGCACCACTTGAGGTTTTATTTTTTGAAAAATACTTGTAAGGCAAGTAATCTACTTGATTTGTATCAATTGAATCTTTAATTAATATAATCAATTTAGAAAACAATTGTTAGGTGTAGATTATAGTATGTTTTCTAGGTGTTTGAGTGTGTTTTTAGGTGTTTTCTTAGATGAAAATTATGTGTTTAAGACTTAGAATAGTGTTTTTATTAGTGATTTCATGTGTTGTAATTGTTTGATTGGTTTATAGCAAAAACTTGATCTTAATTTTATATTTCAAAGAGTGTTTGATGTGTTTGTGAGTAATAGAAACAAGAAAATTGAAGAAAAGAAGAAGAATGTGAAGCATGGAATATGCCATGATCGTGGCAGCTCCCAAGATTATGGCAAGTGAGGCTGGGAGCAAATTTCACCTTTTCCAACACAGTGAGTTTTTCATACTTTTGATGTTTCAAGGCTATTTTTGGAATTAAATTAAGTGAGAAAATCTTAGAAACAACCATAAAAGTCTCAAGGAGTATTTAAGAAAAAGAAAAACACCAAAAAAGACAGTAGCCATCATATTCAATAAGATCAAAAGGGAGACGTCAAGAGCATTCCAAATTTTCCAAAATTCAAGTTCAAGACTCTAAATAGTTTTTCTTTCTTTTCTCTTCATCTATTTCACTATCTTAGATGTCGATTTGGATTGCTAGGATGTTAAACATGATTATGAGTTTCTAAATTCAGATTAGGGATTGTTCTTGATCTTTTTTGTTAAACCTTATTCATGTTGAATTCAATATATTTATGAACACTTTGTGATATTTTTATGCTATACTTAGTAATAAATCGAGAGAGTGAATCAAGTTAATTGTGTTAAGGTATGCAACGAGAATCGTAGCTTAATAGACCTGCAAATATCATATTAATAAACAATTGAAGAAAGATCTTGATTGTGAATTAATCATCCTTATGATTGCTTCAAATCTAATTGAATACTTAGGAGTAGTTTTGTGAATCGAAAGGTTGTAATTCTATTATTATTGATTTCAAATAGGTCTACATGATTAGATCTTGAGAGAAGCTAATCAAAACCTTAGAGTATCTAGGATCAGACATAAATTGAATCAACAAGATAAAGGGAAGACAAAACAAGGATAGAATAATTCCTATTCTTATTGGTAGCTCAATTATTCCATTGTTTTGGTTTATTAGTTATTTCAATTTCAGTAATTTATTTGAATTCAGTCAATCTTTTAGTACTTTAAACAAAGTTTTATTCAAGTTGTTAGGTGTCTAATTAGTCCTCGTGGGAAGGATACCTTTTGTACTATAATTTACGATTCATATACTTGCTATGGTATTGAAAGTTTCTATATAAACTTATCGACAACAATAAATATTAAGTTGGTAATAAATGCACCAATTATATCATTTAAGTATATAGACAAAGTGGTTAAATATTAACTGATAGCTCAAGGTATTATGTTGTAAAATGAAGAGTGTGCAGTAAATTAGATTAGGATGGTAGATCAGAAGACGGAGTATTTGATACAATTATTGACGCTAAATTAAGAATTTGAGTATACATGAATGAAAAGTTTATAACTTGTCGTAAGTTATGCAATAGGAAGTTGGAAATGCTAGGCCTGCAATATAAGTACATTGTTATCGTAATGGTTAACATATTGTTCTAAAGTGTGATCAAACTCACGAAAGTCGAAGCAGGAGGGTAAATGTGTGATTTGGACTTTAAGATTATGCAAAAGGTTTAATTTAGTCTTTATCGATATCTATAATAAACATTAGTCTTTTAACATTATCAAATGAATCATATTGAACTTTTGATGTTTTAACATAAAACACATAGCTCCTTAATTATAACTCTATTAAAATTTTCTCAAACATTTATTAATGTACTATTAATGTGTCGTACTTGGTATGTCAACTTGATGCAATAGCTATTTGACATATAATATAGCATTTTTAAATTTTTTTTGAGGGAACAGCATTTTTAAATTTTAATTTATTAAAATTATTATGTAAATTTTTAACTATTTAAATTTAAAAATAATTAAATAATTATGTTAATATTTATTAAATACTAGAAAATATCCACACAAGCAAAAAATTGAATCTCATTTCATCTAAAATCTCCTCCCATTTCATCCAATTCCATTTCCCTGACAAATCTAGTCCATTCTCCGTTTTCACCAACAAATCAAAATTCCTATTTATGTCTTCATTACCGAACCTACAAACAAAAATCCTACTTGCAATGAAACTCGTTATTATAAAAGTGCAATGGCACCCAACCTTTCTATTTATTTTCATATTTACTCCTAACCATATAACAACCAAAATAAATATTTAATAATTATGGGAATTATAAAAAGATTGAAAAAGTTTGAACTATAACCTTGGGTAAGAATAGAGACACAAAAGTAGTGTTGGATGAAAACAATAGAAAATAACATAGAAAATTAGAAAAAGAAAATATTGAGAAGAAGGATTGAAACGAGAGTGAAAAAAAAGGAAAAATACTTAATCGCTTATAACGTTGAAAATAAAAACATAAAGAAGTAGATAATAATAGAGACAAAACCAAAAGTTTGGAGATCAAACATGACAAAAAAAATAAATATCTAGGAGGAATGATGAGTTGTGGAGCTAGAGTTCCAAAATTGAAAAAATAACGTATTGAAGAAATGAAAAATGTTGGGAGGGACAAACAACAAAAATAAAATATTCATAGAAAATGCAGGAGAAGATACAAAGAAGAAGGGTGATAGCTAGATAAAAATAGAAAAGAAAACATAAGATAGAGAGTACTTAATGATAGGAAGCACAAAACCAGGAAATGAGTTGAGAAAGGAAAATCCAACCAAAGGAAATGGAGTTAAGGTTACGATTTTAGATAAAATTAGTAGAGATTTTGGATTAAATGAGGTTGGATTTCTTGTTTGAGTAGATATTTTTGTACTTAGTCAATATTAACACAACAATTAATTATTTATTAATTTAAACACTCATAAAATGTCCAAAATAATTTTAGTTAATTTAAAATTAAAAATAACACGTCAGATGCTAAAGAGACTTCATTATGCTAAGTTTGAATGCCACATAACATATGTTACTAGATTAATGAAAATTTGACAAAATTAGTGCAATTATATTTAAAGGATTAATATGTTTCATTTTGAATTGCTAAGGGTTTTATGTGATCGATTTAGTAACGTTAAGAGAACAATGTGTACCCTTGATAATGGTAGTGACTAAGTTAGATCTTTTGTAAAATCTTAAGGGACAAATCATATCTTTGGCCAAGTAAAGGTGTATGTGGCAGGTTATGGACCAATCTGGTTGGAGCATTTAGTAGACATACTTTGAATATAGTTTTGGAAAGATAATGAAATTTTAAGTTGTAACAAAAGTGGAAGATTCACCTTGATCAAATAATTACTTACTGAAATATAAGTGAAAAAAGAAAAGGAAAAGATGCTTGGTTGATTATAACTAAATAAAGAAAGAAAACAAGACATTGAAAAGTTTTTTTTTAAAGAGAAGAGTTGCTTATGAAAAATTTAATTAAATCATTACTTATAAGTACATGATAATTTTTATATAGTTTTTAATTATTATAAGTGAGTAGCTTGTCAAAAAGAAAAAAATAAGGCACATTGGTGGAGAGAATAGGCCAGCCAAAACATATTTTTGGAATTTGATTGAGTAAATATTTTGATCATTTTTTTTGGAAATTGAAATTGAAAAGAGCCACTTGGTATAGTTTATATACAAATTAAAGAGAAACAAGTTAAAGACAATGTTCTAAACTATTTGGAAAAATAATAGAACCAACCAAGAAGATGAGAGAAGGAAGTATAAAGACCCAGTATATATGGGCTTAATATCTTAAACCATGAATTAATCCCTATTTGATATAGGATTTCTATAAGCTTAAGTGCTAGATAATTAATCAGGATGCTCATATGAAGTACTCTTATGTACTAGGAGTTTGAATCAAGTCTCACACACAAATAGTATAGCTAATATGAAACCACATATTCCAACCTCAGCTTTAATCTTATGGCATTTTCAATTTGATCTTCATTTTATTGTTAGTTTTTGTACAGACGTTACTAACTGTTATAATTTTCTTAGTCCATCTCAAGGTCTTATAAATGAAAATGGAGTTACTAATTGATGCTTTTTGGAAAAGCCCGAAGGTTCTCTTCTTTCCATACTATATAAGCGGTATAATTGAATGGAAGTCTAATTATGTAGAAATCTCCTTTTGATCTAGAGCTCTAGTTATTTTCCCATTCTAAGATCCTTTTCCATTCTTCCTTTACATAAAAACTATTACATATAGCTAGAAAAAAATATTATATCTAGCTTGTACCTAGCTCTATACAAGATATGAGAATTGACATTTACAAATGAGATGAGAAGTTGATTCAACTCCCATATTGCTTAATTCATAGTTAAGGTTTGTCACTCCTTTATTCTTGTCCTTTTTCTTTAGTTTATTTTTTGCTACTAGCCGTAGGATAAAGAAACATTTGTTTTAAAAAATTAAAAATTTCATTGATATATGAATTGAATAAGAAAAGAGGTACAAAGAAGAGGGGATTATGGTTCATATTGGAACTTTGCTAAAACACGTACTTAGACACTTGGATACATAAAATCAAATTAAACAACATTCTTCCAAGTGGACGAACACCCAAGCCACTGATCCTTGAGATAGATAATAGAATGTCTAGGCCATTCTTTGAACAATTCTTACTGAGGATTCCATGGATTGAGGATCAATGACAACATCTATCTTTTGATTAGAGTCTTAGTGGTTTTTGTAGTTCGTAATATGTGTTTACCTTTTAAATCTTCTCCTTTTTTTTAATAGCCCTTCTTTTGCAGTGAGCCTTAGATGGAGATCACCTTGGTGTCAAAGCATGGGCAAAAATCAAATGGGTCTAACTAGGCATTGAGGTATGATCTAAACCCTATTTTGATTCCAATAGAAAGGATTTCAATTAAGATTAACTTTGCATGAATAAATTTATATGTGGTAACCTTATATTCTCCATGAATTGACTAGGTTTTCATGGTAATCCTTAGCAATATTAGAACATACTATTTATTATCTGATGCTATGGACAATTTCACCCAATACTAATTCCCCAAATCTTTTTTTTATCTTGAAATCTTCTCAGATTTCACTCCCTTTATACTTTTTAGATAGCAATCGCCAATGCTAGAGAATAAATACCCTAGCCAAGGTTAGAAATTATGGGGTTAACTATAAAATTTCTTCTATTATCTTATAGATGTCCATTTTTTATGGAATTCCATATAGGACTAGTGGAGAGGCATTCAAAAAACATGTGATTCATGGTTTCTCTATCACCCCTATATAACACACATTCAACCCTTAGGTTCACGAAACCCAGTCTATCCGTATTACTCAACCTATCTCTAATTTTCAGCCATAAGATAAAAACAATACTAGGTATAATTTGTTTCAATCAAACAATTTTGTGCCATGACACATCAGATACGTTAGGGAATTACCTTGTTATGAATTCTTTGGTAGTGAATTCATGAATTAGTTTATTGTTCCATCTATAGTGGTCTTGTAATGCTATATTAGGAGAATATCTAGGGACTAAATGCTATGTAGTCATATGAAAAAAAAGTCCATTGGTTCTCAACAATCAATGTTGAGACCTTGGCCTTTACAGGTTAGTTGGAAAATGCAACTTGTGCCTCATAATGCAATCTTTTATGAGCTATCTCCACTAGAGGAAAACACTGGTTGAAGTTTAGTCTCCTTGTAATGATTAGGAGAACTAATTAGACATTAGGAAGAAGTTTCTAAGACATAACAAGGAAGATTTTCGTAAATTATACTTTGATCAAACTAGATTTATCTAACTATTAGTGTTTCTTGAGGACTTCTAAGCAACACTTATATATAAAATGTCTAGATTTATACCTTAATCAAATCGTGAAAGTGGAGTTCATTAGATTTGGATTGTATATAGGCAAGTTTTCTCTGATTATGGAGAAACCTCCTAAATTATACTACCCTTGTTCATCTTAAATTATCTCATTTATTTTTGCAATATCTAACATCCTATCTCTGATTGAGTTTAAATTTAAAATCCTTTGGTTCCTATGTGTTATACCAAAACTATATGTCATAGCCATTACAAATAGTGGATTCAAACTGTTGGACCCCGAACTTTGATTGGACGTCAGAATTGGTAAATGAGAAAATTAGTGTTGTATTTGGGTAATATTGCTAATGGTGTTAGAGGTTAAGGTGTGAAATGAGTGTTTTAAGTGTATATGTATCATGGGTAACATCCTTATAATTGAAAAAGTGAATTTGTATAGTTACTATTTATGTAACTTCTTTGAAAGTGCAAATTTTGAGACTTTGATG
>JAOSBP010000005.1:23907101-23918402 GCA_027563825.1 Erythroxylum mucronatum
AATATTTAATCATTATTTAAAAAATTTTGAAGAATAAAATTTAAAATATTATAAAATTAAATAAAATTTTAAAAAATTTGACAATTAGTCCTTAGAAAAAAAAAGCTCCAATTTAATGCAAACAGTTAACAGACTTGTTGGTATAGAAAACTTTGGAACTATACACTATTATTTCTGGCATCCCATAATAACAGGCATGACAGACAATTATGACCTGTTTGGTTCAAGGAATGGAATAGATAGAGAATAAAATAGTTATTTCAAGGAATAGAAAAGATGAGGAATAGAACATAATGAGTATTAATTTGTTTGGTTTAGGGAATGGAATATATAAAGAAATTCTATTCTAATGTTTGGTTTGAAAATATAAACTTGGAATAAGAAAGGAATAAGTAACAAAAGACCAAAATGTCCTTATTATTATTATTATTATTATTATTATTATTATTCACTTTATTATTCTTATTATTATTAAGTATTGTTATAAATTTTCTACTTATTATTAAATTATCAATTTTTATTCTTAATTATATTATTAAACTCATCATCATCATCATCATTATTATTATTATAAATTTTCTACTTATTATTATTCTTATTCTTATTATTATTATTATTTTTATTATACGAAATTAATTATCTTATTCTTGTTATTGTTGTTGTTGTTGTTGTTGTTGTTGTTATTATTGTTGTTGTTAATTATTGTTATAAATTTTGTACTTATTTTTATTGTTATTATTCGTATTATTATTAATAATAATATTTTTATTATAAATTTTATTATAGCAAATTAATTGTCTTCTTCTTCTTCTTCTTCTTCTTCTTCTTCTTATTATTATTATTATTATTGTTGTTATTGTTATTATTATTATTATTATTATTTTAAACTTTGTACTTATTATTATTATTTATTATTGTTATTATTATTATTATTATTATTATAAATTTTGTACTTATTATTATTAATATTGTTATTATTGTTATTGTTATTATTAATTATTAATTATTGTTATAAATTTTTGACTTATTATTATTATTATTATTATTTTTTATTAAATAATATATACTTGAAATAATAGCCCTCAAGTCCAGAACTAAAGCTTCTAGTCTGGGCTGTAGAATATATACTTGAAATAATATTTCCAAAGGACCAGATGAAAGAAGCAGCACACAAACTCAGCACTCCACTCATGTTGATTTAGCAATGAATCGGGCATTGGTTTCACTGTTTCAGCGTATAACAATGAATACAGCATTAGTGGCTGGCAATGCATTTTCGCACTAAGAGGCTAACTCTATCAAGAAGTTCATTGAAAGTAAAGTAAAGCACTCCCTTTTTTTTCCCCAAGATTTGTAGGGCCTGAAAATCTAGCTGAAAATTTAAAGCCAATGCATTACCTGTACAACTTGCTTCCGTACAGACAAGCTCCCTCTCTACCCCCTACTCGTTAGTTTTGATCAAGCACGTACTGAAGCTTTATGAAGATTGCAATAGGTCTTCCAACAACTGAACTGCTATCATTCAACTGGCTACCAATTTCCAACCATTTCCACCATTACACATCAATGTCCACACCCCAGGCTCGTAATAAGCATCTCTTCACCCATAGATGATACGGAAACATGGAAATAAGCAAGAACTAGAACATCTTATATTACCCTTGATGACCAAAAGAACCCATGCACAAAAAGCTCTTGCTTTTTCTGGTATATGCTTTCATGCAAACTAGTCAATTTACTTGTTTTAGCATTATATGGACTAGTATTCACTTTACAAAGTATACCATCCTCTATCCAACCATATTGAAATTGATCTACAAAATTGAAAAAGAAGGTTCAGTCATATGCTTTCCTTAACCCCGATACCGTCAAGCCATGAAGCAACTTCTTCAATAAAGGGTCTGCGCCTAGGATCCTGGTCCAAGCATCTACACGCAACTTCAAGCACATCTAGCAGCTGTTTTTCACGATCTTTATCCCAAATGGATGGATCAACAACCTCCGTCTCCCTTTTCTCAGACTTCATCCGAAACACCGAAGAGACCAAGTCTCTGCAGCTTTTCCCTTTGCAAACTTCTACAGGTCTTCGACCAGTAAGAAGCTCAAGAAGAACAACACCAAAACTGTAAACATCACCCCTGCAAGTTGCCGTCAATGTTTGACTATATTCAGGAGGAATATAACCCAAAGTTCCAACCAAATCAGTTGTCACGTGCGTGTCATAAGGTCGGAGAAGCCTTGACAGACCAAAATCAGCCAGATGAGCCTCGAAATTTTCATCCAAAAGTATGTTGCTTGATTTCACATCTCGGTGAACAATATGGGGTACACAAACTTTGTGCAGGTAAGCTAACCCAGATGCTGCACCTTGAGCTATCTTGAGTCTCACCTCCCATTTAAGAGTTGATGCCCCATCGATACACTCATGCAACCAATAATCCAAGCTTCCATTCTCCATGTATGAGTATATCAATAACCTATCGCTACCCAGCCAGCAATACCCTTGAAGAGAGACAAGGTTTTTATGTTGAGCCCTCGAAAGTGCCTGCACTTCAGCTTGAAATTCACGTTCCATCTGACCACAATCTCCTGAAAGCCTCTTAATTGCAGTCTTTGTGCCGTTAGGAAGGTGGGCTTTGTAAACCAGGCCAAATCCACCACAGCCGATGATATTGGCTTGATTGAAATTATTTGTTGATTTCAACAAGTCTGCAACAGTGAGGTCCTTGTAATCTGAATTCTGAAAAAATACCACTTTCGAAGGCCGAACGGCATCCGACAGCCTGCCTTGAGGGCTGGTTCCCTCATCCATATTGTCGATTGGATACCCCATATCCCTTCTAGGCATCTTAAGCCAAAGAACTGCGAGGACTATCGCCAGCGCAACTCCTAATGTGAGGATTATGACTAAAATTTTTTTTAAGCCGAGCCTACTTTTTGAACTGGATGGAGGAAGAGGCTTCAACATGCTGTCATTGGCATTACAACGGGAAACCACTCCCCCACAAAGTCCAGGATTACCCTCAAAGCTTGAGCCGGAAAAGCTATAAAACTGTCCTCCTGTTGGAATCTGTCCCGTCAAGTGATTATAAGCCACGTTAAATTGTGACAGGAAAGTGAGTCTCTCAAATGATGGTGGGATTGACCCGTACAGTTGGTTGGATGATAATTCTAAAGTTTCCAAATTTATCATTTCTGAAATTGAGTCGGGTATCATCCCAGTTATGTTGTTCCTGCTCAAGTCCAAGACATGAAGCTGCTTCAACAGTCCAATTTCAGGTAAAATTGCCCCGTTTATCCAGTTGTGACACAAAAGAATCGAAGGTGGAAAACTTGAGACTTGTTTGTACTGCAAACCCTTAGCACTCTGGTTTCTTTTTACATAGAGAGGAATACCAGCTGAAGCCGTCAAGTAACTGTAGTTTGCATATCTCAGGCTCTTTAGCTCAGTCAAACCTTTTGGCATCTCTCCGCTGAGTGAGTTATTTGACAAGTCCAAGTAAAATAAGTGCTCCATCTGACCAATACAAGAAGGGATACTGCCATCCAATTTATTCATCGACAAATCAAGAACTTGCAACTTTGTACATCTACACAACCAATCTGGGATTTGGCCTTTAAGACCAGAATTTGCAAGCCCAAAGACAGCTAAATTTTGAAACCCACTTATATTCAAGGGGATTTCCTCACCAATAAAGTTCCTTGGAAGGATAAGAGTTGATAGATTTTTGCTCTGCTGAAACACAAATAGTGCCCTTGATATATTCACGAAACTATTGTTGAACAATAGGACAGATGAAAGGGCAGTAAGCTTTACAAAACTGTCAGGAATTTGACCTATTAAGCGATTCCTAGCAAGGCTCAAAATTTTCAAGTTATGGCAGTCAGACATGGAACTGGGGAGATGTCCAGAAAAAGAGTTACTGGCAAGATCAAGTGTACGGAGATTTAGCATTGCAGTAAAGTTTAGATTAATCTGACCAGTTAAAGAATTGTTTCTGAGGTCAAGTATTTGAAGCTTCGAGCAGAATGACAGCGTTGGAGGTAATGGCCCGGAAAACAGATTAGAATTCGCAAGAAATTGCTCCAATTGAGTAAGGTTGCGAAAAACATCTGGAATGTGGTCAGAGAACTGGTTTCCACTAACATCAAGAATCTTAAGGCTATAAAGCTTGCTCAATTCCTTGTTTAACTGGCCAGAGAAATTGTTGTTGGAGATTGAGAGTTCCTCCAAAGCCAACAATGAGTACAAAGAGTCTGGTAGAGCACCTGAAAGTCTATTGTAATTCAAATGCAACTGCTGGAGAGACGTGCTGCAGTTGTTTAAGTCTCCGAGATTGCCCATAAGAGGGTTCATTGATAAATCCAGAATCTGAATTTTATTGAAGAAGCTGCAAATTTTGGTGATAACTTGGCCCGTGAATGAATTGTTACTAATGTTAAATACAGCTAGATTTGGAAATTCACCAAGCTCAACCAATTCCTCACTGAACAAATTGCTAGAGATATTCAGTGACTTGATGGATAATAAACCAGAAAGCACTCCTGAGACAGGTCCTGATAGCATGTTATGGCTCAAATCAAGAACCTCCAACTGCTTCAATCTTGACAGCTCCATTGGCAGTTCACCTTGAAGATAGTTGGACGAGAGATCAATTGAGTTTAAGTGATCCAATCGGGCCAATGAGCTTGAAATGTTCCCTTTCAGAGCCTTTTTGGGAAGAATCAGCATAGTCACCCGTCTTCCACCGATTGAACCATTGTTGTAGTTCTCACAGACAACACCATCCCATTGACAGCAGTTGTTGGCGTTGGACCAAGCTTTAATAATGGATCCATCTTTAAGATTTCCGGCAAATTCCTTCAGTGCAAGGAAATCATTCCCATCACAAGATTGGCTATGTGTTTGAAGAGCCAAAAAAGAATATAGAAAGCAAGTAAAGTACATCCACTTGAGGAGAGCCATTGGAAATTGGAACAATCTCCAGAACCAAAATTACGAAAACTGAAGCTTTGCCTGAGCGGAAATCAAGCCAAAACCCCCATATAAAGCTGATTCCTCTTGTCAAGAACAGAAGTCTAAAGAAGAATCTTGCAAATCCACAGAGACAATATCCCACCCGAAAGAAACGAAACTTGTTAAATACCAAAAAACCAGTAAATTACAAACTAGAAAAAACAAAATCCCCAGTTTGATCACTTTGCTCAAAAGAAGCACAAAATAACCAAATTTACGGCAAAAAACTCTCGACTAACGGAAACAAGAACCCACCCACAAGTTGAAAGTGAAGAAACAATGTTCACCACAGAAAAGAGAAATCAGTTGAGCTGTTTAGACAACGGAAGCAACTAATCCCCACCAGGAACCAAAACCCTTGACTTTAATCGACAAAACCACCCCAAAGACCTAACCATGCTTGGGACAGCGACTGCTACCCCATATAGTGACAGCAAGAAAGTCTTACACGAGCGAAGAAACTTGAAGCACACATCCCCAGGCACCTGCGCAACAACTAAAAGCAACCGTCATCAAATGAAGCAGGAACTATGAGTAACAAAGAGGATTGATACTTAAAACTAGAACCAGATCCCAAGATCACAAATTCATAACAAGATTAGAATATATGGAAAAGAAAGAGTCTAGTCTAGACACATGAACCCACCAAAGATTTCAATCAAAAAGCATTAAAACATCCCTTGTAAGTGAAGTAAAAGAAAGCTTCCCGTGAACCCAACACCTACAGTGACAACTTTTCAACAAATGGGTTCGCTCTCCATTTTTAAAAAGTGTATGTCTATCTATCGCTGCCTGATGTGAAATACCTTCGGTTAGATATTGTTTTTTTTTTTTCCTACAAAGTATTTTAAGCGGGTCTCAATTATAAAAGGTATCTTTAAGCCAGTTACATCCAGATTAATTTTCGCTCAAACTAGATAGGTCCCTTATAAAAGGCGAAGCTCTAGCCTCAAGTTTTAAACGGCTGTATACATAAGAGAAGTTCGAAGCCACGACCTCACTTAAGCCAGAAAAACTTCAACACCAACTCACCGGCGCTTGAGGTTCTTAGAAATTGATATTGATTCACATAAACAAAACCTTGGAAGCTAAGGCGAAGGGTGACGAAGATAAAAAGAGAAGGTGGCCTGTGTGTTTTTGGGTTGATTCAAGAGATGGACACTCGATTTGTCTCGGACGCTGGAAATACGAGGGTTGAAATAAGTAATTGGAAAGTCCAATTTGCGGTTGGACCAAAGATTTGTACAAATCGATGAGCCTAGAAAAAGCGTTCCAATTGTCAAAGTTTGACAACTTAAAACAACTATATGCGATGCCACTTTTTCATATTAAGCAGATGAAATGCTAGTTTAGTTTGCACTTGGTCAATCCGTTTACATTGCATTCTTATTTTAGCCGTAATGTCAGATAAGACTAATTTGTTTTGGGCTTTGACCGATCTTAAATTGTGGTCAAAATTTTAAAATATAAATTAATTTTTAAATAATTTATTATTTATTTTAACTTTTTAATATTTTTTCATTCCTTAGACGATCAAAATGTTCACTTATTTTAACCAAGTTGTATGTATATTGAGTAAATATATATTTTAGAATCAAACATGGAGAGGAAGGATAGTATAAGATTTAAAAAGACAGAAGCCAAAGCGTCAAAAGAGAGAGAGGAGGCGTGGAATAGAAAATTGATGGCAACTTGTGCTTAAAAGCGGACGTCACGCGCTCATCTGCTCTTCTCTGTCAAATCCCAATGGTTATGTTGACTCTCCAATCCTATTCCTATTCCTCTTTACATAAAGTGATGTGATGGAAGAAAATTTTAGGCTTAGGTTTAGATCCAACTTGTGAATTTGTTCAACTTTTCACCAACCCCCCGTCTTGGAGATCCAAATACAACTCATAGTTTGATTTACAACAAATTATCAAAACTTGAATAGTTACAATAAAGGTTGTGCCGGGCTCATCATGATGTTTGTCTGGTTACGGCTTCTACAACAAAATAATGACTCGTGATGAAAACTTCTCCGAGTGCGATTGAAACGATGGAACTTTCGTCTCTCATGTACTCAAACAAATTACTGACAAAACTTAAAATTGACATAACTCCAACTATCAATCATCAAAACCTTAAATTAAAATAGAAATGTTATTTAGAAATATAACATTTCTATTTTTACCTTAAATTAAAAAACAAGAGTTAATAGAATTCTGCATGCTGAGAAGCTATAGCTTCTCTTTACACTAGCTGTATGAATGCATGATTGTTATTGCCTTCTCCGTGTGATTCTCCTCTGCTTTGTTTTCCTATCTTGACATCAATTTATTTCTTCTCATTATATTCTCGTACATAAACTATTTCTCTTCCACCTTATTTCTTTTCCAACTCTTGCATACTTTCCTGTTACTCTTTTGTCCTTTTGTGTTTAAGTTCCAAGTTTCACTCACCTTCATCACTCTTTAAACTCGTCATATTCTTGTACATAAACCTTTCTTCTTTTTTTTTGGAGAAAGTAACAAATATATTAATTAAAAGGAGTGTTTATGTACAATAAGTAAACAATAAGCTATAGGCAGCTCTCAGAAAGAAAACAATAAGCCACAGACGGCGTTCAAAATAAAATAATCCACAAGCGGCTCTCAAAACAAATCAAAGTCACAAACGGCTCACAAACAAAATAGGACAAACTAGGTAGAGAGCCTCCAGATATGCCGCTGAAGAACAGGTATCTAAAATCGAGTCTCAAGACCGAGAAGCCGGGAGCGGATGAGCGCAATGATGTTCTCAATGATGTCGTGAGTAGAACGGTGTCGATTGCTGAAGATGCGGTTATTCCTCTCATACCAAAGAAAATAGACAGTGGCTGAGGAGACTAACCGTGAGACGAGGTGTCAGAAATCTTAGCGCCGGCAGAGATGAGTGCAAGCCCACTGGAGAAGGGGAACCCAAGAGACCGAAGGCCAAGCAGTATGGGTCTTCGTCGAGAGGGAACCCCAAACGGCGGCGGAGAAACGGCACTGAAAGAAGAGGTGATCATGGGTCTCCGTAGAAGTACCACAAAGGACACAAGTCGAAGAGGTCAGGACGCCGAAGAACTGGAGCCTATCCATGGTCCGGAGTCGCTCCTGCGAAGCCAACCAGAGGATGAAGGAGTGTCGCGGGATGTGCCTTGGAAACCACAATAAATAGTGAATCGGGTCCACTGGACGTCGAGCTCGAAGAAGGTGCCAGGCAGAGTCGACAGAGAAGACTCCTGATGAGTGACCTCTCCAAACCCAACTATCGGGACTGAGGCTACGGTCGAAAACGGACTGAGTCCCAAATCTGTTGAAGCTCATTACTCCCCTCTGGAAAAACCCACTCCCCATCACGAATGATCTCCGAAACCCAAACATCCCAAGAGAGCCCCGTAGAAGAAAGATCCCGGAAGGAGAAGCGATCACAAAGGGCTTGTACATAAACCACTACAAGAAAAATGGAGTTTAATGACGGAAATTACCAATATAATTTGTACACATTCCGTATGTACACATTCTGTCAGTAAACTTATTTAATGACAAAATTTACTGACGAAAAAAAGCGTCAAAAATACAACTGTCGGTAAATTTACCGACAGAAATTTTGTATACTGTCGGTAAATTTACCGACAGATATTTCGTTTGGTCGATAAATTTCTGTCAGAAAATTACCAACGAATTTAATTATTCCGTCGATAAATCCAATATATTTTACCAACGAACATTTGTTTCCGTACGTAAATTTGCTAAAAATTATTTTTAAAAATTTACCTGCAAAGTGTTCATTTTCTTTAGTTACCTTCTATTTCTTAGTCAAGACATTTATCGACATAAGGGAAGTTTGGCTAGTGTCTATGGACCCATCTAAGGTTTGCCTCAGTAATAAATTGTGTCTCGTGATTAGCACCCCGAACTTGGTCAGAGAAGTTGTTCGAGCCTAAGACAAAATCTTTGCAAACCACAATCCACCTCGCACTGCTAGAATCAGAAATTTATCCCAACATCACAACTAAAATCACACCTTATCCCTTCTATCACTACCATTTATACTTTAAAGTTATTTTCCAATCACAAAATACACAAATAAACGAAAGTAATTAAATGTCCAAATTAACTTTCATCTAATATACGAAAAAACATATGACAGTAGTTGCAAAAATACCTCCACCAAAGGACACGATGACAATGGTCAGAGAAGACAACACCAACGAGCAAAAAAGGAGTCCATAACAGAGAAACCGGAGAGAAGAAAACCGAAGAGGAGACACAGGTTGGGGGGGATGTCGGGTGAGCTAATATCTAAAAAGAATTTACCGACGAAAATTTCAGTAGGTAAATTCAAAAAAAATTATTCCGCCAATAATTCCCGCCTTTTTACCGACGGATCTCTTATACCGTCGCTAATTCTTGCTTCCCTCCATATTTAGCTACGGATATTAGTACCGTAGCTAAACGAAAATTTTTCCGTCAATTTTACCAACGGAGATGGATTTTTCGTTGGTAATTTGTAACGGTATATTTTTAGTCAGTAATTTTCCGTTGCTAATTCTTCCTTCCCTCCATATTTAGCTACGAGTGTTAGTATCGTCGCCAAACAAAAATTTTCCTGTCAATTTTACCAACGGAAATAGATTTTCTATCGGTAATTTGTAACGGTATATTTTCTGTCGGTAATTTTTTGTTGCTAATTATTGCTTCCCTCCATATTTAGCCACGGATGTTAGTACCGTTGCAAAACGAAAATTTTTCCGTCAATTTTACCAACAGAAATGGATTTTTTATCAATACTTTGCAACGGTATATTTTCCATCAGTAATTTTTCGTTGTTAATTCTTGCTTCCCTCCATATTTAGCTACGGATGTTAGTACCATCACTAAATGAAAATTTTTCTCATCAATTTTACCAACGGAAATGGATTTTCTGTCAGTAATTTGCAACAGTATATTTTTCGTCGGTAATTTTCTATCGCTAATGCTTATCCTTCGCCCTTTTCCTTTCTTTTTTGTTGTTTTTTTTTACTTGTGTCACTTGTTCTCTTTTTATGATAATGTTCAATTTTAAACCTCTCTTACAAAATTCCCTTACTTCTCTCGCGCTTTCTTCATCCCCCTTCAACCCACTTAAATCATCCTGTAAAGCCCCAAATTATACCCTAGTACAAATGTTACGTGTTAATAAAAGTATTTGTGATAGGTGTTAAAATTGTGATATGATTGTGAACTATATATGTCTTGAATTTTGGTTTGATCTTGAATTTTGGTTTGATGGACCATAATTATTAACTTGGAATTAGTTGGTATCATTAGAAAATTGATGTATTAAAATGTACATTTTGACTAAGAAAACGTCAAGTAGTAAGACCAGCTGGTACATGAAAATTTGGATGACTAAGCTTTTATATTGATTGACACTTGACATAGATGATTAAGTGATAAGTGACAAATGGCCTAATAGAATTGTGACATTTGGTAGCCACACATGAAAACATTTAGATGACTTCATTGAAGGACAAGTAACTTACCTTTATGTGTAACATGTGGCCATTATAAACCAGGACACCTTGCAAAGCAAGTGTTGATTCACTTTAGCTCATCTAAAGTTTTTGTTGCCTTCTCTCTATCCTTTACTCCTCTCCATCGAAACTCTCTCTTACACTCAAAAACTCCTAGATTTTGTTTTAATTTGGATCATCATCACTTGACATCTTTGTAAGATGCTGCATCAAGGAAGTTAGCTTATGCTATCTTTTGTGCTATTGTCTTCTTTGTGTTAAGATTTTCACCTTGATCTTGGAAGTGTCTTGGTTGTATGAAGGCTAGTTTAGCTTGTTCTTTGAAGAAGGAACTTGAAGTTAAACATGTAAGGGAATTCTAAAATTGATAGCATATATTAATACAAGTTCTATGATGATTGAATTAACATAGAATATGTGTTATGATGATTATTAATCAGTGCTAGAAAAGTGATCCTTGTATGACAAATTCTGCTTTGGTTTTGATGCATGAAAGATCATGATTTATGAGCTGCCTAATAAATGATTTTGAATTGGATTTGGACATGATTTTGATGAGGAATTGAAGTATGAATTGAAGTTAATCACACGTTAGTACAATGATAATCAACACACAAGAAGGAGGGTTGAATTGTGTAAACTTTTTCGTTTTACCCTTCTTTTTAACAATACTTGTTTAATTCAGATTTACTATAACTTCTGTAAACGAGAAATCAAAAACACAAGTAAGTAATAGAGAGTTAAGAGAGTTTTGACACAG
>JAOSBP010000005.1:23970407-23988072 GCA_027563825.1 Erythroxylum mucronatum
AAATTAATATTAAATATTAAGTAATTTAATTTTTTCATAATTATATTCAACCTAAAGTAGTTTGATTTTTTCATGATTACATTAAAATGGTTTCAAAAGGAATAATATAACTAAGATAGAAATTGTTGTATGTTTTTACTACACATATATAACAAATGGCGCTGTTACCTCTTCTGCTGTTGCGACAACTTCCCTCTTTTTCAATATCATTCAACAATCTTAAAATTCTTTTCCACAAAATCGCTGAATCACTTGCTTTCTGTTGCGAAACGGGTTTCGACGGTAAGTAGTTCTCTTGCTTTTGGTCTCACAAATTGCTCGCCATTGTGTTGTATGCGTTTGTTTAGTCTTAGTGATCGTATATACCAGTGTTCTGTTTTTTTTTTTTTGATTTGATGCACTTCCTATTTGTGTTCTCACCCTTTCTATATCCCTTTTGCATCCGTATGTCCTCTTTTGTAAGATTTGATTATGTTTACTCGTTTCTATTTTTTTTCCGTGGAAGTGATTAAGAGACAGATGGGCTTGTGTTGAGAAAGTTGTAATATTTTCCCATTTGGGAATTGCTCTTCATGTTATTCTTTGATTTTGACATCTGGGTATTTAGGGGTTTCTGTGCCTTGTCTTCCTTCTCCTGTCCTAGACCTGAGGGCAATGTAATCAATCATAATAAACCTGTATATTTGAGCGAGACTTCAAGGCTTGGGATACTTATAATGGGACATTTGGCATGTGTTAATTGCTGAAATTTGAAGTTCAAATTTTTATGGCCTCAAGGTCGTTCTTAGTCATAAACAAATATTAGCACTTGGGCTGTTTACTCGCTTTTAAAGTTTTTCTCAGAATTTTTTTTTTAGAGTTGCAGGGATGTATTTCCTCTTCTAATACTGACCATATCCAATGATGATAGGCTAGCAGAATTGTTCTGCCTAAAAGCATAGGCTGCACAATTTCCTGAAATTTTCTGCAATTTAAAATTTCTCCTAATTTGAATACGGTATTTCTGAAAAAAAAAAAGATTGGTAATACTTTGTAATTGTCTTTCTTTTTCTTTGGCAAATAAATGTTGCAAAGCAAGGTGGTTGATAAGAGTTGCATAATGATGTTCCTCTATACCATAGTGGTTTGGTCCTAAGATTTTGTGGCTTGATGGTAGCTTACTGCTACGATTAAAGGCTTGGTTGAATCATGTTTGTTACTGTTCAGATTTTGGTAGGATTTCTTTTCACGGTCTTTGATTTTTATTAAGGTCAGAAAATGATGTATGAACTACTCTGTAAGGACTATCAATCTTGGTGGAAGCAGAATGGAACTTGAGAATATTTTCTATTTATTACATTCTCTTAATCAAGTTTTGTACAACATGTAGGATAATAGTTTCACTTTTCAACATAAGTTGACAAGTACATTGATAAGAAAAGGAGAGCAGAAAATAATTGAGATAAAAAATTGCATGTGTCGAATGCTATGCTTACTTCTTATATTTGTCTGCTCTTTCCTTTGAAGCCTCTATTTTATTAGTTTGGAGGTACAATGACTGGAGGGTCATTGGGCTTGAGGGGAAGCCATGGATCGTTGCAGTCTTCAGCAAAATTATCAGCTGTTGCAAGAAAGCCTTCTACGAAGATGTTACCAAGTTCAAGGGAGAAAGAGCGAAATTTCTTAGTTATTTGGCGGTTTATAGGAAGTAGAAGGGTTGCGATGCTACTCTTGTTTACCCTTTCTCTTCTGGTTATTCTTTTCGGTACCTTTTCAACAAACAAAGGTTTGTTTCAAAAATATATCTCGTTTCGTTTTGACCCGAAACTATTCTAAGATGATGTATATATTTTTTTTCTTGGTCATTTTTGCAGTTTACCTGATATTTTTGTGGTACAAATCTTAGAGCAAGCAGTGTTCATAGTGGCATCGCATCCCTTCCTAAGACCCTATCACCTTTATTAAGTAGAGTTCTTATTTTCCATTCTCATTCTGAAGTAACTCCCTAATGCAAAGTTTGCAAACGCTATCTTTTTTCATTATCGTCTTTTGGTGGAAAAGCAAATATTACGTAGTTATTCCTTCAAATTTAAGATGGTGAATGGCTGGTTGATAATGAGTATCTACCAACTTAAGGGTAGGCTTAATTAATTTTTTTTTCTTTTTTGTTTCAAGAGACCCACAACAACAATTTAACCTTCCAACCATAGGGTACCCCTCAAATCAGTTATTTTGTCTATTATCTTAATTTGATCTGCTATTTTTTCTAATTTGCAATTTGTTTTACTTCCAACAAGGTAGATTATAAGAACTTGGGTTTGCTATCTTGTTTACTGATGTGCCAGAAAGTAGTAGTCAAAACATTGAGAGACTTAGTGATACTTCAACTTCAAACAACTTGGAAGGACGTATGTTTAAAAGCAGAGCTCCTCCTATCCTTCATCATGAAAAGTCAATTAGTACAATGCATCCATGTGCCAATTTTTCACTTCCTCCTCCCCCTCCAACTGGTAGAAGACGTACTGGACCACGAAGTAAGTTTTGAGTCGGCTATTGCTGAAATGGATAATCATTTTATAGTTCCATTATCTCTATTTATTTTTTGTTTGGATTGCTTTTCTAAAATAGCTGCTACTAAGTTGTGTAACCTCTTGATGTGAAAAACAAAGATCCATACCCTTTTCTTGGGCATGTGGCGTAATAATTTTTTGTAAAGGTATACATGCCAGAAAGCTCAAGAAAAAGGGTAGCGTAGTAGTTGAGGTTCTTCCATCCAATACAAGGTCTTGGGTTCAACTCACACCCTTCACCAATACCTGGCTTCCCTTAAGACCCGAAATCCAAAAAACATACACATGATGCTTACTTGTTGATGGTATCATTTTGGCTTGAATACTTCTCCATGATTAGCAGAATAAATTCATCAACACCTTCACATGAATTGTTCATAAACCTTTATATCCTAGTGAACAAAATATTATTACCTTTAAACAAAATTCTATCAATATATTATTAATTTTGTTCAGCATTTTGGTTATTCAGGTTGCGAGGTATGTTATCTACCTGTGGACCAGGCAAGAGCAAGCATGCCAGGCTCACCTTCCCATTCACCGATACTTCAAAGTTTGACATATATTGTGGATGAAAATCCAATTAAAGTTGAGCCACATGGAGGTTCTGACTTTGGTGGATATCCTTCCTTAAAGCAAAGGAATGATTCGTTTGATATACGAGAATCAATGACAGTGCACTGTGGGTAGGTATCTTTCTTACTATTAATTATTTTTCACTTATCGACTTTATATATTCCTGAGTATTGTCCAATAGAGATGATGAGTTGTAACAAATGTAGTCATTCATTTCTTAGTACATCTGGTCTTTTTGCTTAAATCTCCTTCTATCAGATTTGTTAAAGGGAGCAAACCTGGTTACAGTACTGGTTTCGATATTGATGAAGTTGACCTGGCAGAGTTGAAGCAATTTCATGAGGTCATCGTTGCATCAGCCATATTTGGTATTGCATTAAGATGTTCTGAGTAGATACTTCATCTTACCTATGTTTGAAATTTCCTCACTTTTGCACTTTTTCCAGGGAACTATGACATAATACAACAGCCAAAGAACATCAGTGATGCTGCAAGGAAAACTATTCCTTTCTACATGTTCATTGATGAAGAGACAGAAACTTATATGAGGAACAACACTGTCCTTGATAGTCAAATGAAGGTTGGATTGTGGAGAATTATTGTTGTCAGAAATATTCCTTATGCTGATGCAAGAAGAAATGGAAAGGTTTGTTTGGTTCATTTGCCTGAATCTTTGGATCTTCTTTAGATATCAACAAGTCAAACTATGGTTGTCACTCTATTTTATGCTTATATCTGTATTTGCATCTTCGTTAGTGGTTGCTTACTACTGCGTCATCAAATTTACATCACATGAATATTCTTTGAATTTCATACTGATTCAGATCAAGATCTTGACGCAATCACTAGTTAGGGCTAGCATTTGATAAAATTGAAAGGAAATTATATCTGTGCTTCAACCAATAGTGCCTATAGGCTTTTTATCATTCTTTCTTAAGAGATGTGTTAGAGTACTTCATGCTCACTTCTTTTGGAAGGTTTGAAAATGAAAAAGCGTGTCTCAAGATTGAATTCCATAAAACAGTATGCATAGTCATAAAAGACACCAATCTATGGAGGCAGAGAATTTCTTGTTATTAATCTTTTGCAATTATGCAGCTGAACCTTTTTCTCAGTGAAGGATTAGAAATGTTAAGGCCCATGCACATTCAGTGATCAGATTTTAGTTATCTAGGAAAAGGAAATCCCTAGAGCCTTCGACATATATAAGGAAGTTTCTCAGTTTGGTTCCTTTTAACATTTTGTTTCTTTGTTTAGTTTGATGATTAAAAAAAAACTAGAGGGCTTTTGAAGGAGAAAATTTCTTCTTCATATTAGATGCTAATAGTATGATTATACTCTTTATTCACATTTACAATTTTTGGTTGAGGAGATTCTTTATCAGATTTTATAGATTTTCCAACTTAGAAACCTTATACCTTTTGTTGATCTTTTTTAAAAAGTATGATATTTTATTTTCTGTTAAATAAAATATAATGTTAATTACTCAAACTCATGTTAGGTTTTTTAGTTAGGAGATATTGTATGATCTTGTAGAACGTAGTTTCTTAAGAGGTGTATATTATCTTGCAGTAGATAAATTCTTATCTTATACTTGAATTCTTACTTCTAACTAAATTGATTACAAAATTATGTGACTAGTTCTTAGCTATAAGTAAATTACTCACTTTGTGAAAGAATAACAAAGAAAGGCTATTTTCTATTCAAATATTTCATGGTGTTTGAGTGATGCGCTCTTACTTTCTCTCATTACGAAGACAATCATGATTAGCTGGGCTTAGATACTTCTGCAGATTCACCATAGAGCATCCAACTTGCTTCTTTAACATCAACTTCTGGCTTGCAACTAACCATCCACAAGCTCAATGAAAAGAACTATCTTGAATGGGCACAATTTATGAAATTGACACTTAATTAAAGAGAAAAATTAAGGACATTAACAAGTGAAGTAACAAAAGTTGCATAAAATGATACATCTTGAAACAATGACATTTTGGAAACTCCGTTGTCATTACTTTGGACCTCATCTCAAAATTTTGGGAGGCTTTACAAGACTGTTATTCTAATTTGGAGACTCATCTCAAATCTTGGATTTGAAAAATAAGACTTTGGATATCTAAACAAGATGAACACGATTTTATCACTTATTACAATGAGATAATGAGATGATGACTTTATTGTAGGAATTAGATCAATATTATGATGATCTTTGGGAAAATTCTAATGATTATGCTCTCCATAAGAATAGGCAAGAGAATAATCAAGTCTACATATTCCTTGTTAGTCTTAATCTAGATCTTGATGAAGTTAGCAAACGGATTTTAGGTTAGAAACCATTGTCATCTATTTGAGAAGTTTTACATGAGGAGTCTAGAAGAAAGATTATGTTGTGCAATTTAGAACCCAAGTAGGAACTTGAGGGCTGAACTCTTGTAACAAGAGGATTTGGGTATATGCATATGAAGCCTTGGTGTGAGCATTGTAAAAAACCATGGGTTACGAAGGAAAATTCTTACATGCTTCACGGTAAACCACCAAAATGGAAAAATAAATCTAGTGGAAACTAATGTGGTTTTGATGGCACAATTTAGGAGTTCTAAGAGCATTGAACGAAATAAAAGATTGTTTTGTTGACTAAGGAACAATTAGAGCATTTATGCAAACATCATTAATCTTGCCATAGAATCCAACTTGTTCTTTGGCTGAAAAAGGTTGTTGCCTTTGTACCGCTTTTCATTGTTGCCCCAATTTAGTCAATTCCTTGGATCATTGCTTTTGGAGCAACAAGTCACATGAAATGTTGCTCTAAACTATTTTCCTTCTACATTCCTTACGCGGGCAAAAAAAGGGCAAAATCGTGAATAACTCTTTTTCCATAGCCAAAAATGGATATGTCCATCTTTTCTCCTTAATATTTCGTAATATATTTCATGTTCCTAGTCTATCTTATAATTACTAATCATTAGAAAATAACTCTTGATCATCAATGTTATGTTAATTTTTAAGCATCATATTGCAAGTTTCAGGATTTTAGGACAAGGAGGATGATTGGCGACTAGAATGTGTGGTGGCCTTTGCATATTTGAAGATGGAACCAACTCTAGTAGATTACATCAACCTACTTGATTCAATTCAGTTATTGTTTCTAAGAGTAGCAAAATAGTGTTGCGGATTATAGGTTAGGCCGTTTAAGTTTTTAGTGCTTAAATTACTTGTTTCCAAAACTTTCTCAAAATAAAAGTCCGTGTTCTGAGTCTAATGATTCCATTGATATTAATATTCCCCATTGCTGTTTGAAGAGGTGTAAGGTGTTCCAAACATCAGTTGCCCAACTATGTCATACAAAAATCCACCCCAATCATTGCGCTTTTACCTCACAAATATCTTGTCTGCACACTCCATTAAGTGTGCAGGATGTTCTAAAGATTCATGAGTGAAAGGGGCCTGTCTTTTAGGAGATGAAGGCTCTTGAGAGAAACAAGACATGAGAGGTGGTGGATCTACATAGATGGAAGAGTACTGTGGAGTCCAAATGGATGTTCACAACTAAATTTAAATCAGATTGATTGTATGAAAGTTGTGACATTTACTATCTAAAGACTTTTGCACCTATGTCGAAGTTAAGCACCGTAAGGGATCTCTTGTCAATTGTAGTAAACCTTGATTAGCCTTGACAATAAGTAGATGTGAAAAATGCCTTTTCCGATGGAGATATAAAGGAGTGGGTATATATGGATGCAAATTTGGTTCAAAGGTATGTAAATTAAGATCTTTATATGAGTTTAAACAATCAAAGGGTTTGGTTCAAGAGATTTACTCAGTTGTTTAAATCAATTGTGTACTTAAGGACAAGTTGATCATACTATATTTGTCAGGTACTCTAGAAATGGGAAGACAGTTGTTTTAATTGTATATCGACTTGCCTATGATAAGTTGGTAGAAGAAACTTTTTCATCAGAGTTTAAGATCAAATATTTACAGTCTTTAAGACACTTTCTAGGGATGGAAGTTGCTTGATCTGGAAAATGCATATTTTTTTCTCAACGAGAATGTGTTCTTGACCTTCTTAAGATATGGGAATTAATGGTTGCAAACTTGTAGACTTGAAGATTTCCAATTAATGAAATCACAAGTTTGGTGATGGTAAAGAAGGAAATCTGGTGGACATACCTGGATATCAAAGGCTGGTATTGGAAGCTGATTTACTTATCACATACATGGCCAAATATCCAATGCTATAAGCATGGTTAGTCAATTCATGCACTCGTCCTACTAAGGAACATCTTGAACTAGTAATCCAATTCTAGAGTATCCAAAAAGTCCACCAGCAAAAGGTCAACTCTTTCAAAAAAGCAGAGTGAAACATCAAGGTGTATATTGGTGCAGATTGTGTAGTTTCAACTATAGATAGAAGATCTATATCAAGGTACTGCACATATGTTTAGGGTAATTTAGTCACCTGGCTACGTAAAAATCAAAAGGTGATTGCAATAGGCAGTGCTGAAGAAAAATATCAAGCTATAACATGTGGAATTTATGAGTTGTTATAACTAAAAAGTGTGTTATGAGATTGAAAATACTGACTAGTTTACCAATTAAATTATACTGCGATCACAAGGCTGCCATCAACATTGCATAAAACCTCCTACAATATAATCACAAAAAAAAAATTCATTTGTTCCGGCAATGCGACAAGTAGATGACATTCTCATCTAAGTATTGTTCAGACCTATTTTTGAGCTTCTTAGCAAGCTGGATTGGCATCCATGCACCATCTTGTTAAATTTGTAGAAAAGTAGGTAGGATATCTTATTTCTATTAAATAAATTTGAGGTTAATAGCTTGTATTTATTTTTAAAGTTTTTTAATGAGGGGATTTCTATTTTCTTGTAGTAGAAAGATTTTTAAGAGATTTCATGTTATCTTTCACTAGATATATTCTAAATTGAATTCCTATGTTCTAGCTGAACTGGTCTCAATATTTTTAGCTAGTTCTCAAGTATAAATAAATGTACTTACTTTAGGAAAGAATTAAGAACAATTACTTTTTCTCTCTGTCTTTCAGCTTTTTAAACCTGAATTCCACGAGTGCTGTATGTGAAGCAAAGTATGTTTTCTGCTCCCCTTGAGGAGTAATAAATTGAAAGATATGCTAGTCTTATTAAAAGTGCTCCTGTTGTGAGAGACTAATACAAGCAGAGGTCTTCGCACTTTGTATGGAGAATGAATTTAAGACATTCTTATATATCTAATATTGTACTCAAGTCTGTTGTCAAATAGTTATTTGGTTAATTTTGATATGCCTGAGAATGTTGCTTAGCTCACCTGTTTCTAAGCAATATCTTCCAGGATGATTGCAGCTTGTGTTTTCTACTATATTGCATAATCTGCTTATGGTCGCAATAATTTGGCGGGTGGATTGTTATTCCCATTTAAGGCTGAAAATTCCTTATTTAGAACAAGTTATTAGATATCATGAATTAGGCAAAACTTTAATTGTGAAAGTAAAAAGACGAGAAAGAGTAAAGAGAAAGAGGAATACAAAATTCTTATAGTTCTATTGAAAGGCTAACTTCTATGGATACAAAGACAGCAAGAATAGTAGGGTCTATTATTAAGGTAATACCTGCTAAGACCAATATTTCTAAATAGCATGATATTCCTATATAGGATATAAATAATAATAATATCATACTAAACCTAAAAAGTTTCATACTATTATTATTAATTAGATTCTTTATATTTTTGTAATAGTAAATTAGGACAGGCTAATACTAATATTATTAAACAAAATATATATGATATTCTTGCATAAGATAAACACAGAAACCATAATTTTTAAGATTATCAACAATTAACATCAAGAATGATTTTAGAAGATTTTTGGATAATGATTGTCAACAATTCTTTTACAATTTCCAATTGAATATTAAATTTTATTGAGTTCCATACTTACAAAAACTTAACACAATTGTTCAAGGTGTTATCCCGTTACAAGATGTATAGCAAATATAATTCTTTAATGTTTATATTGATAACATAATTAATAACAAAATAAAGGTTTGACACACGATTGAAAAAATTGTAAAGTTAATTTTTACAGTTAAAACTTGATGTGTTTAATTTGATGATGGTTGAAAGAAGGCTTGCTACTGCAAACTAATTGGTGTGCATCAAATTGTGCAATTGACGCATAAAAGATAATTTCTTTTCATTTGTTTTTCCATTTCTTTTGTAGCATTTTTTATAAAACTTTCTTGAGAACCAAGCTGTCAGTCTTTTAAGATTTTTCTTCACTATTTTATTTATGGGAAATTGGAATTATTCATTGCTATCAAACATCTAATTCATGTTGGTTCTAATCCTAGGGAAAAATTATGTTACGGATTCTATTTATTGAATCGGCTATCTAAAATATGTTCATCTCCATTTCTTATCATTATAGTTTTTCCTGTTTCAAATTCGTTCCAGGCCGTTATACTTAATTGTGTCTATTCCTTCAGTTGATTTTCATGAACTGGTTTTTGGAAACTTCTAAAAGCATGTAAATTGCAGGTTCCAAAGCTTCTCTTGCATAGAATTTTACCAAATGTTAGATACTCTATCTGGATTGATGGAAAGCTCCAGCTTGTTGTGGACCCCTATCAAATTCTTGAAAGGTTCTACCTACTTTTTGTTTGTGCAATTCTTATTTGAGGAGGCTCTGATGAATAACATCAAGATCATAATAAGATTTTGAGCTTATTTCAATTTAATAATATATGCAATTTAATGAAATCCCTTGTGTATAACTTTATTCAGGTTCTTATGGCGAGTTAATGCCAATTTTGCAATTTCAAGACACTATACACGCTTTGATGTGTTTAAAGAGGCAGAAGCTAACAAAGCTGCTGGAAAGTATGATAATGAAACTGTTGATCGCCAGATTGAGTTTTATAAAAGGGAGGGTCTAACGCCATACACCAGAGCTAAGTTGCCAATAACTAGTGGTAGGTGCACGATCTTTAGTATATGAACGCTTTTTATGTCTTTGATAATTTGTAACTCCCAATGGTTTTTGATTTATGACCAAGTTTCATGCAGATGTCCCTGAAGGTTGTGTTATCATAAGGGAACATGTGCCTATTACAAATTTGTTCACCTGCCTTTGGTTCAATGAAGTTGATCGATTTACGTCCAGAGATCAATTAAGCTTTTCCATTGTGAGGGATAAAATAATGGCAAAAGTTAATTGGAGTATCAATATGTTTATGGACTGTGAAAGACGTAATTTTGTGATTCAGGTATGTCCTCTTGGCGATAATAGTAGCATCTATGCAATATGACCTTGGGTAAGTTATGCTCACACTTTTTTTTTTTATATTCATTGGTTTTAATCTTTGAAACAGTTGGAACTTTTTACCTAAGGTTTATAAAATTTTGAATGTTTTGTTTCGGTGCATGGTATGAGAGGTTTTCTTTCAAAGGCAATATTAAACATACTGGTGCAGTCTGCTTGTTTTGCCCTTTATAGGTGCATTAAATAAATGCCTTTGCAATGTGCTCTAGTCAACATTATGGTAGGTTCCAGAAAAACAGGTAAGGAAATGTATAACTTGGCTATTGATTTCTGTAAAACGAATACAAGATAAGCTGGTTTCGAGGACCAGCAACCTCCCGCCTAGGGCTCACACACTCAACAATATACTCAATGCCCTCCTCTCCTCGTCTATTGCTTATTTATACTAAGAATCTGTTAGGAATAACAGATTCGGTTAGCTGACAACCAATCATAAGGTTGTCAGCCCCCTTCCCGCAACTAACATCATATACGTATATATATATATTTACTATATATGTAAATTCATTGCTGAGTTGTCTTGGTTCTACCATATTTCTGTCTTATGACATAATCGTTCATACAATGATCTTATTTCATGACTTGTTTATGCATTGTTGGAATAATGGTAGGTTTTGTAACTAACCTGAATTATCCCCCAATTGTATGGAAACTTCTGCACTAACTTGCATCATATTGAACTTTAAGACTTCAGATGTAAAAACACTTAGCATTATAGATGACGGCTTGATAGATGTACATTCACCTGGAGAACTGAGCTTAACAGTCGTCAATCTTTGTTTCTTCCCCATGCAGGCTGCTGAATGGGGTAAGATGAGCATGTGTGATGCTGAGCGAAGGCTTCTTGCTAATGCATTACTTGATATAAACAATGAATGGTTTGTACTTCTGTCAGAGTCCTGCATTCCTCTGTATAACTTCAGTGTGATCTACCAATACATATCAGAATCCAGATATAGCTTCATTGGCGCATTTGATGACCATGGTCCATATGGAAGAGGACGATACAATGAAAAAATGGCGCCTGAGGTAGACATTACCCAGTGGCGTAAAGGCTCTCAGTGGTTTGAGATTAACCGAGACCTTGCAGTCAACATTGTGCAAGACACGACGTATTACCCTAAATTCAAAGAATTCTGTGTCCGTCATTGCTACGTGGATGAACATTATTTCCCAACTATGTTAACCATTCAAGCTGCACATGTCATGGCAAATAGAAGCCTCACATGGGTGGACTGGTCAAGGGGTGGAGCACACCCGGCTACATTTGGAAGAGCAGATGTAACAGAGGAGTTTATCAGAAGAATATACAAAGGTCAGAACTGCAGTTACAATGACCAACCCTCTTCCGTATGTTATCTTTTTGCCAGGAAGTTTGCTCCAAGTGCTTTCGAGCCTCTCTTACATATAGCATCAAACGTTTTGGGCTTTTAGGTTATAATGTTTGTGAAGTGGAAGATGCTCCAAACAGGCGCTATGGACTGATTCATTTCTCAGCGCATTGCATCGTTGAAATATGATGTGCTTTCTTGTATGTCGACCTTTCCTGAGAATGCATCTCTTTTTAGAATCTTTGTGTTCGGTGTACAGAGAACTACAATTAGATATGAAATTTACAATTTCATATTCAATGGTTTCTCCACAACTGTTTTTTCACCATATAGTTTTTGTTTGATACACTATAAAATAGAACAAAATTCCGAGTATTTTATCAGAAGTATGTTGCTAATTCTAAATGGTAATTGTTAAATAGCTTTATCTGTATTTCGATTTTTTTGGAAGGTAATTAGGAAATTTTATTAATTAAGTAGCAACTAGTACACCAAAGCACTAATATTATAATTACATCGAGGATAGGCCTCCCCAAAAGCTATAACTCCCACTAATATACCTGGTTTATGCCACATTCTGCTACATGAACATTGATGAACATTGGTATTATAGGGAAAGCTTGGAGCATAGTTTTGGAAACGAATCTAAGATGATTCCACGCGCCAAGTTTGTTTGTCTAAGCTTAAGCTAAAATTTGGTTAGACGACTATTAATATCCATCCTGGTATCCTAAAACATTCTACTAGTCCTTTCTCTCCAAATGTCATATACGGGCATCCCAAAACTGATTATGAAGAGTTTCTTGTCTCTTTTGCACTTACATATGAAGTTTAGAGGCCATGCAATTATACTTAACCATTCCTTGTTGGCACATTGCAAGTTGAAAAGTCTAAGTAGGTTATTCCACAAGGCTAAGGAGAAACTACACTTAAAAAATAAGTGGTCATGGGTGTCTTATTTATCTCCACGTAGTACACAATCTCGACTATCAATTGAAAATTTGATCCTATCCCTAGTGGCAAGTCTTTGTGATACTGCTAACCAGACTAAGAATGAGTGTGGGGGAACAATTTGAGAATCCCATACAAGGCCAAAGCAGCCCAATCTTGCAAGTGAATCCATCAACAATTCTTGTAGGAGCCATTAGAGAACTTCAAACTTTTAGGTCTAGTCCATTGGATGCAATTAGTAGTTTAAGACATAGAGGTAACTAGGCATAAGTCAAGTTATTTCCTAGAAATCCTATAGAGTGAAATGGCCAGTGCCAGGTGCTATTCAACAAGATAGCTCCAAACTTGGTATTGAAAGTCACTAAGCTAATATAAAGACCCTAAAGAGTGTCAATTGTCAAACCAAAAATTTGTTGCTTCTCGATTGCCTATTTTGATCTTTATGTGAGGTTGCATAGCGTGGAAGGTTTTATGAAAACTATATGAGTGAGTTGGTTTTATCTTGATGGTCCATATGCTTTCTTCTCTTAAATGATACATCTGAATCCACTTCATCCACAAAATCTTCTCCTCTGAACAAATTTTCCATAAGCTCATGGCCATAGGGCACGCGTTGTGTTCCACGATCGTGGAGGCGACGTCTCCGCGGGCGTATCAAAGGCCCGGGCTTGGGACGGCCCCACAACCCGCATTGGTCCACGCCTCGAGCCGATCGGCGGACCAGCTCTCGCCGCTCCGCATCCGACCGGTATCCATGCTTCTAATAAAGCTTAAGCCAAGCCCTTCATTTTGCTTTAGTAGGCATATGGTACTCGATTTGATATTCAAAATTTTTGCACAGTTGCTAGTCTCTCTCCAGATGAAGTCTCTTATTAGCTTGTCAATTCTCTTCATCACTCCTTTTGATAGAGTTAAATGGAAACACCAATATATGTAGAGACTATTGAGTACAAATATTGTTAGTAGAAATATAATGGATAATAGCCTGTTACACTAAGGTTGTAGTCTTCTCTCAATAAAACTAATAAGTGGGGAACAATCCGTAACATTTAATCTCCTAGTTAAGATGGGGAACCCCTAATATCTGAATGGAAGTTTTTGAAGCTTTAATCCTAGTGAAGGGGAAATCAGATTGGCATTAGAGTGCAAAGAAGCAAACAAGTCAATAGAACTTTTTCTTGGGCTTAAGCTTAATCCCAACACTTCTTTTAAGGTCTCAAGAGACTTCATAAGTTAGTTGACTTAATCAAAATACGCTCCACAAAGCATCAAAAGATCATCAGCAAAGGAAAGTTGATTCAATCTTACTACATTTGTGATGATATCTAAAGTAGGGAGCTGTTGAAATGTTTAGTTAAGTGATTCTAAACAATATCTCCATAACAATTACAAATAAGTATAGAGACAAAGACTCTCCTTGCCTCGACCCTGAGCTGCTGTGAAGAGGTTTGAGGGCTCTGTTATGCCAAAATAAGTTCTAAAAAGTGTCTAGACTATCCTACTTACAAGTATACGAGGTAATTGTAATTGATTACCTAGAGTCGTCTCTTAAGGAGATGAAATTGATTCACCCATATTAATCTTGAATAAAAATAAAAAACAGATGTAATCCTAAACATTTTTTCCTGATTTGCTGAGTAAAGGATTTAAAGAAAATTACGCAATTAGACTAAAAAGTAAACTAATTTAACTAAAAGCAAAAACAAACTGATTAATGATGTGGGAAACTCTTCATAATTAATTTCACTAATTTAGTCTCCTATGCATGACTAAGGGGAAATGATTGAATAATTGTCTTACTAAAATTAACAGCTAGATTTTTAAACCAATTCAAATAACAAACTAATCTAACTTTCGTATTCGGCAAGTTTATCATCCAAATCAATCATGTAATCCTAATTAATAATTACCCACTTAAGTTAATATATTTCTAATTCTTAACCTAAGCGTCTATAGTTTCTCGTTCTAATACTAAACTTCTTCTCTCGATCCTTGATTTAATACCTAAATGATGCAAATTTTGGCCACACTATTACATCCAATAAACTTAGAAACTATAGTAAATAGTAAGACAATAAAACAGTCTAAATTAGCTACATTAATTCTCAAGATTAAATAATTAGCCCATCATGGAATAAACAAAGTTCATCATCTTCATATACTTCAATCCTATAGTCTACACTAACAGAGAAGTATCAAAGCAATGAACAGAGTAAATAACCAAAATGGACTGTCAAAGAAATAGAGGAAATAGTCAAGTGAAACAAGTTTAATAATGTAGCAAAGGATATAATAAGAATGAGCAAACAAATGGATTGTCAGATGGAAGCTGGTGGTGGGTCTCCTGCTAAGTTCAACCTCTCTAACGTTGCTCTTGCCTTCTCCCTCTGCTTGATTCTCACCCAAAAGATCAACTTCAACTCTCGCTTTCTACCTCTACTTCAAGCTCTGCCGCTCTATTGTTTTTGTCTTTTACCAAACCCAACTATGTTCTCTGTTCTTCGTTCTTTTCTCCGCCTCCAACTCTCTTTTAGTTTTTGTTTTTACAACCCCATGTATGTTTGATCCAACCTCTCTTACTCCTTCTATTTGTAGTCCGAGTAATTTAGATGTTTATGCCATCAAAACGCTCCATTAGATGAAACGTAATATTAAACATTTAACTAAATTTCTGTCACACGAGTGACTGTGGGAGTCACCGGTGTTGTTAAGTCAGAATGACTTCACTAAATGATTTTGATGAAAAAAAAATAGTGAAGCTAAAATGAAAAGCAGACGGAAGCTTAAACAGAAAGCAAACGGAAGCTTAAACAGAAAGCAGACGCAAAACTAGAAAAGCAGACGAAAGCTTAAGTGGAAAGCAGATGATACAAAAAGCAGACGGAAGCTAAAATTAGAAAAGCAGATGGAAGCCAAAAATAGAAAAGCAGACGGAAAGAAAAGTAGACGAAAGAAAGCGGACGAAAGAAAAGCAGACGAAAGAAAGCAAACGAAAGAAAGCAGACGAAAAGAAAAACAGACGAAAGAAAGCATACGTAAGAATAGTAGACGGAAGAATTAAAAGACGCATCAGTTTGAGTTAGTTACAGAACTCAACTGAATAACCATTTCTTTAAAGAATCAAGAAGCAGTTTTTAAGAAGCTGTTGGAGACTAAGACTATAAATACAAGTCGGAGTCAAAGATTGCAAGAGTTAGAGAAATTACAAACATTCACAAGCTTAGCAATTATTGAGAGATTATTGTGCGAAACATCTAGAGCTATTTTTTCTGTAACAAAGCTCAAAAAACCTTTCAGTTGAAAGTAGTGCAGATAGCCTGAAGAGGTTAAGTGTGAAAGAATACTGACTGTAAGAGACCTGAAGAGGCTCAGAAACAAAGAATACTTGTAAAGTGTTGAGGGATAGTAAAATCTCAGAAAGACATCTGAGGACTGGACGTAGCCCACAGTTTGGGGTGAACCAGTATAACAATTGCTATGTCGAAATCTCTTAACCCTCAATCTCTCTTATCTTTCAAATTTAGAGTTTACTGTTTTAGACAAGTTTTCTAAAACTCTCTATAACTTTGATATTTAGTAGTTTTCGTAAAACGAACAAGTTTTCTTTTAACGAACGATTTTTAAAAGGGAATTAACGAAAAGAATACACAATTCAACCCCCTCTTCTTGTGCATCTGTATATCATTATTAAGTATTGTTTTAACGTGTTATTCACTTCAATTGGTATCAGAGCTTGGTGTCCAAGGATCACTGTAACGAAGTGTGGATTAAATATTATGGCGGAATCACATACATATATTGCGGAAGGTGCCTCAGTCACTAGACCTCTGGCGTTCAACGGAGAAGATTATCATTACTAGAAAGATTGGATACTGTTGTTCATCGAATCTACTCATGTTGGCCTTTGGGACGTGATAGAAAATGGACCATACATACCGGCAGATGAAGAAGGAAGTCCGATTCCACCAATCAGATGGACGATTGATCAAAAGGCAAGATTCCAACTAAACTCCAAAGTGAAGTTTTTCTTGAGTTGTGCCTTGAGCAGAAGTGAGTACGATAAAGTCCACGGATGTGATACTGCGAAGGAAATGTGGGACACGTTATCCATCGCACATGAAGGAACAAGTCAAGTCAAAGAATCCAAAATAAGTATTCTTGTGCATCAGTATGAGCTCTTCAAGATGAAAGATGAAGAGTCCATTTATCATATGTTTGGAAGATTTCAAACAATTATTGATGGATTAAAAGCTCTCGGGAGAACTTACGACAATCAAGATCTCGTTCGTAAGATTTTGAGAAGTCTACCAAAGAGGTGGAGACCGAAGGTGACTGCTGTATAAGAAGCCAAGGATTTGAGCGTGTTAAAGCTTGACGAGTTGCTTGGATCATTGAAGATACATGAAGTTGAGCTCGATGCTGAAGACATGCCCAGACGAGACAAGTCGATAGCACTAAAGGCCGGACAAAAGAATCAAAAGACTCAAAAGAAGAGGAACTCATCAACGAAAGCGCTGAAGATTGAAGAAGCAAAGAACGATGATTCCAGTGAGTCAGAACAAGAGTCGTGCGAAGATGATGACGAGCTATCCTTCATTTTAAGAAAGATCATACAGAAGTGGAAGAAGAAGACCAAAGGAAACTCTACTTTTAAGAGGAACGACAAAGATGATGGGAAGACAGAGAAGACATCCGTCATTTGCTACAACTGCAACAAACCAAGACATTACAAGTTCGAGTGCCAGATGCTGAAGAGAAAACCAAAGAAGAGTAGAGAAGGCAAGAAAAGCACGATGGCAACATGGGAGGATCTAGATTCGTCTGAATTAGATACGTGCTCCAAGTCATCAGAACATGCAAACATATGCCTGGTAGCCGAAGAGGAAAGTGATGAGGAGGTAACCTCTAAATATAATGAT
>JAOSBP010000005.1:23988172-23998901 GCA_027563825.1 Erythroxylum mucronatum
ATTTATACTAAGAATCTGTTAGGAATAACAGATTCGGTTAGCTGACAACCAATCATAAGGTTGTCAGCCCCCTTCCCCCAACTAACATCATATACGTATATATATATATATATATATTTACTATATATGTAAATTCATTGCTGAGTTGTCCTGGTTCTACCACATTACCTCAACCATAAGAAGTTGGTTCCACCTGTTACTGTATTTTCACTCAAATGACTTCCCTTACATGGATACATGGGAAACTGAACTCTGTATCTTGTGACACCTTTTCTGGTCAATGATACCTATCTTGACTACCTTGTCTCTACATATATGACATGTGAATTACAATCCTTTCCTTCAGCATGTTCATGTTGTTTACATACGTAATACTGGAAAACAAATTGTTCTCAGATCTTAACGTTATACGTAATACTGGAAAACAAATTGTTATCAGATCTTAATGTTATCTTCAAGATGCTTTGGTAAGCTCCTTTCCTCTCTTATGCATACTTGTTTGTGGTGATTGTCTTTGACTTGTCAGGCTTACCACAGAGAATTGCTGGAGCGTATGCCTCCTCCAATTCCTCGTCTCATCCAACGATCGCCACCTCCACGTCGAGACATTGCATTTGGAAGGACAGTCATGAAGAATCCTTCTAGGCGTGGGAAAGATAGGAAGTCCAGTTCCAAGCGTCACCGGAAGGTTGGTAATGGGAACAGGATTAGCAATTGATTTCTTAGGCGAGATGTAGCATTTTCCTTTCTTTAACAATACATCCACAGAAGCGAGGATACAAGTGTTTATATGATCAAATCGAGGAAAGCTAAAGTTTTGACGGAAACTGTCAATATGGGTCTATTCTTTCATTGCTGTAAATACTTCACACAAATAAGTTTCATGTATGAAAAGGCATTGATCATGCTCTGAGGAGTTTATCGAATAAGTTGGCTGGAATTGCTGGAGAGACTTCTGGGCATCATCAAGTGATGTTTATGGCTTGGTGATGGGGACTGCTGCATGAGAGGGTTGTCACCAATCTGAAATTGAAGAAAAATCATGGACTTGGTGCGGATTGATGGAATTTTGCAATTGATGTTGAACTTACTGGCAGCATTTGACTAGTGGAAATGGAAGATCAGGAATTCTCGTCTTTACTTCCATTGAGCTTCGTAAATCAGTGGAAATGGTAGGATCAGAGATCTGCAACCTATACTCAGTAATCCTATGGAGCTATACAGTGTTCCTCTTGTTAGCTTTTGTCTCAGGTGCTGCTCCAGTTGACTATGTAAATCAATGCTATATTGTTATTTGATAGGGAGCAATCCAAATCATACTAGTGTGCATATTTGGTACTTATTTCATCTTGTTCCTTCCCAATTTCCTTTTAGCTGCATTTGGAAGCTCTGAAATTGGACTTCAAATTTGTACCTAGTACCATTTGACCATCGTGTAGAAACAAAATTTTAGTTCCTAATTCAATCTCATAGATTTGAAATATAATTTTAACTTTGATAACTCAACTTTATCGTAATTATTCTATATTGTTATGATGTCAAGCATTAAAATCATAATTTTAAGATTCCTTTCTCATTGTATAATACTTTATTAATATTGAGAAGAAAGTGTTGCAAGAAAAAAACAAGGTGGGTTTATTTAGCAAATTCGGAAAGTGAAAGAGAAGGATAGGGCGAGACGCATGATAAAAATAGTAGTTAAAATGAAACTCTGTTACATGGGGAGTTAAAAACACTGAATAGATCTTCGTTGAGAGCTGTAGCTACTTGAAATATAACTTGAGAGAGGGTCGTGCTCCTTTTAGTTGACAGATACGGAACAAGCGGATCAAGACGTCCGTAGGCAAATGTTGCGGAATTCAGAGAGTTAGAAGAGATTACGAATACGGGTGTTAAACAACTGTTTATTTATTTATTTTTTGAAGAGTAAAATATTTAAATTCTCATTCACTTGTTAGCATCCATATGCTTCTCAAAGACAAATTGGTATTCATCTTATCTTAACTTATCTAACAACCAAAATACATAAAAGAGAAATTATTAGTTTATGCTATAAAACCAATTAAAGTAAGGACTTTAATAACTATTTGATTACTCCCATTTTTTTATTCAAAATAATAGTCTCCATATAGTTCATAATTATTAGGTACTACTCACTAAGCTATCTTAAATAAAATAAGTCACAAATAACATCAAATCATAATGATTCTCATGTAAGATACTTTTACAATCTCAAGTATAAAAATCAATTATGCAATTATTGCAGTGAGAAAATTCACATATACATAATTAATATTTTATTTGGGATCTTCATAATTTGATCAGTTTAATGTACGTATTTTCTAATGAGCGCCTTAATATTTGTTCAACTATATGCATATTTTAATTTATGAAATCAATTTCTTTCTTTGTAAAAAAGAAACATTATGCATGCTAATTTTACCATTTTATCAATATCCTACCTTAATAAAATTACAAAGAATAATACATAAATATAAATTAAATCTTGTAATTATGATTTTATTATAATTTTAGTTGCATAATAATTATATCAAGAATTTTACTTTAGTATTAAAACATCAAATATAATTAATAAAATATATAAATATAAATAATACTTTTATTAGTTAAAATAATATTCTCGTACATAAATGAACACTTTTGAAGTCGTATCAAATTAAAATGATAACCCATTTCAATCCGAAATTTGAACAGCCCAGACTACATGGGTAAGGTAATTAAAAAGTGGGTCCTACTGGGTAGCCGGATGGATGCTCGCTTGATCAGCACGAGCTTTAAAAAGAAAAACAAGCTATCAAAGCCCTTGCAGTTAATTGCGTGGTAAATTCAAAAGGAGAGCGCGCCAAGGCGAGAAGAAAGCAGGAAATGTCAAAGAGTCGTTTGTTCAAACACCTATCCCACACTTTCTCCTGCGCCCTCATCCACCAACCAAAATTCATCTCCAATTCTCATTTTTTCCTGAAACTCATTTCTCCTCAGTTGCTTTCACAGATACCCATTTCGTTGTCATCATCATCATCATCATTATCTTCTTCTTCTTCTCTTCGTCCCTATAGCTCACTCTTTAACAGCCCAGTTCAATCCTCTTCTTACTTTTCTGTTCGCATTTGTTGTCCGAAAGATGTGGCTGTAAGTGTCAACTTATTCTTTCACTTGATTTTTCAACGTAGGTTTTATTTTTTCAACAACATGCGTCTTTATTGGTCTGACTAGAGCATACCCTTATATGATAATTGTTCTTGTATAAGTTTAAAGAAAGACCTCCTCGGGGTTTTGTGTCAGTAGCATATTTTGAGCCCAAGAAGTATGTGAAGGAAGTTAGGATCTGTTTAGACATGTTCTGGGGATCTTTCTTCGAAATGTCACTGGTTTATATTAGTCCAAATCGGGTCTGGATTTCATGTTGTTTGACCTTTTAGCTGTTTTCGTCTTAGCAGGATTTGCTTTCAGAAGTACTTTTATCCTTTGGTGCAAGTTCAACTAGTATGGATGAAGATGATGGCTGTGAGAGTTCCAATGAGGTGATCCTCTGCAACAAATTATTCTTTTATTTCAAAATCCTAGGTGAAGAGGTTATTTTTCTTGCCACCTTTTATTTGCTTGTACTACGTTGGTGCAGTTAGACCAGTAGGGCAAAATAATAGATGATTTTAAATGCTTTTCTGATATTTGTAAGATGTTAAAAATAGAACTTTGAAAGTTGCATTAATAATTTGTGACTGTAGAAAATAAAAGGAACTGTTATGAAACCATTCAACCCAAAAGCTTAAGCTAATGAGTGAAGTTGATTAGATGGATCATATATTATTTCAAAATGCCCCCTCATACGCAAGTGTGGAGAAACACAACATTTTTACATCTACTAATAAATACTACAACAACAACAACAACCACAACCCAGTGAAAGTCCTGTTTATATATGGAATCTAGGAAAGTCCAGTAGTATGTAGCCTTACCTCTAACTGGTAGAGATATTATTTCTGATAGACTCACATGAAAAAAAAAATGTGCATATACATATCAAACTAATAAAATAATAATTAAAATAAAATACATAAAAGATAATAATAAAATAAAAATAAATATGTATAAAAAATATAAAAATAAGTAATACAATAAATATATGAGGTAGGAATTGAAACTGGGGAAAGTCAAACCTTCGACAACCTTCGAGACCATCAAATACTTTTTCTGATGAGTGATCTCACAAGTTCCCTCAATCTCAAGATGTAAACGATTACTAGGAACTGTCAATTTTTGTAAAAGGCTGAATGTCTTCTCCTAGAGGAGGATTTCCATTACATAAGTGTCCATGAACAATCAATTTTGGGCAACAAACTATACATGCTAATATACTAATTACATAATATATCTATTTACTAATTACAAAATATCTATTTATGTTAAGAATACATACAACTAATATATAAATTATTAAAAGCAATATCCTCCACTGATATCCCCCCTCAAATTGATGATGGATGATCAACCAACATCAATTTGCCAACAAGAAACTGATGGCGATTACGAGAAAGAGCTTTAGTGAACACATCCGCTGTCTGGAGGTCTGTAGAAATATGCGGAAGAGAAATGAGACAAGCATCATATGCTTCGCGGATAGAATGACAGTTCACCTCAATATGTTTAGTGCGCTCATGAATTACTGGGTTAGCAATAATTCGAATAGCACTAGTATTATCTGCATGAAGAGAAGTAGGAGCAATTTGTGGAAAACCAAGTTCAGCCAACAGTCCTCGAAGCCAAACAATCTCAGAACATGCAGAGGACATAGCACGATACTCAGACTCAGTGGAGGACTTAGACACTCTATCTTGCTTTTTGCTTTTCCAAGAAATTAAAGAGTTACCAAGAAACATGCACCAACCAGTAATGGAGCGTCGAGTATCAGAACATCCAGCCCAATCAGCATCACTATATGCAGTGAGACGAATTGGAGAATCCACAGGAAAGAAAAGACCTCGAGTAGAAGTACCTTGCAAATAACGAATAATACGACGAACAGCAGCCAAGTGAAGATGCCTAGGAGCCTGCATAAATTGGCTAACTTGTTGAACAGCAAATGAGATATCCGGTCGAGTAATAGTCAAGTAGTTAAGACTCCCAACTAGTTGTCTGTATAGAGACGGATCAGAGAGAAAATCACCCTCATCATGACGATATTTCACGTTTACTTCTAAAGGAGTATCAACAGAACGACCCTCTTGTAGGCCAGCCAAGTGAATTAAGTCACGAGTGTATTTATGTTGATGTAAAAAAATACCAGTGGAGCTAGAGTGCACTTCAAGACCCAGAAAATATTGTAATGAGCCCAAGTCCTTCATATGAAATGAATCTTGAAGGCGTCCCTGTAGCTGAGATATTAATTTAGAATCTGTTCCAGTAATGACAATATCATCAACATAGATCAAAAGCAAAACTATTCCTGCAGTAGTTTTACAGAGAAATAAAGAAGAGTCATATTGACTTTGGACAAAGGAAAAGCGAAGAAGGGTAGTGCGAAACTTATCAAACCAAGCACGGGGAGCCTGTTTCAAACCGTAGAGCGACCTTTTTAGCTTATAAACATTAGAAGAAGGTGTAGAAAACAACCCTGACGGTGGAGTCATATAAATTTCTTCGTTAAGATCCCCGTGCAAAAAGGCATTCTTAACGTCCATTTGGTGCAATGGCCAACCCTGTGAAGCAGCAATAGCTAGAACAAGTCGCACTGTTGTCATTTTTGCAACAGGGGCAAAGGTCTCTTCATAATCTACACCATACTCTTGTCGGTTACCGAGAGCCACTAACCTTGCCTTATATCTGTCAAGTGAGCCATTAGACCGTAACTTAATAGAATATACCCATTTACACCCAATAGGCTTCACACCAACAGGACAAGGAACAATATCCCAAGTATAGTTCTCCTGAAGAGCCTGGAGTTCTTCGTGCATAGCTTTTGTCCAACATGCCTGTTTAGCTGCCTGAGAATAAGAGGTAGGAACTGTGGTGTTAGCTAAAACAACAGAGAACCCATACCAATTAGGAGGACGCTTGATGCGGGAGGATCTGTGAGGAACCACCGGAGCAGATACTAAATCAGATTCAGGAGGAACTTGTGATTGAGGTGTTTGTCTTCGCCGATAGAAAATACCAGGTTTAAAACGCTCAATGGTTGGAGAGTCATCAAAGCTGGGAAGAAGAACAACAGCAGGTGGAGAAACAGGTTGCTGAAAATAATACTCATGTTCAAAGAAAATCACATTTCGAGAAATACGCAAACGATTAGCAATGCCATCATAACACACAAAACCTTTGTGAGTAGTGCTATAACCCATAAAAGCACATCGAACAGATTGAGCTGTAAGCTTGTGACGCTCATGAGAAGGCAAGTGAACAAAACAAACACATCCAAAAGTATGAAGCATATGATAATCAGGATGCACACCAAAAAGACGATAGTAAGGAGAATCAAAATTCAACTATTGAGAAGGCAGGCGATTAATAAGATAGACTGCAGTGGATAAAGCTTCAACCCAAAACTGTGATGGAACTGAAGATTCCAAGAGTAATGTACGCACCATATCCAACAAGTGACGGTTTTTACGTTCTGCCACTCCATTCTGTTGAGGGGTATAAGGACATGATCGTTGAGAGATAACACCTTTTGACTCAAAAAAAGTTTGAAAATCATGAGACATATACTCTCCTCCATTATCAGACCGTAAAACCTTAATACAAGTTGAAAATTGAGTCTCAATATAAGCCAGAAATTTCTGAAAAACAGTGAACACCTCGGATTTGGAGTGTAAAAAATATATCCATGTAAATCGACTGTAGTCATCAATGAATGTCACAAAATATTTATAGCGAGCATGTGAAATAACAGGAGTAACACCCCATACGTCACTATGTATAATCTCAAAACAAGCAGTAGCACGACCACCAGAGCTAGGAAAAGGCAAAATTTTACTTTTGCCTAGCTTACAAGTAGAACAATCAAGCAACAATCTGGAAACAACATTCTGAATTTTACCAAGAAAACCACGTTGCATCATATGAGTCAATATTACATTATTTGGATGGCCTAAACGTTTATGCCAAACATCAGCCTTATTTTCGACAACAATAGAAGATAACGACAATGTTTTAGGAATGGTAAATTGCAGCGGAAATAATCTTCCAACTTTAGGACCCCTCGCGATCACCTTCCCCGACACCTGATCTTGCACAAGACAACCACCACGTGAGAAATGCACATCACAATTATTATCTACCATTTGTCCAACAGAAAGTAAATTAGTAGACAACTCAGGAGAAACAAATACATGACGAAAAGAAGAGCCAAGATCACCAATGGCAGTGATAGGAAGAGTACTTCCGTTAGCAACCTGAATATTTTCCGTACCAGTATACTTGTGAAGATTACTTAACAATTTGGGCATGCCAGTCATATGGTTAGATGCTCCAGAATCAACAAACCAAGGAAAGGAAGTAGTTGTACCTTGTCCTTGAAGACCAAGAGCAGAAAATGCAGAAATAATCATCTGTTGAACCATTTCTGGAGTAACAGTAGACTGATTGTTGCTAGCAATTGCAGGAGCAGAACCAATATTGGTTGATTCAGGAACAACAGCTTGAAAAGCTTGGGTTCGTCGGTTTTCAGGTCGTGTAGGACATTCTTTGATAATATGGCCATCTTGTTTGCAGTAATTGCAAAACTTTTTATGACAATTGCGAGCAATATGCCCGAATTCCTTGCAACTATAGCACTGCAGTTGTTTCTTCCCACGATTTCTTCCTTGAGCAGCATAAGCAACATTAACCACTTCAGATGACCCTTTGAATGTCCCTAAAGTAGCTTGTGTAGCCAATCGTTGTTCCTCACGTAGCAATTCTCCAAGATATAAATCCAAAGAGGGCACGGGAGCTCTATTCAATAACCCAGCTCGAGCAATTTCAAATTCTGGTCTTAGTTTCATCAAAAACTGATCACGCATGCTTACTTCATGAACAGCTTGAAGACTGCCTAAGATCTCTTTAGGTACCTTTGCATAAATAATACCAGAATATTCGCTCCATAGGTTAAGAAATCCAGAATAATATTCTTCAATTGAGAGGTTACCTTGACAAAAGTTACTCATTTCAAGTTCTAGCTGAAATCTTCTTGCGTTATTATCTTGGTGGTATATGCGCTGAAGATGATTCCACATCTCTTTAGCTGTACTGAAGGAGCGCAAATTATTCACCATATGAGCTTCAATGGATCCCAAAATCCAAGAGATAATGCGAGCATCCTTGGCTTCCCATTGACTAAATTCTGTGTCTTTTTCAGGGGCTGGAGAAGAGCCATCAATATGACCCCAAAGTTCCTTCCCTTTCAAAAACATTCTAAACTGAAATTCCCATGCTCCATAATTCTTTCCTGTAAATCTGATACCAAAAGGTTCTGTTGATGTCCTTCCAAGATGTTCAGTAGACATTCTTCTAAAATAAATTTTTTCAAAAACACAAATCTCAAAACAAAATTGTTGATCAGAATTGATCAACCCAAATCGAAACTAAAAAATCAGCTAAGGATTTGAGAACCTAGCTTTGATACCATGTCAGTTTTTGTAAAAGGCTGAATGCCTTTTCCCACAGGAGAATTTCCATTAAATAAGTGTTCATGAACAATCTATTTTGGGCAACAAACTATACAGGCTAATATACTAATTACAGGATATCTATTTACCAATTACAGAATATCTACTTATGTTAAGAATATATACAGCTAATATATTAATTACTAAAAGCAATATCTTCCACTGATAGTTCCTAGAATTTTTAGCTGTTGCTGTTCACATATCATATCCTTTGGTTTGTCGAGGATGACAAAGGACTATTGTGAAGATAGTTGCAGAGTTGGATCATATGCATCAATCTATAGAGTTGGAAACTTAAATGATTTCTTAAAAATGTTTAGCAAAGAGGATTACAGAACAGTTGATCCTGGACCAGACAAAGAAGAGGACTAATGCCTCGTAGCTTTTGATCTCCACAAAAACCCCATGATCATATATAAAGGGCATATGGAAGACCTTTTTTTTTTAAAGTAATAAGCAGAGTGAAAGTTCAAGCCCTGATAATGACTAATCAAGTTAAGATCTCCTGCGAAACAACAATCTCATGTAACAAATTACTCTATCTTAAACCATCCTTATATCTAAAACCAAAAAGATCATGTAAGAATAATACGGTACTGATCATGGTCAAATGACAGTGGTTAGAGATAACAATATAGTATAGATTACTACTGATTGCATATAACTTGAACATTATTCTCGACTTTTAGACAGCTTGTCATATAACATAATAATATAACTATTATTTTCTACCACCTATTCAGTATCCTAGTCTCTCTTTAACTTTGGAATTATCAAGTAACCATTCTAACACATTATGAGGTTGTTATTCTTGCATGGATTTTAGAAATTTATATGGTTACAATTTATTTGGAGATGTTGACGTAGAACGTATCGCTGAAGATTATCTCACTTGGGCCGACAGCCAGAAGCCCAAGCGCGATGGACTGAAGAATTGAAGATTGCATTTTATATTTTCGAACTTAAAAGTGGACTCATAAGTGGATCCACATTTTAGTTATCTTTCTTTCGAACTATTTAAACAACTTTCGTTGATGTTATTTGCTATTTTGAAATTAATAAAACCCTAGTTCGAGAGTTTTCTCAACTATTCTTGAGTTTCTAAATTGAAGCTCGTTTATACGCTACTTAGACTGCGTCAGTTGGTATCAGAGCCAGGTTGATCCTGACGGCTCAAGGTGGCAGCGGTCCTATTGATGGTGATCAAGGGGCTGAGGTGACAGTGGAAGCTGTAAACCAAAGGATGAAATCGTTGGAGGTGTAAACGATCGATCTAGAAGGGGGTTAAATAGATCTTTAAAACTTTTCGTAGAGTTATACAATAAAATCACGGAATTAATACATATAAAAAAATTTAATCAAATTAAATAAAGAGTATAGGGAAGAAAGGCAAACACTGTTTTTATAAAGGTTCGGTGCTAAGACCTACGTCCTCTACCTAAGCTCCTACTTAGGATTTGGCAAACCACTTTACTGCACACTTTTTAGTTCAGTGTGAACTACTTGATTTCCGGCTCAAGCTAACCTCACAACCACTTGATTTCCAGCTCAAGCTAACCTCACAACCATTTGATTTTTGGCTCAAGCTACCTCATAACCACTTAATTTTTTGCTCAAGCTACCTTACAATCTGATTTGATTTCTGGCACAAATCCTACCTTAAGTGACTAATCACTAATCACTCAACTCACAAACAATGATGAGATAAAGATGAAAGAACAAAGCTCAAAATAGATTGGAATTAAGCTAAGAGCAATATAGAGCAAGCTTGGAGTGGTTCCTTGAGTTTTTGGCTATCTGGACATCTATTTATTTTTCCCTTAATCTTGATCAATTTATTTGCAGCCTCTTGGAAGAATATAGACGTTGGAAACACCACTAGCCGTTGCTTAAAATCTTGTAGCCGTTGCATAAATATATCCTTTCCATTTGTGGCTAATTGACTTCGTCAGAATCAGTCTTCTGTACTCATAAGTCGACTTGTCGAGGTGTGTAAGTCGACTTGTGCATCTCCATAAGTCGACTTGTGAAGTGTAAGTCGACTTGTGACAGCATTTTCGTAAAAA
>JAOSBP010000005.1:23999001-24029274 GCA_027563825.1 Erythroxylum mucronatum
ACATCCAAAAGTATGAAGCATATGATAATCAGGATGCACACCAAAAAGACGATAGTAAGGAGAATCAAAATTCAACTGTTGAGAAGGAAGGCGATTAATAAGATAGGCCGCAGTGGATAAAGCTTCAACCCAAAACTTTGATGGAACTGAAGATTCCAAGAGTAAAGTACGCACCATATCCAACAAGTGACGGTTTTTACGTTCTGCCACCCCATTTTGTTGAGGGGTATAAGGACATGATCGTTGAGAGATAACACCTTTTTGATGCAAAAAAGCTTGAAACTCATGAGACATATGCTCTCCTCCATTATCAGGTCGTAAAATTATGAAAAACAGTGAACACCTCGGATTTGGAGTGCAAAAAATATATCCATGTAAATCGACTGTAGTCATCAATGAATGGCACAAAATATTTATAGCGAGCATGTGAAATAGTAGGAGTAACACCCCATACGTCACTATGTATAATCTCAAGACAAGCATTAGCACGACCACTAGAGCTAGGAAAAGGCAAAATTTTACTTTTGCCTAGCTTACAAGTAGAACAATCAAGCAACAATTTGGAAACAAGATTCTGAATTTTACCAAGAAAACCACGTTGCATCATATGGGTCAATATTATATTATTTGGATGGCCTAAACGTTTATGCCAAACACTAGCCTTATTTTCAACAACAATAGAAGATAATGACAATGTTTTAGGAATAGTAAATTGCAGCGGAAATAATCTTCCAACTTTAGGACCCCTCGCAATCACCTTCCCCGACACCTGATGTTGCACAAGACAACCATCACGTGAGAAATGCACATCAAAATTATTATCCACCATTTGTCCAACAGAAAGTAAACTAGTAGACAACTTAAGAGAAACAAATACATGACGAAAAAAAGATCCAAGATCACCAATGACAGTGATAGGAAGAGTACTTCCATTAGCAACCTGAATATTTTCCGTACCAGTATACTTGTGAAGATTACTTAACAATTTAGGCATGTCAGTCATATGGTTAGATGCTCCAGAATCAACAAACCAAGGAAAGGAAGTAGTTGTACCTTGTCCTTGAAGACCAAGAGCAGAAAATGCAGAAATAATCATCTGTTGAACTATTTCTGGAGCAACAGTAGACTGATTGTTGCCAGCGATTGCAGGGGAAGAACCAGTATTGGTTGATTTAGGAACAACAGCTTGAAAAGCTTGGGTTCGTCGGTTTTCAGGTTGTGTAGGACATTCTTTGATAATATGGCCATCCTGTTTGTAGTAATTGCAAAACTTTTTATCACAATTGCGAGTAATATGCCCGAATGCCTTGCAACTATAGCACTGCAGTTGTCTCTTCCCACGATTTCTTCCTTGAGCATCATAAGCAACATTAACCACTTCAGATGACCCTTTGAATGTCCCTAACGTAGCTTGTGTAGCCAATCGTTGTTCCTCACGTAGCAATTCTCTAAGACATAAATCCAAAGAAGCCACAAGAGCTCTATTCAATAATCCAGCTCGAGCAACTTCAAATTCTGGTCTTAGTTTCATCAAAAAGTGATCACGCATGCTTACTTCATGAACAGCTTGAAGACTGCCTAAGATCTCTTTAGGTACGTTTGCATAAATAATACCAGAATATTCGCTCCATAGGTTAAGAAATCCCAGAATAATATTCTTCAATTGAGAGGTTACCTTGACAAAAGTTACTTATTTCGAGTTCTAGCTAAAATCTTCTTGCGTTATTATCTTGGTGGTATATGTGCTGAAGATGATTCCACGTCTCTTTAGCTGTACTAAAGGAGCGCAAATTATTCACCATATGAGCTTCAATGGATCCCAAAATCCAAGAGATAATGCAAGCATCCTTGACCTCCCATTGACTAAATTCTGTGTCTTTTTCAGGGCCGGAGAAGAGCCATCAATATGACCCCAAAGTTCCTTCCCTTTCAGAAACATTCTGAACTGAAATTCCCATGCTCCGTAATTCTTTCCTGTAAATCTGATAGCAAAAGGTTCTGCAGATGCCCTTCCAAGATGTTCAGTAGACATTCTTCTAAAAGAAATGTTTTCAAAAACACAAATCTCAAAACAAAATTGTTGATTATAATTGATCAACCCAAATCAAAACTAAAAAAATCAGCTAAGGATTTGAGAACCTAGCCCTGATACCATGTCAATTTTTGTAAAAGGCTGAATGCCTTCTCCTAGAGGAGAATTTCCATTAAATAAGTGTCCATGAACAATCTATTTTGGGAAACAAACTACACATGCTAATGTACTAATTACAGAATATATCTATTACTAATTACAGAATATCTATTTATGTTAAGAATATATACAGCTAATATATTAATTATTAAAAGCAATATCTTCCACTGATAGGAACCATAAATCTCTGTAATCTAGATTCTATGGATTATAATAGTTTTGTCCTCTAGATTGTATATATAGTCTTATAATGAAATCTTTAATTTTCGAAAAAAAAACTTTTTTTGATGAGTGTCTCCTCCCACTAACCGACACCTCCAACATCCTCCCCCCATTTTTCGACAACCTTTGACACACATCCAGTTCCTCTAACTCACTCGACAACAACTTTCTCCTTTCAACCATTTCGACAGCCTCCTTTTCCTTTTTTCTTCGACATCAACCCTTTGTCCCCAAAAATCACCCCTCTACATCACGCCTCTCAACATCACCCCTATTCTCTTTTTTCTTTCCGGTAGCCTCTAACCTTTACACCCTGTTCACCCCTCCAATAGCTTGTCCTCACTTTCCTCTTTGTAGACAGCCTTGACCTAACCCCTCCGTAGACATGTCAATCTAGTCACCCAAATCCCACACTAACCAAACCTAACCTTATGGCAATGGAACTTCCTGAAACTAACCAACCTAATTCCCAAGCCAATATGAAAACCCCAATCATAAACATAGCTGACTTTCCATTGCTAGGAAGAACCTCATAAAGTAAACAGTAGGATTAGAGAAGGAGAAGACCACATGGAGCTCCATTGTAGGGGATTCTAGGAACCTAGGCAGACTTAGATTTGTGGAGACAGATGGGGGTAAACTGATCCAAGCTTTGATTGAGGTGTTATAGCAAGGTGCTAAGAAGTGAGGCACATCTCTTGTGGGCTATTAATAGGAGAAGAGGTTAGCTTTTCCAATTGTTGGCAAGTGGGCAAATGGTACATGGAGGAACAAGGGGTTGGTGAATACTATGGTAAACGAAGATGAACTTTGTATTCAAATTCAACACCGAAGAGAATGCGCAGAAGGTGTTGGAAGCAAGGCCATGGCACATAATGGGGCATCCAATTCTTATTAAGATGAGGCAGCCTGAAGTTACATTAGAGAGAAGCAAGCTTGCTTCAATCCCCTTATGGGTGGATATTCATAAAGTTCCCTTAATGTATTGGTTTGCTGAAGGTATGAGCTATATTGCCAGTAAGATTGGAAATCTTTTAGGATTTGATGAAAATACTGCCTTAATGAAGATGATTGGGTTTGCTAGAGTTTGTATAGATGTTGATATATCACGGAAGCTTTCAGATGCCCTTAGAATCATGAAGCTAGATGAGAAACAAGTGGACTGTAGAGAACTTCAGGACATGGAGAGGACAGGTTTGGGTAGTCTGAAATGGTATGGTAATTTGTATACCTGGAACAATAAGCAATCAAGGGAATGGTTTTTGCTGAGAAAATTGGACAGATATATGGTTAATGATAAGTTGATAGCGAAATACCCAATCAACAGTGCTATGTTCGATGATCCTAATGTATCATATCATAGTCCAATAGTAGTGGAATTGTTAAAAGATGATAGGAGGAGGAAGGCCCCATTTAGGATATTCAATCACTTGATGGACAATCCTGAATTTAGAAACGTACTCAAAAAGGAGATGCAATGGGAGATTCCATGCTCAAAGGGGTACCAACTTAGCATGAAGTTGAAAGTCTTGCAAAACAGACCAAAATTGTTCAGCAGAGAAACAGTACAACTAGAATTAAAAGCTAGAGCTAATGCTTTTGAGGAGCTAAAGAAATGTCATAAGAGAATATTGGACAAACTAGAGGATCTGCGAATGAGAAAAGAGGAATCTACAATGGTGGAAAAGTACAGCCAACTGTTGAAAAGCATGTACTTTTGATATGATAATTGACATTTTAAAGGTCCCCTATATGAGGTAAAAGAGGTATAACCCTTGAAATTGGTGGTGAATCTAGAACTAAAGTAAATATGTTAATTAGAAATAATCAATGGATATGGCCCTTCCATAATAAAAGTGTCAGACTCGTAGTGGAAGAGTTGCCAAGATGCCAAGTGGGAGAACAAGATGAAATTTAGGGGCTAGCAGGCAAATCAAGAAAGTTCAACACAAAAGCATGCAACGCATTTTTGCATACTACACAGAACACAAGGCAGAAGGGGATAGCCTTAGTATGGGACAGTGAAATCAATCCATCTCATTCATTCATCTTATGGATGAGAACAATGGAGGGTTGCTTATAAGGGATAAGATCAAGTTTTCCATTAACTCATTGCAATGTGAGTTATGTAATACTGAATTGGAAAATCTGGAACATCTTATGATTAGATGCGGGTCTACCAGACAAGTTTGGGACTGAATGCAGATTATTCTCAACATGGACAAACCAATGGACTCTTGGAGTGAAACTATTGATTGATTGGGGAAGCTTAGAGTGCATATTACGGCAAATAAGCAATTAAGCTAAGCTGGGCAGCCTTGGTATATTACATCTGGAAAGAGCGAAATTCCGGAGTTTTTAAACAGGAAAGTAAAAGCTTTGAGATAGTTTTTCAGGGCATTTTTCTTCATTGCAGATTGGCCCTATTAGCGAGAGGAATAGAAACAAATTTGACAAGCAGTATGAAGAGAAGATGGGAATTGGAGTATTACTGGTTTATGTGGTCTTATAAGTATCCCTTAGATATCAAGATGTAGATGATTACTAGGAACTATAACTCCATGTAATCTAGAACTTTTGTACTATTTTAGGTCTTTTGTACTCTAGACTGTATATCTATTTATTTAATGAAATCTTTTAATTTTTAGAAAAATAAATATGGAACAAGTTAAAGAGTAAAAATAATAAATAAATAGACAAAAAAAAGACAAGTGCATAAAAAAAACAAACAAACCATTATAAGAAAATATTTAGGCTAAATAAGAAAATGTTTAGTCTAAATAACTAAGAGGCAAGTACTAAATATTAAATGTTTAAGCAAAATACAAGACATAAGATTCTAAGGAAAATGTTTAAAAGACTTATGAGAATGAAAAAGACCTTTCTATGTGAGATCCTTTATCCGTATCGTAATACGCTAAAGTTTTCTATTAAGGGCTATATCCTCGGTAAATACAACATAAATTCATTATAAATAAGGGTTACAATTCAAACTTGAAACCTCTTAGTTACAAAGCTTTGGTACCATCTTAGTAAACTATTTAACTTAAACTGATGGGTGGGGCTTGTTAAGTGGATTATATACTATCTTAGTAAAGACAGAGGGTAAGAATAGGAGAAAAAGAACATGGGATGAATTAGTTGAAATAACTTAATTGATATGCCTTTTGACAACATGGAATGAATGAATGTGATTCGTGTGGCCAACTAAATATTTTGGAATCAACAACTACTCCATGTTGAACATTGCAAAGGAACTAGTAATGAAGTCAGTGCTGAAATGTATTCTTCTAATTCTAGGTGGGGATGGGGGATGGAGAGAAAATCTACACTCTTGTTTTCTATGTGCTATGAAGCATCTTCGTGCGAAAGTAGCTCGACATGTGAATTTGATCTTTTCATAGATGTTTGACAATATTAAGGAAGCATTAACATATCAAAGTTGCATGTAAATTTGAGAAATTAAATTTCGAGGCGTGCTTATAGTCTTGCTAAATGTTTGCTTACTCTTGAAATTTATTTGAACTTTTTGAGAGTATTTTCCTTCATGGCTTGGGTTGATTAAGGGCTTGCATAATGGTGATTGATTTTTGGGACTTCTATTCACAATATTCGAAAAGTATGCTTTTATGTTTTACTTCTCTAAATTGGTTTTTGCAAAACAGTTTTATGAATCCTATCTTTCTTTTATATCAAGATGGATGTTGCGATGAAGACTATCTTAAGGCCATATTGTTTAGGCAGTTTGGTTTATCTTATAAAGTTTATTGTTTTGCAATTGACTAAAAATTACCGATTTTTCTATTGGGGATCACTAGCTGGAAAGTTGAATGAGAGAATGGCCATAACTATATGAAGAAATTGTTACTAGGATCCTACTAACAAACAATCTCTCTTGTAGAGCTACATCAATTCCATCTTTCTTGAATATGAAGATGTAGGCATGTGCATTTCACGAGCTGCAAACTCTATAGGCTTGGAAGAGATCCCTACGTATGAGGTTAATTGTGGAAAACAATGCGACTGGGTAAAGAAGACTCAGGTTGATTTCCTTTCTTATGTTTTCTTCTAAGTGTAACTTGTCCTAATTTTGTGAGATTTATCAAATACTAGTCGATTTCAATCAATCATGTTCCTTTCATATTTCTTCTCAATATTCATGGTTGACTGTATTCGATAGATTTTAAAGTCTACGTGTTGTCCTCATTTCTTTTGCATGATTAAGTTTAGGTACAACCTTGATTATAAAAGATTGTATGTTGGAGCCCTCATGTTTACTCTAGGATCATTGTTTTTTAGTTCGTCTTATGAAAATTGTTAGGGCAAGACCTAAATTGAGAATAATGACTTGATTGTGCATCCAAATAGTACGACAATCTCTACGTCTGTGTTGATCTCTGCGCTTTCAACTCTTTTGATTGTTCTTCTTCCTCATGTTCTCTTTCCTTGCTGTGTTGCTTTCCAATGTTCAAATTAGAGTCATTTCTCATCTGTATTGTCATTCTTCACCTTTTCACCACCTTTAACCCTTTGGGCATCCGCATGGTATGCATACAATTCAAACCTACAAGTCCTTTATTTTGTGGAAGGACTTCTCGTTCTACCTTCATACTCCTCTAGTCACCATATTCTCCCCTTTTGAGGTCCTTGCCTCCTTTACTCGCTGGTCATTACCCCTTCATTCTTGTCATAGAAGACACTTTGCAAAACTTCCTGTCTTTAACATGACTTCATCTCACCCAATCTTCTTCACCCCCCACCTTACTGCTTGATCTAGGTACTTCTGCTCAACCTCCAACTTCAATAGAGTAGGATTTAGCCAACTCCATCAAGAAAACTTGGGTTCAAGTTGCAAGAGACTTTCAACATGAAGCTAAATTAGGCTTTTTTCCTCCTAATGCTTCTGCAAAGCATCAAATTGTCTCACCACCACTCGAAATTCTTAAAGATGGAGCTCAAAGGCGGAGCTCGACATTCATAGGGTATTTCTTAGATAAGAAGGCTGCTTTTCCTATGATAAAGGAATGGGCCTTTGCCAATTGGAAGCAACATGGATTATAGGACATACTTGTAAATAGTGATGATATCTTCTTTTTCAAATTCTCATGTCCTGAGGCTGTAAATAAGATACTACAAGATGTTCTTTGGCATGCATGGAGTAAACCTTTCCTTTTACAAGCTTGGCAACCACGGCTAAACAGGGAAGAAATTAAGCAAGAGATCGTCCCAATTTAGGCTTGCATTCATGGTGTACCCCTGGAGTACTGGACTATCAATGACATGAGCCATTTGACAAGCTTCATTGTCAAGCCAATATCTTTGGATCACGCAACTATCAAAACAAAAAGAATCAACTTTGCTAGAATTTGCGTGCTTGTTAAAGCTTTGCAATCTACCTTAAGAAACACCAATAGTTTGACTTGATGAAGATTATGAACTGATGGAGGATACATCGGAAGTGTCATATGCTTTGAAGCCAAAAATACTTGATCCAAAAAGGTTATGGCAACCCACTGGAAGAGTATTCAAGATAGGGCCGTACCAGGAACTTATAGTGGAAGTCATGAAGGAGCATAATATAGGTGGTATCAATATGGAGAATGCAACTGAAGAATAGCACATGAATAATGGGAGTGGTGAAGAAGCTGCAGTAGATAGAGCCTCTAATAAGACACGTCAACCACATACTGAAAAGGAAAGTGTAGAGGATAATGCAACATTATCAAACCGTTTAAACAAAGAGCATGAAGATCCCAAGAGTTCAGAAATTAGGAATGTAAGAGATCAGATCACAGGTGCAACGTGATAACATCGAGGAATTTATGTTTGTATCTAGGAGAAAGTCTAATAGAAAGAAAAAACCTCCTTCAGTGGGAACAAAAATACTATGATCATTGCATGGAACATAAAGGAAGTCAATGCCCTAACTAAAATTTTTTTTCCCAATGGTTTTATCTTGGAGACCAAGTCTAACATAATAGGCATTTGGAAACTAGAATCAAGTTTAGTAACTGTAGTGTCCTCTTGCATTTGCTTAAGAACTAGAGAGAGCTTACTAATTACTTCCATCACCTTAACGGAAGGATTCTTATCTACTACAATAGTGATACAATGGAGGTTCCCTCTTATGACATTACTGATCAAGTTGTTCATGTTTTGGTTAAGAACAAACTTTCAAGTAAGTCCTCCTTCATCTCCATTTATGCTCGGCTATTAGAGAAGTCAACTATGGATCGAACTTTGACAATTGGTATTAAATTCAAATTCCATGGCTCTTGCTTGGTGATTTCAACTCCACTTTACAACTTGAAGAAGCAGATCTTCCAAATAGCCTTGTCTAGAACTAAATCAATGCCTGAAATTCAAGCAGTTGGTCTTCCATCTAGAGGCAATTTCTTCACTTGGCATCACAACCAAGATGGGAACAACCTAATTAGGAAAAAGCTGGATCGCAACTTAGCAAACCTTGAACGGTTCTAATCTTTTCCTTATTGTAAAACCATGTTTTCTACATTCAGTCTCTCAGATCACTTAACTATCGTCATTCAGGTTGAATTAATAAGAGTCAAGATTCATTTTCAATTCAAGAACTTTTTACAGAACCTTGTAGACTTTGATGAAGCTATCTGGAAAGGTGTCTCAACTAACATTACAGGATCAAAGTGTGATCATGGTTTACAATTATAACTTCCTTATATACTAAGAAGATGAGAATCATCAAAGAAGATCTCAAACAACTTCACAGGAAGATTGTTGAAAACATTAACCATTTGCTTAACACTACTAAGCAAGCTCTCCACAAGGTTCAAGTTGATTTGAACATCAATCAAACTTCCCCTTCGTTGCAAGAAACTGAAAAATAGACAATATTCAACTTATCAAAGGCCCTGAAATTTGATCATTCTTTTATGAAGCAAAGATCAAGGTTGCTTGGCTCAAAGGTGGTGATAGAAACTCTTCCTTTTATCATAGGGTAGTCATTGTAAGGAAAAGCATAAATAGGATCATCTCTATGGTGAAAGGCAATTGCATACTGGAATCTCAAAATCAATTGTTAGAGGAAGCTACCGATCACTTTTTTAAAGTCATGAAGGCTCCAACTAAAGCTTACTCCTCCATTCCATTTCTTAAAGAGATCATGAAGAGTAGTTTAGCACCCCAAAAAATTGAAGCTCTTGCCAAACTACTCACTAAACAAGAGATTGAAATGCATTTAAATCTTTAAATCCATTCAAGGCTCTTGGCCCTAATGGTTTCAACTCCTACTTCTTCATCAAAGCCTGGTCTCTGATAAAAGACATGGTCACAGATGCACTCATGGAGTTATTTAGAAACAAAAAAATGTTGAAAGACTTAATCAGAACCTTTATCACTCTTATTCCTAATGGAGGAGAGTAGAAAACATTTAATGACTTTCGTCCAATTGCCATTTATAACACTATATACAAAATGATCTCCAAGATACTAATAGAGAGAATGAAGCAAGCAATCCTCAATCATGTTGATTAGTCAAAAGCAACCTAAATCCTTGGGAGAATAATATGGGACATTATCCACTTAATGCAAGAGTTTTTAAGAAACTACTAGAAGAGGAAAGGAGGAAGAAATCGCATGGATATAGTGGACTTTTAAAAAAGGCTTATGATAATGTGGATTAATAAATTCTAGAGCCATTGAATTCCTTGAGAATTATATATAATGGTTGGAGCAATGCATCATGTCAACTTCCTTGAACATACTAATTAATAGAGAGCCTACTAGAACCATCAAAAGCACCAAAGGAATAAGGAAAGGAGATCCATCTTCTCCCTACTTATTTGCCTTGGTCATGGAAGTATTTTACAAAGTGCTCATCAGAGTGGTAAAAGAAGCAAGCATTTCAAGTATCACTTAAAGTGTAAGAAACTCAAGATCATCAAGTTGAGTTTTGTTGATGACTTAATCTTACTTTCCAAAACTGAGAAGAATTCAGTTATGAAAGCTTTGAAGATTTTCCAGAATTTCTGGTCTTAAAGCTGTTGGATAATTATATATCTTTATTTTTAGATAAGTCTATTAGCTTAGGAGATTATCTTTTAGAAGATAAGTTTAAATCTGATAGTTAGTAGCATTAAATTAGGAAATAATCTTGTATAAATTCCCTTGATTAAAGGAATAAAGTGAAGTTTTGTCCCCTTTCTAAAATCCTCTTGTTTCATGGTATCAAAGCTACTAGTTTTGATAGCCTAAAATATGTTTCCAACCACATCATGGTTGGAGTTTAACCAGCCCTTGGCGAGTCTTCCACCACACAAACTTCCTCCCAAACACCTAGTTCCGTAACCCCTTCAGCCCAATCCTCATCTCCTTCTATTAATAATCTTTTGTTGCAAATCACGCAACATAAATTGAATGGAATGAATTTCCGAGAATGGTCTCAGTCAGTCATGCTAGTAATCAAAGGAAGAGGCAAGGTTGGATATCTAACCAAGGCAATTCCTCAATCACAGGAAATAGCAGTCACTTATGGTGCTTGGGATGCCGGGAATTCTATTGTTATGGCTTGACTTATCAATTCAATGGAGCCAAAAATAGGAAGAACTTATCGATTTTGCAAAACTGCAAGAGAAATTTGGGAGGCTGTGCAAGAAATATATTCTGATTTGGAGAACACATCTCAATGCTTTGAAGTCAGATCCAAAATCATAAATAATCACCAAGGTAACATGTCTGTTACCGAGTATTAGAACTTACTGAATTATGACAGGAGATAGATCTGTTTTATGCACTAAATTGGGAGTGTCATGCTGATGCCGAGAAATATGGAAAATGGTTGGAAAAAAGGAGAGTTTTTGATTTCTTGGAGGGACTTAATGTTGAACTTTGATGAAGTACGAGGACGACTACTTGGTTTAAAGCCATTACCCTCAATCTAAGAAACGTTTGCTGAGGTTCGTAGGGAAGAGAGTAGAAGAAAGGTCATGCTTACCTCTCCTACTTTGGAACAAATGTCTCAAGGTTCAGCTTTAGTGGCAAACTGTCAAAAGGGGTCTACTCAACAACCCCGAGAGCAACAAACCAAGAACAAGCAGTGGTGTGACCACTGTCATAAGCCCTACCACACCAATGAGACCTGCTGGCACTTTCATGGGAAACCACCAGATTGGAAGCCTAAAAGCCAAAGGGGCCAGCAAAAACGTGGATCAGCACATGGAGCAGAATCTGATATCAGCAAATCCACTGGGCTAAATTTGTCTTCCCAGTAGATTGAACTGCTTCACCCACTCTTGAATCAAACAAAGATCACATCTGAATCAGATTCACATGACCAACAGACTCCTACCGTAGCACTAGTGCATAAAGGTAACTTGTGTCAATTATTATTATCAAAGTCTCTAGGTCACGATTTTTGGATTGTGGACACGGGTGCACCAGACCACATGATTGGGTTTTTGAATGTTTTTGAGAAATATGAGCCACGTGAATAGGAAGTTAATGTCTGGGTTGCAGATGGAAAGGTGTAACCAACTATTGTTCAAGGGAGGGTTTGTTTGTCAAATCTGACGTTTTGTTCTCTATATGCCTAAGTTAACTTATAATCTGTTATCTGTTAGTCAATTAACCAAGGACATGGACTATATTGTGACGTTTTTTTCCTTCTTATTGTGAATTTCAGGATCGGTGCTCGGGGAAGATGATTGGCAGTGCTGAGGAGAAAGACGGACTTTACTACTTCTCAGGAAAGAGTACTCCTACTAAACTTAAAACACCAAATAAGTTTTCCCTTTCAGTTATGTCAAATTTTGATGTTATGTTATGGCATCAACACCTTGGTCATCCAAATTTTCCATATTTGAAAAATCTTATATCCACAACTTTTCATCAATAAAGATCATATTTCTTTATATTGTGAGCAATGTGTCCTTGCAAAGCAAAGCAAAGCAAAAACAATCATGCCATAAACTCATACAGACCCTCAAAATTGTTCCAATTAATTCATAGTGATATCTGGGGTCCTGCTAGAGCTAAAAGTTTAACGGATACTCGTTGGTTTATCAGTTTCATTGATGATCATACAAGGGTAATGTGGGTATACCTAATGAAAGACAAATCTGAAGCCTATCATGTCTTTAAACAGTTTCACAAGCTCATTCAAAATGTATTCCAAACCTCTATTCAAGTAGTATTTACCAACAATGGGAAAGAATATTTCTCACATGACTTTTTTCAATATCTCAGTGAAAATGGGATTATCCACCAAAGTTCTTGTGCTTATACCCCACAACAAAATGGGATAGCGAAAAGAAAGAATCGTCATTTGTTAGAGGTAGCTCGATCTATGATGTTTACCAATTCTGTTCCAAATTGCTATTGGTGAGAAGCTATTCTAACTACATCATACTTGATAAATCGTTTCCCTTCTAAAACTCTTCAATTCCAAACCCCTTTAAGTGTTCATCTAGATCAATTTCCTCACGTAAAGATTCTTAATTCTCTTCCTCCTAAAGTCTTTGGGTGTACTATTTTTGTACACAACAATCAACCCAATATAAGCAAACTTGAACCACAAGCTATTAAGTTTGTGTTTGTTGGGTACTCTCTCACTCAAAAAGGCTATAAGTGTCTCACCTTTTATGAACAAATTCTTTGTTTCATATGATGTCACCTTTTTTGAAAGTCAATCGTTCTTCTCCAAAACCTTTCTTCAGAGGGAGACATTCCATGAAGAGACTTATTGGGACCCAAGCATATCACTCCCTATCTCACAAAATTCTATTCAGATCTTCCCATAAAACTCACAAACACCCACCATTGAACGCAAAACTGTCCAGTCTGATTCAGTGGGAGAACTAGTTCCCAACTAGCCAATCTTGGTATATTCTCGGAGGCCTAAAGCTCCTCAACAAGGCCAATCATTGGACCCGAAACCGATTCCTAAAGAAACTGTAGCAAGTGACTTGGATATGCCAGTTGCTTTACGAAAAGTGGTAAGATCATGTACCAACTATCCTATTTCAAATTATTTGACTTACTCAAAGTTGTGTTCAATGCTTTCACTACTAAGCTTGATAGTGTAAGAATTCCAAGAAATGTGCATGATGCATTCCAAGAGCCTAAGTGGAAGGAAGATGTACTTAAGGAAATGAAGGCCTTACTTGAAATAAGACATGGGATATTGTAGATCTATTTGAGGGAAAAAAGGTGGTTGGTAGCAAGTGGGTGTTCATTGTGAAGTATAGGGAAGGAGAGATCGAAAGGTATAAGGCTAGATTAGTAGCTCAAGGTTTTACACAAACCTATGGAATAGATTATGAGGAGACATTTGCTCCAGTTGCAAAGTTGAACACAATTAGAGTTCTTCTATCATTGGCTACAAATTTAGATTGGAAACTCCATTAGCTTGACATTAAAAATGCCTTCTTAAATGGTACATTAGATGAGGAAGTATATATGAGGATCCCACCAAGTTTTGAATTTAAAGCAGAAACGGGGAGAGTCTGCAAACTGAAAAAATCTTTATACAGCCTCAAATAGTCTCCACGAGCATGGTTTATAAGGTTCAGTGATACTCTCCAGATTTGGATATAAACAGGGACGATGATCGCACATTGTTTGTGAAGTTTGGAAAAAATGGAAAGAAGTCCATATTGATTGTGTATGTGGATGTTATTATAATCACAGGTGATGATACTAGTGAGATCAATGATCTTAAAAACAAATTGAGGCTGGAATTTAAAGTAAAAGATCTCGAAATCTTGAGACACTTTCTTGGAATGGAGATTGCTGGAAGTAAAGAAAGTATTTTTATATCTCAACGAAAATACATTCTTGATTTATAGGAGGAAACAGGAAAAATGGGTTGCAAACCCATGGGAACTCCACTGGAAATTCAAGAGAGATGAAGAAGATCCTCCTATTGACAAAGGAAGATACCAAAGGTTGGTAGGAAAACTTATCTATTTGGGCTGGTTGTATTGAAGATAGTAAATCAACTTCTAGCTATTGTACCAAGCTGTGGGGGAACCTTGTCACATGGAGGAGCAAGAAGTAGTTCGTAGTGGCAAGAAGCAGTGCAGAAGCAGAGTTTAGGGCAATTGCACAAGTAATTAGCGAAGTTATTTGGTTAGAGAGGTTAATGCAGGATTTACAGATCACCACTTCCTCTCCCACCAAAATCTTTAGCGATAGCAAATCAGCCATTAACATAGTGAAGAATCCAGTTCAACATGATCGAACGAAACATGTTAGAATTGACTGAAGCTTCATCAAACGTGAAATAGAAGGAGGCATTGAATTATGCTATGTTCCTACTCAAGCACAGGAAGCAGATATTTGCACAAAGATCATGCCTAAGCCTAGATTCGAGACAATTTTAAACAAGTTGGGAATGATAAATATCTATTCTTTAACTTGAGGGGGAGTGTTGGATAATTATTTATCTTTATTTTTAGATAAGTCTGTTAGCTTAGGAGATCATCTTTTAGAAGATAAGAATAAGATAAGTTCATCCTATTTTAAATATGATAGTTAGTAGCCTTAAATTAGGAAATACTCTTGTATAAATTCCATTGAATCAAAGGAATAAAGTGAAGTTTTGTCCCCTTTCTAAAATCCTCTTGTTTCAAAAGCCAATTGTGATAAAAGTGGCATTTACATCTCTGTCAATGCAGCTAATTAGGAAAATGTGTTGACAATAATTACTGGTTTTAGTAGACATTAACTTCCAATAACTTATCTTGGCATAAACATCTCAGCCTCAAGATCATCCTATAGCGGCTTCAAGCCACTCTTTGACAAAATACACTGTAGGATAGCAAACTGGAGCACTAAGACACTATCTCTTCCATGGAGAACTCAACTCATATCTTTGTTGTTAATTCTCTCAATTTGTATTGGGCCTTAAATCAAGGAGAATTTATTAAAGGGGTGCTTGGTTAATGAGTTTGGAAAGATATCAATGGATAAGGAATGAAAAACAATAAGGAATGAGTTTGGAAAGATATCATAACTCATGTTTTTTATCTTCCCTCTCATTCTGCCTTTTATGATGAGAACCTGAATAAAAAAGATTGTTTTTCAACAAAAGTAATATCCATTGAAATGAAAATTTTTACGAGTAGGATGATAGCACTTATAACCCTTTTTTGTGGAAAAGTAACCAACGAAGATGCATTTTAATGTTCTTGTATCGAATTTTCCTCAGTTAGTATCATGAATATGAACAAAAATCCCACAACCAAAAACTTTTAGGAGTAATTTGGAAGCATTTTGTGAATTGGGGTGTTACTCATGAAATGGACTTGTGGGAATTTTGAAACCGAAAACTTTAGAGGGAATTTTATTTATCAAATGAGTGGTTGTAAGAACAAATTCCCATAATAGGATTTTTTGAAATAACAATGTCCATGTAATTTTTAAGAAGTATCTATTTTTCCTCTTGGCTACCCCGTTATGTTATGATGTGTTAACACAAGAAGAATAATGAACAATTCTTTCTTTTTGTAGGAAAGATGAAAGATTTTGGTTGAAGTAATTTCTTGCATTATCACTCCATAGGTTTTTTATTCTCACCCAAAATTGGTTTTTGATCATTTGGAAAGATTTTGGAAAAGTTTCCCCAACTTTAGATTTGTTTTTCATCAAATATACCCAAGTTACCTTTGTACAATCATCTATAAATGTAACAAACCACCTTGCCCCTGTAATGTCTAAAATTCTAAAAAGACCCCATACATTAGAGTGGATTACTGAAAAAGGAGCCATACTTTTAATATTACTCAATGGATAAGAAACATGTTTATATTTAGCAACTTCACACACCTTATGTTAAAGCAGCATCTTGCATTTTTTAATAGGTTTGAATAGGGGGGTTTGGGTATCCATTCTGCACGGATGATTGACAAGGTGAGCAAAGGAAAGATCTTGTGGTGGTTGTGTTACAGAATGGAGGATCTATGGGTGAAATGGATTCACAATGTCTTCATAAAGAGTAAGAGTATTTGGATCTTAAAGCCAAGGTAGGATATGTTAGGAAATCTGAAGGAAATCCTAGTGACAGGGCAATGGATGTAAGAACAGGTATTCCACAAGATTGGGAATAGAGAAAACACAATAGAGAAAGCACGTCTTTTTGGTATGATAATTGGCATTGTAAGGGTCCCCTATATTAGGTGGAAGAGGTACAACCCTTGAAATTGGTGGTGAATCCAAAAACTAGAGTGTTTTAATTAGAAACAATCAATGGATATGACCATTGCATAATAATAGAAGTGCCAACCTCATAATGGAATAGTTGCCTAGATGCCAAGAGGGAGAACAAGATGAAATTCAATGGCTAGTAGATAAATCAGGGAAGTTTAGCACAAAAGCATGCAAAACACTTTTGCAGAGTACGCACAACACAAGGCAGGAGTGGACAGAGTTAGTATGGATTAGTGATATCCTTCCAGCTCATTCATTTATCTTATGGATGAGAATCAATGGAGGGTTGCTTATGAGAGACAAGATCAAGTTCTCCATTAACACATTGAAGTGTGAGTTATGTAATACAGAACTGGAAAATCTTACATCTTATGATTAGATGTAGATATACCAGGCAAGTTTTGGGCCTGATGCAGATTATTCTCAACATGGACAGACCAGTGGATTCTTGGAGTGAAACTATTGCTTGGTTGGGGAAACTTAGAGTGCATAATGCAGTTGATCTAAAAGCCATCAAGTTAAGCTGGGCAGCATTGGTGTACTACATTTGGAAGGAACGTAATTGCAGAATTTTTAGACAAGCTGAAGCATTGAATTGATTTTTTAGCACATTTTCCTCCATTGCAGATTGGCCATGTTAGCAAGAGGAACAGCAACAAGTCTGTGAAGTAGTATGAAGAGAAGATGGGGATTGGAGTAATACGGATTTATGTGATCTCATAAGTATCCCTTAGATTTCAAGATGTAGATGATTACTAGGAACCATAACTCTATGTAATCTATACCTTTTGGACTTTAGAATGTAAATATATTTAATCAATGAAATCTTTGATTTTTGAAAAAAAAATCTAGAAGGTCCAAGATTCTGATTCTCTAACACTTCCTTGGTATTGATGCGGCATATTTCACACAAGAGATTTTTATATCTCAACAAAGGTATGTGATTTATCTCTTGAGGGAACCAAGAAAGGTTAGATGTAAATTGGTCTCTACCCCAATGGACCTAAATCATATGTTTGGTGAAGTGAAAGAAGCACCAACTATTGATAGAAAGAATGACTAAAGGCTAGTAGGCATGCTCATATACCTTACTTACACTCGACCTAATATAGCATACTCAATGAGTATAGTTAGTTCATGCATGGTCCAAAAGAGTCGTATTCATAAACTGCATTTATGATATTGCATTACTTGAAAGGAAATTTTGGAAATGGAATTATGTTTATTAGGAATTATCTTCTTTCACTAAAAGCTTATGTTGATTGAATGATATAGGATCAAAGATCAACCATAAGTTATTGTTCTTTCTTTGGATTTGGTAACTTGTGGAAGCAAGAAAAAAAATGTTGTAGTTAGATCTTTATAAGAATCTTAGTTTAAAGCAATTGATCAAGGCATGCGCAAGTTGTTATTGTTGACGATTATTTTAGATGATTTTGCAATGTTGATATTGCAAAATGTTTTTTTCCCTCTATTTGTTTTGGTAAACGTAATGAAAAGTTAACCCTTTTCTACCTATTGCCTACTACAATGCACTCTAGTGATGTATCTTTACAGTAGGTACTTGATGGAGAGCTAAAAGTCGAACTATCTAACTCTTTGAATGGTAATCCAATTTTTGCCTAAATAGATGTAAAGCACAAAATTTAGGTGATTGATTAGTCTCACATTCCAAGAGGTATTGATGGTTGCATTAGTGCTTGTAGTTATATATGGGAGTGTTATTTAGATTTTTTATTATGACCTAAAAATGTATAATTTTGTAGTAACTTTTTGCTATTGCTGGAATATTGGTATTAATTTTAAAATGTATACAGGAGGTATTTGAACCAATTGAAGTTACAAAAGGTCTTTGGATTATACCTGAGTGGAGATCTACCCCGGTATGGCCATCATCAATTTTTTACTTTGAAGGTTTTATTTTTATATTTTGGTAAGTAATGTAAATTGTGTTAAACAAACAACTTAGGTTTAAAAGACCAAGATAGCCTTTAGAGACAACAGTACATATATCGGCAATTACAACTTAAAATATGTAGAAATAGAGAATGTATTTGTCGGTAAATCAAGAAAGTTAATATTTGGTCGTTAAGGACTCCAATAAAGTAAGAAAGTGAAATCCTAGATTCAGGAAAGATTAAATCAACACCTAAGTAGTAGGGTACAACAGATTGTTAGAGATTCTAGGGTTTTTCATATTTGTTTTTCTATTTAAGTTTTATTGGTTGATTGATTGAAAGAATAAGAATGAATTTTAGTTCTGGCTTTTATCAAGTTTTATCTACATGGTATCAGAGCCTTAAGATTTGACCATGAATTTTAAGGCATGCATGGTTGGTTTTGGTTCAACGACTTAGGATGCTAGCAACAATGCAGTGTCATTGGGAGGAGGTAGTGCGCTTGCTCTAATTTTTGTTTGAAAATTCTCTTCAAATTGCCATTCACAAATTAAATGGCAAGAGTTACCTTGAATGGTCCCAATCCATGTGTTTGGTGATCGACGACAAAGGGAAGCTTGAATGGTCCCAGAGATGTTCTTCATATTCCCATTCTATCATACAATCTCTTGTCTACGAGTAAAATCACTCTTAATTATGATTTTCGAATTATTTTTTGGTCTTCTTGTTGTGAATTTTAGGATTTAACCTTAGGGAGGATGATAGGGGATGCTAAATAGATTGTTGACCTATATGTTTTTCAAAAAGGACAGACCTTTGGAAGGCAAGTCATACATACTTGTTTAATTCTATTTTCTAGTAATAACGAAATTTGTTATGGCATTGTCCACTTAGCCATCCCAATTTCAATATTTAAGTCATTTGTTTCCTAGGTTATTCATAAATAAAAATCCTTCAATGTTTTAGTATGAATCTTGTGAATTAGCAAAACATCATCATGTAGTTTTTCCACATCAACCAAACAAAACTTCACAACCATTTACCATGAGTGCAAGAATAGAAACTTGATCAGCTTTGGATAAAAGAATTAGATAATCTGCAAATCCTCAACTTTTTGCATCTAAAATGAATCTGAAATGTTGAGTTCTCTCCACAATTCTGCTAAAAGTCATATTGAACACCTCCTTTACCAAAGTAAAGAGATAGGGTGAGATTAGGTCGCCTTGCCGAATCCCTTTGCAACTCTTAAACGACTTACTAGGTTTTCCATTCACCAGGACTTTAAAGGAAGAAGTAGAAATGCACTGTGAGATCCATTGTATAAATATATCAGGAAATTCCAAATCATGTAAAGTGTTTAAAATGAAATTCCAATCCACACTATCAAAGAGGGTAAGCCTTGGAGGAAGTGGTAAAGTTGCTTCTTTGTGATCATAAGATCACAGGTTCAAGTCACAGAAACTTTGTAAAATTACAAAGGGAAGGTTGCGTACATTATGACTCTCTCTAGACTCCAGCAAAGCGAGGAGCCTTGTGCATTGAGTACATTGACTTACTATCATAGGCTTTTTTCAAGTCCACTTTCAGCAGGTAGTTCTTGCTACTCCTCTATTGGGCGTAGGTTTTACCCAATTCTTAAAGTAGCAATATGTTACCTCGCATGATCCTACTTAGAATATAAGCCCTTTATGACACATCAATGTATTTGTTGAGATCCAATTTGAATCTTTGAGCCACTATCTTTGCAATAATTTTATCCGCAATGTTGCAACAACATATAGGTCGATAATCAGAGAAAGAAGACAGCTCACCAACATTAGGAATGAGAGTTATGAAGGTGTTGTTAATCTCTGACAGAAGCCTCCCTTTATTAAACAATTCAACAACAACATTGTTGACTAGATGTTTAGTGAGATTCCAGGACTCGTAGAAGTAGGGGTTAAAGTCATCAGGGCTAGGAGCTTTATAGGGATTGAGAGATCTTAAAGAACTCTCAATGTCTTGTATAGTGATAGGTCTGCTAAGAGAATCAGCTTCATATGGAGTAATTCTCTCTCTCATGATTTCTTTCATTAGTATGCAAGAGGAATTAGCATTTATAGAAGTATTCATTAACTTAAAGAAGTAGTCATGAGCACCTTGCAACAATGAGGATTGAGTATCTAGATTCTAATTATTGTGTTGCAGGGAAACAATCCTTTTGTTACTCTTCCTGGAAACCACAACTCTTTGAAAATAGGAAGTGTTTTTGTCACCAAATTTCATCCATTACAATCTTGATCTTTGTCTCATAAGTGAGTATCAAATAAGAGAGCCCTAGCAAAATGCTACATAGCTATCCGTTCTTTTATTAGAAGATATTCCAAAGAGGGATTCACTTGAAGCTCAATCTGGATATTTTTTGAAGCATCTCTAGTAGTCTTGAGAAGATGATGAGTGTTTCCTACATTAGACTAATAGAGGATCTTTAATTCTTGCTTTAAAAGCCCAATTTCCTACAATATATAGTGGTGAGAACCATTGATGTTAGTCTTCAAGGCAATCAAAATACATCCATCAAATTCTTGTAAATTAGTGAGGAAGTTATTAAATCTAAATGGGTACAAAGAGTTGCTAGCAGAAAAATGAGTCACAATGGAAACGTGATCTAAAAGACTATAATTTGTGAAGTAGGAGAAGCTGTTTGGGAAGGTAAAGAACCAAACATATTCCCCCGAACTGCTATCAAGCTTCTTCCTAATCAAATTAACTCCACTTTTTTGTTGCACCAAGTGTAAAAGCATCCACTAGATGGAACGTCGATAAGTTGAATATTAGCTAGGCATTGTCTGAGATCCAAGCATGGATTGCCAATTAAGCTAATACCATCTGGTTCATTTGTGCTCAGAAAAGCATGATTTTAACTTCACTCTTGAAGTTCTTTCCTTCCTATTGTATCTCTTTTTAGTTATAGGTTTTTTTTCAAAAATTAAGGATTTCATTGATATAATATATATACAATCTAGAGTACAAAAGGTCAAGGATAAACCAAAAGGTCATAGAGTTGTGGTTCCTAGTACTCATCTACATCTTGAGGTCTCAGGGGTTCTTATGAGACCACATAAACTAGTATTACTCCAATCTCCATCTTCTCTTCATACTACTAGACAGATTTGCTGCTATTCCTCTTGCTAACATGGCCAATATGCAATGTAGGAAAATGTCCTGAAAAAACGTTTCAATGCTTCGACTTTGTTCTCTAAAAATTCTACAATTGCACTCCTTCCAAATATAGTACACCAAGGCTGCCCAACTTAATTGCTTTGAGATTAGTTGCATTATGCACTCTAAGTTTCCCCAACCAATCAATATTTTCAGTCCAAGAGTCCATTGATCTATCCATGTTGTGAATAATCTGCATCCGACCCTAGACTTGCCTAGTATATCTGCATCTAATCATAAGATGTTTTAGATTTTTCAGTTCCATATTACATAACTCACAATGCAATGTGTTAATGGAGAACTTGATCCTGTCCCTCGTAAGCAAGCTTCCATTGATTCCCATCCATAAGATAAATGAATGAGCTAGATGGATGTCACTGTCCCGTACTAACTTGGTTCACTCTAGCCTTGTGTTCTGCATAATCTGGAAAAGTGTTTTGCATGCTTTTGTGCTAAACTTCCTTGATTTATCTGCTAGCCACTGAATTTCCTCGTGTTCTCCCTCTTGGCATCTAGGCAACTCTTCCATTATGAGCCTGACACTTCTATTATTATGGAATGACCATTGTCATTAATTGTTTCTAATTAATACACTCACTTTAGTTTTTGGATTCACTACCAATCTCAAGCACTCTTTCTAGTGATAGGTTGCTCTTGCTGATGTAACTCTGTCTAATCTATGTGCTTGCTTGAAGTTTCACACTCCTCTCTAGTTATATCATCTGCAATAGAAATAGGATCTTTATGGATAGGCTAATTAGGAGGTCTTGTTATGGTCTTTGAATTACCAGCCTCATTATAACCTGCATTACATTAGTATTGATTAGTCCTATTACTTCTTGGTACTCACCAGTTTTGAAAACCTTTCCAGTTGTTTTCCTTGTTTTTGTAGAAGTAGGTTGTGGCTTCCATGCATTAGAGACCTTGATTTGATCCCCATGTAGCTCCATGTTCTCATCTAATCGAATTATAGGAATGGTTTCAGGCAGATCAGACATAGATGTAACAAGTACACAAATTTTGATAAATTGAATCCTCTCTACTTGATCTTTTCCTTGATCCATGCATATAGGTTTTCCTATAAAGCTTGCAATATGTCTTAAACCAGTTGTGGTCCAATACTCTAAGGGAACTCCATATATGCAGAACCAAATTGGCATATGTTCCTGCTTGATATCATTCATCTTCATTCCAGGCTTCCAAGTAGGAGAAGAGGTTTATTGTTGACATGCCATGGACCTGCTTGTAATACTTTCTTAGCATAATCAGCATTTGAGAATTTGAATAAAAACACACATCCTCACTGTTAATGAGTACATCTAGAAGTCCATGAACCTTCCAGTTATGCATAGCCCATTGTTTCATCACTGGAAAAGCCACCCTTTTGTCAAGGAAAAAGCTAAGAATTGTGGAATTACATTTGCTAGCACCAGCTTTCAGTACATCCAAAGGATGGGCACAATTCTGGTTTCAAAGGAAGCATTGGGAGGGCAGAAATTTAGTTTGAGTTCAGGTGAAGAATCCCCAGCAACCTAAACTCAAGTCTTCTTGATAAGGAGAGTGTCAACAGAAGCATTCAAGGGACCTGGCATAGTGTCAGGACAAGAGGAATTAGAAGGTTGAGAGGTTGAAATCAGAGGCGGGATGTCAAGATCAGTCATGAAGGGAAGTTAATGACTGATTGATAAAGAGTAGGCAAGTAGGTTAAAGGGAAACAAAGGTAAACACAAGTAAAAGACAAACACGGTGAAGCAAACTGGAAGTCCAAAGAAGATAGAACAGAAATGTGAAAGAAGGAGCGTGGGGAAGAGGAAGTAAAAGTAGCACAGAAGAACAAAGAGTTCGTGTTACTGTAGATTAACTAGAATTAATTAATCTACAGTGAAACTTGGATTACACAGTGTTACACTCACTCTCGTCCCGCTTACGGTGTTTCGCTTACTCTCTATGTTTCACTTACTCTCTATGTTTCACTCATGCTCATGCTCATAGTGTTTCACTTGCGCTCACTTTCATCACTCGTCACTTGTCACTTGTTGCTAGTCGCTTGTCACTCACGATCATAGAATATCTTCGTTTGACAAAACTTCTTTAATAAAGGTAAAGATGGGTGTCCTACCGACAATGAACTTCAAAGGGAGTTGAGACACTAGAATAGGTGATTGGTCGAGATATTTGAATATCTAGAATATAGAGACCCCCTGATTCAAGTCCTTTACCAATAACCTTGTTCGTCCTAAGATCTTGAAAAAGGAAATGATAAAGAATAACAGAGAACAATTTAAGGTGCGAGTGAGTACTCACATATAGTAAAAGGAAAATCTTGGTAAGTTTAAGATAGAAGATGATGACAATATTGGAATGAGGTTAACATGGCCATATCCTTTAATGGAATAAGTAGATCCATCTGCTAAAGTGACATGGTGAGGAAATAAATGTTTCTGGAAGGTAGAAAAAAATATTAGAATTACTTGTCATGTGGTCTAAGACACCATAATCAATGACCCATTGGGATGAAGAAGAGAGACGTGTAGTTTTATTGCCTGAATTAGCAAAAACAGAGATACGGTGAGATGAATTTTTTAATGCTTCTTAGTACTAAGTGAATTTAGCAAAGTCATTTGCAATTGTGATCGTCTTCTCGGCGGATGAGCTAGGTGGTGCAGCTACAACAAGAGCTGAAGGGGTTTCTTGATTTTTCTTTTGTAGTTTTCAACCAGTGCATGTGCTATGATTGGGTTCATGAAGATATCAATAGATGATTCCTCTGGAATCTTGATTCCAATTTCTTGTTCCTTCTTTGTTAGCTTTTCTAGGATGATTTTCCATGTTCATATCCAATGTATTGACTCTTAAAAACACTAGAGGCTGAGTGGTAAGAGCTACAAATGCATTGTTGTATGAACGGAGTATTCGAGTAAAGACCTCATAGAGGGAGGAAAATGGTGACCCAAGAAAAACACAACGTTTTGCTCTCCTGGGCAGAAATTCAAAAGATTGATGAAGAAGAAGAGACCAAAGCTATGTGCTTTTGGCTTTGATACCATATCGTATTTCTTCTGATTTATGAATCTACAGAGTTAGGGATATATATAAATTTTACAAGGCTAATTAGGGAATGTAATCCCTATGATCAAGGGATTATAATTCCTGTAATCAATTGATAATTCTTACAACTGCTCTATCAGTAGTAGCTCAATCTGTACTTAAATTAAACAAACGAAATAAGAGTAGTCGATCATTTTTGGAAAACCAAGAGAAACGAAGGTGATACAAATTAGGGATTCAATGTAGAAGAGAAGTCAAAACAAGTTTTATTGGAAATTGTTTTAGTGAATAAAATTTTCTTTTTCCTCTCGTCCCAAGACCTTATAACAAATGTACATATTGTGTAATAGTGCACGTGCATGTTTGTGTTGTGTTGTTTAATGGTGTGAGCTTGCATTCATCACATTTTAAGCACACATGACCTTCTACTTGACAATATTTCGGATATGGTCTGGTCGAGATCTAAACTTGTGATTACGGAGTCACGAATTAAAAGCTTAGTGCTTACAGGATACTCAGGCAACAAACATATTTATAAATCCTGGATTAGCATTTGGAACTGGGGAGCACCCTACTACCAAGTTGTGTCTCTTGTTTCTTAAAAGCGTGATAAAGGAAGGAGACACTTTCTTAGACTATGGCACTGGTTCTGGTATTCTTGCAATTGCAGCACTTAAGGTAACAAACCTTTTGATTTAGTGGAAAGGCATCTCTCACATTTTGATGCATTCATTACATATTTAATATTTTATGTTGTAGAGCAACTAGCTCACTTCACCTCTTAAATGTTGAACAATTTCATTGCTTACTTCTTTGACCATTTCATGAATCTGACTTTTTGAATGTTTCTTATAATATCACATTCTTTATCACAACTCTCTATTTTGATTGCCTAAAACATTAGGAATGTGGTTATTGTGCTCATAATAAGGTACTTATTATCACCTAAAAAGTGATTTAAAATTTTTAATAAATATGCGACAATTACATAAGTATAATATTTAAACATAGCAAGAAAGAGAGATTGCAAATCGATTTTATAGTGGTTTGCTAACAAACCTTACTTATATCCACTCCCCAAGACTCACTTGGGATTCAACTATCTTTTTCTTTCAACTAACCATTGAAGGCCCATACAAGTCTCTTTTTTTGCCCTAGGTAAAAAAGAACTCTTATTATCTTCTTTGATAGTGAAGAAATACTGATCTCCTCGAATCCTATAGTGTAGTAGAATCAACCTCTAAGTAAAGTTTGTAACATGAATAATTCATATTTGTTCACTTTAATGCTCTAAGACTTAATGATGGGAATGAATGGGCCATTAAAACAAGCTCCCACAAGTCGATGTCTTCAGTTAAAAACAAGAACTTCATTATTGTTTTTCAATGCAAATAATCATTTCCATCAAAGAATTTTGACTAATTCTTTAATCATCTTGGCTGAATGAAAATAATGATGCACCTAAGTATGTCATGATGACCTTTACTAATTGGATTAAAATTCCAATTATTATGTGCTAAAAATAGCAATGTAATTCTACTATTTAAACAGTTGAACATTAATGAAAGAGGACAAGCAAGAAATTGAAAATTTGTGAAAGCGACAATCTTATTATCACACTTACATTAAACGTAAGACTACAATTAGGTTTATATACATAAAACCTATATGGTATATATATATATTGGAAAAATACACTTTTACCCTTAATTATACCTAATAACCAACACTGCCCCTCAAGTTGGTGCAAAAATATTACATATGCTCAACTTGCAGACTATGGTATGAAAAGCTCGACTATTGACTCCTTTTATGAAAACATCAGCTAGTTATCTTTCTAATGTTACATGGAACAAGCTTAAGATACCATCAGTTAACTTTTCTTTTATGAAATGTCTACCAATTTCGATGTGCTTCGTCGGTCATGTTGAATAGGATTCTGAGCAATACTGATTGCAACTTTGTTATCACAATACAAAGATAACCTATCTTCTCCAACCAACTTCAACTCTGCTAGCAACTTTTGTAGCCATAAAAGTTCATAAACATCTTGAGCCATATCTCTGTATTTTGCTTATGCACTTGTTCTTGCAACCACACTATTTCTTGCTTCTCCAAATGACCAAGTTACCTCCCACAAGTGTGCAATAACTAGAAGTTGATCTTCTGTCATCTAGAGATCCAACTCAATCTGCATTTGTAAAGGCTTCAATTCGAAGATGACCATAGTTAAAAAAAAACAAACCTTTTCCTAGGGTTGACTTTAAATATCACAAAATGCGAAAGATAGCCTGCTGATGGGATTCTCTAAGATCATGCATTAACTGGCTCACCAAGCTAACTGCATAAGCAATATCTGGTCTGGTGTAAGAAAGATAGATAAGCCTACCAACCAATCTCTTATATCTGCCTTTATCAACTAATTCTTCAGTTGTTACTTGCAGTTTATGATTGCTTTTAATGGGTGATTTTGCTGGTTTACATCCCAATATATTAGTTTCATCCAAAAGATCGATAATGTATTTCCGCTAAGAAATGAAGATTCCTTTTGTTGATTTTGCAACTTCAATTCCCAAGAAGTATTGTAACTTACCAAGATCCTTGATCTCAAACTCTTGAGCCAAGAGTTTCTTTAGCCGAGTCATTTCTCCTTTATCATCTCTTGTCATCACCATATCATCAACATAAACAATAAGAAGAGTGATTTTACCCTTGTAGTGTCTCATAAAGAGGGTATGATCAGTATTACTCCGTTGATACCCCAAAAGAGATCATGACTTTGCTTAATCTATCTGTGAATCAGCGCTTATTTGCTCTATATTTCTTTTAATAGAGACTGCAGTATATATATACATGAATAAGTTTACAGAATAGGATAGAAAAATCTGTACAGATATGGAAATATAATCCTAGGATACTATATATCTACAAGATACTGCTATCTAATCTAAAAGATCTGATTATGATCAGATCATAATATTATGAGATATACATATCTTTGACCACAGTTATAAGGGGGAAATCAGCGAACAACTTCTATCGAAAGGTTGAACCGAGAAAAGATGGAAGAGTTGCATGCCAAGGGATTGTGTTTCAATTGTGATGAGTAGTACAAATTGAGACATCAATGCAAAAAATTGTTTTGGTTGGATGGTATTGATGAAGAGGAGGAGATGGGATAAGAAGTCAAGTATCATTTCATGCTATAATAGGAATGCACAAATTTATACCATGCAAGTGGAGAATTTTTCAATAGTAAGCATTTACTTATTTTAATCGACTATGGGAGCACTCACAGCTTTGTGGATGTTGCATTGGTGGAACAATTGAAAATTTGCATGGAGCCTAAGTCTGAATTGTGGGTCACGATGGCTAATGGAGAAAAGTTATGTTTTCATGGCATATGCTATTTGCTGCCCACAAGGTTAGGGACTCAACTTTTTCTATTCAAATTTATATATGTTGCCTCTTTGTGAATATGGTGAAGTGTTGGGAGTTAATTGGCTTAGAATGTCGACCATATGTTTTGGGATTTTGTTGATATGGAAATGAGATTTAATTGTAAAATCAAGAAGTAGGGTTGAATGGCAGTAAGGACTCCTCCACCAACACAATTGCTTCCTTGTCCACTTCTTCCTTAGAATCGGGTAAAGAGATAGAACTCCAAGGAGTCCTTAATGAGTGCCACTTCATATTTTATATGCCACAGGGCTTGCCCCCATATAAAAATTTTGACTATCATATATCTCTAAATCTAAGATTGGGTCCATTGGTATATGCCCCTAATGTTGCCCACATATCCAAAACAATGAAGTAGAAAAGCAATGCGATGAGATGCTCAACCAAGGAATTCTTCGACCTAGTCAGTCCCCTTTCTCTTCTCTTATTTTCTTGGTGAAGAAGGCTGATAATTCATGGAGATTTTGTATTGACTACCAAGCACTAAATTTCCATAAGATGAAGGATAACATATTAGTGATTGATGAATTATTGGAAGAATTACATGGGGCTTGTTACTTCTCAAAGTCAGACTTGGGTATCATTAAGTCAGAATGAGAGAGATAAATGTGCAGAAGATAACTTTTCACACCATCATGGCCACTTCAATGGTTGAAACTAGGTATTGTTCATGCTTTACAAGGATTTTTAGGTCTCTTGGGCTATTATAAGAAATTTGTTAGCAATTACAGAACCTTTGCATCTCTTTTGATGACCATGTTAAGAAAAAAATTCTTTTTCCTAAAATACTGAGTCCTCAAAAGCGTTTGAAGCTTTAAAACTTGTAGTTAGATCAATCCTAGTATTGGCTCTTCCTGACTTCAACAAGGTTTTTATAGGCGAATGTGATGCCTCTAACTCGGGTGTCGTGGTTGTTCTCCAACAAGAAAGTCGGACCATTGGAGGTCATATCTATTGGGTTCAATTTCATTTGCTAACTTGACCTTTTTTCATAAGCGAGCAAATGTTTATGCTGTTTAGGAAAGTGGCAACTGAAAAATGCTTCACTATAGCCTTAGATTTCTGTTAGAGCTAACAACAATCATGTCTTCTCAACAACATTGAATTAATAAGCTGATATGGTTTGATTTCTTTAGTGGAATATGGAGTGGGTCGGTAGAATGTTGTAGCAGATGCTCTCTCATGCCAGCAAGAGGATGTGGGTACATTATCTACAATTTCCATGCCAAAGTTAACTTTCCATGGTGCTGTTAGCATGAATAGTTCCAGCTCATCAGATTTATAGCAGCTCATTGATCAAATTGTTGCTAAGAAAGGGGGGCATAATTGGACCAAAAAAATTGTACTTATTTTCTTTGAAAATAGACTTTTTAATTTAGGTTCTTCTCATCCTTAAGCTATTATTTTTTCTATTCATTCTCAATACCATAAAGGGTATCAAAAAGCTCTTCATCACTTATCTATTGATTTATATTAGTCTGGCATGAATTGCCAAGTCCAAGATATGGTCAGAACTCATGAGAATTGTTAGAAAATAAACCAAAGCACCTACAATAGGTAGGTCTCTTACAACCTCTTCCGGTTCTTATGCAAATTTGGTAAGATATTTCCATGGACATCATTGATGGCCTCCCATTTCACATGCAAATCAGTGTTACTAGCTGTGGTGGATTGTTTTTCCAAATATGCTCACTTCCTTCCACTATCTTATCCATATACAATAATTTCTATGGCTCTGATATACCCTGCACAAACTACTCCTCCACAATACAAATACACACTAGCAAACACAGCAATGGCAAAACACAGCAATGACAGTAGAATGTCGATATATATTGATATTCAGCAATCAGTAAAAGAACAAGATAGAAATGCTAGAATCAGAGGTACTAGCTCCTCCAGCCTTAGGCTCACAATACGTAAATGACAGATAACAATGCATGCCCTCCCCCTCACTCTCGTACTGCTTTATTCCCCATGTCAGAATAACTAACTTTCCCTTCTAAGACAACTATACCCCCACTTGATTCCCCCATATGACAAAGCCTACCCCTCTACGACATTGGCCTTCCT
>JAOSBP010000005.1:24044361-24062178 GCA_027563825.1 Erythroxylum mucronatum
TGACTGGGTGAGCCATCGATGATGGTCACTCATTGAGTTCGCAAAACTCACCCAAAATTTGCAAATATTTTTCAGGATCAGAAGAATACCCCGTTAGGCAAACGAGAGTATCCCTACAGCATTCAAGTGAGGAATAAAGGTCGGGATCAGTTTACGTCATTGTAGTTCTTATTTCATACTGAATTGTATTTTTCGCAAATTTTGTATTAAGGAATGTATTTTGAAATTATTGTACAATATGTATGTGAATGTAATCATGTTGTATCGACGTTGTGATTCTGAGTGTTTTGTTTCTGGAATAGGCCCTAGTGATTAACGAAATTTTGATGATTTGAAAAATGTTTACGGAATAAAGTGGGCCCTTTTGAAAAATTATTTCTGCATACTATGTTTGTGGTTTCAAAAAATATATATTTACCAATTTTTGACTGATTGAGTGTTCTAGTACGCCACCCTCGCATGGCACAGACTCGAATATCACCCATAGATATCGGGCACATGTCTTGCAAGAGTGGGGTGCTACATATGTGGTATCAGAACCTAGAAGTACTATCTTACATGGGCATTTTTGAAGTACATGTCAAGTTACATGCATTTTAGTCATGTCATAGCAGACGATAGCGACTGATCCCTAGTCTGAGTCACACGAGTATGAATCACACGCATGGGCATGTGTTAAGAGTTTGATTTGATAGAATTAACGAGAAGAATTATGCTCTTTCAGAACGTGAGAAAACAAAAGTTTGTGGATATTTAGAAAGTAGAAAGAGTATATGGGTAAATATGACAGATACTAGTTCAATGTATTTATATTGGTAATTGTAGTATTGAACATGATATCAATATTGTGCTATGATGGCATACTTTTGAACGAGATATAGATGTGAATATATTGTTTTGGATTAATTGAAGAAAATAGAGATATGGTATAAATGACAAGATTTAAAGTGTATTAACCAAGTTAGATGAAAACAGAGTTTTCTATGATCTTGAGAGGCTGAAATGGGACTTAGAATGATTGTGTAATTATAGTGATAAGAGTTTATGATTCAGTATAAGAATATGTCTATGGAATTTAGAGTAGAATTTCATAATGGTTCTGCCTCTATAATTTTGAATTGATTGAGGATACATATATGATAGACGAAAAAAATGACAATAGAAAGATGAGATAGAAATGAGGAAAGAGAAAAAAAGGGAAATGAAATAGTCATAAATGACTTTATAAGAGACGAATGATGTGTAGTAAGGAGAAAGCTAGAAATGCATATAAGAGAGGATTTTGTGTATGAATAAGATAAAGAAAAAGATGACAAATCAAATGAGAAGAATTGATGCACTCGATATGGTAGTTGACTCGTTATGAAATGAGGTAGCCTCAGAAGAGGTAAATTCTGGAAAATTGGAGTAAAATTGGTATTAGTATGTTTGATAACGAGAGGAGGAAAAGGCAGGACGCGATGGTGGCCTGAAAAAAAAATAGGTTTCTGTTATGATCATGTGGGGATATCCCAATCATGAGCAGGAACAAGGATCGAAATGTTGTCTAGAATCAATTGGAATTCAAGTATCATTAGTGAATGTTATTAATTGGAGACTTGACATAAATACATCTCTAGATAGGATGTAATGATTTTGGATGGTATATACCAAGGTATTAGAGTAAATGAATTTGCTTAATGCCTCACTGAGCCTTATTATCGAGGATATTTTGATCACATAAGTTATGGCATAAATTGATCTTATTGAGATATTATGAAAAGTTGAAATTACCTTCTTGAGCTACCAAGAATGACTAATAAGTAATCATGAAAAATAGTTGATTGATAAGGATTTTATGAGCAATATCGAGGATAGTATCAAGAAATCTTCTTCCAAAGAAGAATTTCATTGAGATAGGTTCAGTAAACTAGATGATTCAATTTAAGAATGATTAATGAAGGAACAAATCAGAAATGAGTAGTTAATGAGTCAAAAGTGAATATTGGAGTCATATCCCTAACGGAGACTCAAGCATAAGAGGTAGAAAATGCTATTGAAAGTGTATGCATTTTGTTGACGTAAAGTATCCAAATAGGTGATGGATTCTTGAATTTGAGGTGACATTAGGTATAAAAGATACAATTCAGATTTGATGAATGGGTTACCAACACAAGAAATCGAATGAATTGAGAAAATCATTCGAGAAAGGGACTTAATTGGAAAACTGAAAATAACATGAGATAATATTACCTCATTAAGGAACTGGTGACTTAAGGAATTACGAGAACAAATCATGGGCATAAAGAGTCTTAGGTTATATCTGTTGGAGTTAACAATGCCCCCAACAGTATTATGATATTAAAGGTTACAGTGATCCGAGCAAAATTATACCAGTTAGTGACCATGATCATAGATGGAATTATACTAGTTAATGACTATGATCATAGATGGTATTTTGAGTGTGTTCAGAAAGTAAAAAGAACATTTTCAATACTCGAGGAAAAAAAAGTGTAAACCGTATGAGTGATAATTGTATAAAGAATTTTTGAGGGGCTATAACCCAATGTTAATTACGCCACTTGGATTTGGAGATTTTGTAGTATACACAATAGAGTTTCCAATTAGAGATTAAGATGCAATCTGTTGCAATATTATAAAGTGATTTTGTGTACATAGGGACAATTATAGCCTTATGAGCTGAATTTTGATACATAATTTGAAACTTGCTACAATAGTAATTGCTTTGAAAGGTTAGAGGCATTATTTGTACAGAAACATCTTGGATATATATATGAATATACAGATTAGTAAAGATTAAGGTAATTATTAAGTTTGAAAAGATTGAAAGGATTGTGCAAATGAGTTTTTCCTAATAAAGCTAGTGTTGCAATCTAATGCATTTAATGGAAAATTTAATAGCAGAGTATCACAAATTTGGATATTGAGGTTATCAAATCTAGTGCGATAAAAAGTATAGAATGTTGAGCTGATAAGGGGCAAAGGAAGTATTATTAGTTATTGAAATTTAAAATCAGTTTTGCAAAAAAAAAGGAGTAGCAAAACCCAAATTGAGGATTTAGAAATTGTGAATCTTATCAAGGAAATTAAAAATGAATATGAATTTTTGAGTTTGAATTGAAAGAATGATATTTTGTGATTGAAATAAGAAGTATGTGTACCCGATAAAGATGATTGAGTAAAGAGATTATTAGAGAAGCGCAATAACAACCTATGATATGCATCCTTAGGAATACGTCGAAAGGGAATTTGATGGATAAGAATGTGGAACCAAGTGATTACATGTATAAGTTGGTAATAGTCTTAGCTATTGGAGATATGCTTAAAGCTTATATTTTGGAGTTCATAGGAACATGAGATCAATGTATAGTTCTAAGTGACTTTAAGCATAACAATAAGTATCATAGTGATAAGGCGTAATACGATAAAAAGAGTCGTTCGCCCTTACACTGAATGAAAAGGGCCTAAAAATAGTGGAAGACCAGAATAAATTTGAGATACCGTTAATATGTGAAATTAATTTGTATTAGAAATGAGTTAGGTGGATCAACATTGGACATATGGAATATAGTGAGGTGGATATACGAGTTAAGTGTATTATCACTAAAAAGATGAGAATTATGAAGCGAAAGATGAAATGTCCCTGAGAGTATCACTTTGCTAAGGTGTGCTCAGGTTAGGAAAAAGGATAAGCTAATCCTGTTATGAAATGTTCAGCATGGAATTATTATGAGATAGTATTACCAATGAAAGATGTTTCAGATTCACACAGTGTTATCTAGATATGTTTATGAAATATCATTACGATCCTATATATGTGTTATTGATACTGGAAGTGAAATTGTGGGTAATCTGAGATATATTAAGAAACCAATTAAGATAGTGAATGATTAAATAAGTGATTGAAATACCTAGTCAGTCTATGGACTAAGGTCATTTGGAAAAGATTATTCGAGTGATGAAATTAAACGGGAAACGGAGGAGTAAATGAAAAAACAATACCCCTATCTTATTGATCAATCATACGAGAATTTTGGGACGAAATTTATTAAGGGGGAGAATTGTAACATCCTGTCCCCATATTAAGAGTTAGAATTTAGATTTCAATAATGGAGAGAATAGCAATGTAAGAGTTAGAAAAATTTACATTTCATGCTCAACAAAATTTCAGCATACATGCATGTGAATTTGAATCTTTGCACACATAAAAATAATTGTACATGCACTCATTGACATTCCGGGTATATTGAATAGTAATGGGATAGATTGAGAATTGTGGTTAAAGTGAATGAGTAGAATGAAATGGAGTAGAAAGACTCGAAATAAAAATTTAAGTGTTGGATTTAGTGAAGGAAAATACGTTGGAGAGTTTATTGAGAATATATAGTATGGAATTTTTGGATAGTGGAGTAGAAAGTTATGGTCCTTATAAGAGGAGATGCTCAGGAGCATAGATGTATCATTTGTAGAGACGTATCATTTGTGAAAATGTATCGTCTGTAAAGATGTATCATCTGTAGAGACGTATCATCTGTGATGACGTCATATCGTCTTAAGTTGACTCTGCTTCGTCTTAAGAGTTGCATCGTCTTAAGTTGACTTTGCTTTGTCTTAAGTTGACTTTGTTTCGTCTGCTCTTTACTTCATTTGCTTTTCGATTCATCTGCTTTTCGCTTCGTATGCTTTGTGCTTCATCTGTTTTTCTCAATTCGTCTCACCCTTCGTCTTAGGTTGACTTTTTGCTTCATCTTACGTTGACCAGAATATCTTCTGGTCCAAATTTGACACTTTATATGACAGAATTTGTCTTCAAAGTCTTCATAAAGGTTGTAGATCTTGAAGTCTCCTTTGTAACCATCTAAAGAACTACTTGATCCGATATCTCTAGAGAGAGTTATGCTAATTGTAAAACAGCTTCTCCGTACTGTTCATTTTGTATCGTCTGGTCTGAATTTGACTCTCTAGATGATAGAATTTGCCTTCAAGGTCTTTATAAAAGTTATAGAACTATAAGTTCTCTTTCAAACCATCTAACAATGACCTTGATCCAATACCTATAGCGAAAGTTATGCTAGTTTCCCCAAAAGAAAAAGGTTCAATATGATTGAGGACAGAACCTTGTTTGATTCTTTCAGCCTTAACCTTGTCATCCGACTTCCAATTGGAGTGATTATTGGACCAATAGGTTCGTAATACATTTTTCTATCTCTTCACAAAAAAAGGGTAGCATTCTAAATTGAATTGAAAAAGGTTGATTAAATGAAAGTGTGGGATCTATTGGAACAGTGAAATAGGATTATCTTACTAAATATACTTTAGTGTTTTGATCATATCTGGATCTATAGGATTCAAAGTGAGATTATTTTTGATTTGGAGTAAACTAGAGACATAGGACTACAAATCATATGAATAAGTCGAATTGTGATTCAGTTTCTAAGATGTTTAACTTCTAGATGGAAGTTGTGCATAGTATATTGTTTTGGACAAGAGCAGTCTGAAAATGTTTGAAGTATATCTTTCAAATCCCTGAACCAAATTGAATGATTTTGGTGTCAATGGAGACATAAGACATAGGAGAATATGTTTCTAGAAGAAAGTGCTACAAAATAACTTCAGTATCAGGGTCAGAAAGAACATGGAAATTTGACTAGAAATGTTGTGTTTATGGAAAAATCTAAAAAAGATTTACTGGGTTACAACTTGTAATTGCAGTGGTATTATTGAGTTTTAAACTTAGTATAAATTATACTTAAGTAAGTCTTAATGAAGGGAAGTGGATGAGTGGATAAGAAATGGACAGGTGTCCAGGCTTTAAAGTTAAGCTTTAATAACTTTGAAAGACAAGTTGTTGTCCTTGTCTTTATCCTTCTTAAAACTTCTTTCTTTAGAGTCCCTCCAACACAGGGTTTTTCAGCAAATATTTACCAAAGTGAAATTTTGCTTTTCTTTCTTTGTCATCACTTCCACTTTGTTACTTATATCCCAAGAAAAACCGAACCTCCCTGACAACTTTCAAGTTGATATATGTGGGTGCATGAGGGATTAGGGTTATGTAATTTTGCAGATATTGGAGCTTTAAACAAGTAAGCTTTTTATGATTATGTTTTTTTCATGAAATGAAGCGTGCATCGTTAGTTCACTGCTAAATGGTTAAGAACAGTGATATTCTTATTTTCTGAAAATGAGTGAGGAGATTTAGTGTGTCGTACATGGTGATTTTCTTTGGATTTGATGAGTGAAGTGTCATGGGATAGTGTTAAACCAGCTTTTGGAGTTGAATTAAAATGTGTAATGATGTGAAAGAACGATTAAAGTGATAGTTAGAAAAATAAATGAAGAAAATACAAAAGTTAGAAATGCAGAAAAATTGAAAGTGAAGAAGTAAAAAAAATGTGATGAAATGTGCGAGCGTTCTAGTTTTTAGATCATCATGAAAAATGATAGATTTTTTATTTGGTTGTGATTTAAAGAATTGATGAGTGATTAAGTTATGAAATGAGAATGAGCATAAGATATGAAGTTTGTTATAGTACCCGGGATTGTCATTGAGCATGCATTATATATAGTTTATTTATACATTTGTGCATAAATAAATGCTTATAAGTGTGCAATTATTAATGAGTGTGCAATGTGTGTTTTGCATAAATAGGTTATACAGGTTAAATGTCCGCATTCAGGCATTTCCAGAATTTGGAAGCAAATGCTAATCTGGAGCGTGCTGTGAGTAGACCTAGATGGTCTCATTCCACAGTTTGTTTTGTTTAATTTTTGTATTGATTGACTACTGAATGCTTATATGAATGTGATTAATTGTGTTGGATGTCGGACAGAAGGTTCGATGATTGTGTTATATGTATGAGATATTGAAGTGCAAATTGTATGTTAATGTGAGTGAGTGGGATTACGCAAATGCGAATGATGCATTCCATTTCATGAATGCATGAAATATAATGGCAGTTGTGACTTGAGTAGCCACCGATCATAACTTAAAGCTCAACGAGTGAAAAGAGCCTCGAGCTTAGGCAATGATTAAGGGCCCAAGGCCCACTATGTAGAATGAGCCCTGTATCCCCCTAGCGGATAAGGAACAGTTATTAATGAGCCCGATATCTAAAATAGATACGAGACAGTTCAGACACTCGGTCACAACAACGTAATAATTGGAAAAGTGTCTCATGAGCATTTCATATGCATTTTGTCAAGTATGTGGACTGTTTGAAATGCCAAATTGAATTTCTCTTACATGTAAATGTGACATGTATTCAACTATGCAAAGTTGTGAACTATATGTTATGTGAATTATGTGCTATGTAATTGGGTGAGCCATCGATGATGATCTCTCATTGAGTTCACAAAACTCACCTAAAATTTGCAATTATTTTTTAGGATCAGAAGAATGCCCTGTTAGGCCAACAGGAGTATACCTACAACATACAAGTGAAAGATAGAGGTTGAGATTAGTTTGCGTCTGCATTTGTGTTTTCCTATTTTTGTATAAAATTGTATACTTTGGAACTATTGTTCAGTTGATTTATGTTGTAATGTAAGGACATTAAGACTAAAATGTTTTGTGATTGTGAAAGGGCCCTAATGGCTATTGGAAACCTGGTTGATTATATTATGTTAACTGGAGACGTCTATGAATGAAAATGGGCCCTATGTGTTAATTGACTTCCGCATACTATGTTTGATTGTGGTATCAAGAAAAGAAAAAAAATTTATACCAATTTTTGACTAAGTGAGTGTCCTAGCACGCCACTCTCGCGGGGCACGGATTCGGTTATCGCTTATCGATGTCAGGTTCGGGTCTTGCAGGAGTGGGGTGTTACACAAGTAATGTGCTGGTACATTTCCTCCCTCATTGTAAGAAGTTGGTTAAAAAACTAGGTGTAGTTGTCTTTGGTTTTTAAAGCCCAAAAAATCCCTCCTTTTGATAAATAAAAGTGAATCCATTTAGTCCACATATATTGTTTTTCACTTAGGATTCTCCAAATCCTCTTGAACATAAGAAATCTACTTTTATTGTAGATCGACTCCAATCCTAATCCTCCTTCCTCTGGTTGACAAATTTTCTTCCAACTAACTTTGGCTATTCCTTTCTCTCCATTCCCTTTCCCCCCATAGAAATTGCTTCATCAGTTTTTCTACTATTTTAATAAGCCTTTTAGAGAGAAAAAGGTATAAACACCAGTAAGTATTCTTAGACAAAATTACCGACTTTAATAGCTGAAGTTTTCCTCCATAAGATAGTGCTTTATTAGTCCATGTCCCCAATCTTTCTTGGATCTTTTCAATTAAAGGAATACATTCACAAAACCTAAGCCTCCTTGATGAGATAGGAATCCCCAAATAGATGAGAGGAGGATCTTTAGTTTCCATACCTGTAACTCAAAATAAGGCATTTGAGAAGCACTTTTGGAGAGAATGAAATAACTCTTGTGCAGATTGACACATAGGCCCGACAACTCCTTAAATAAATTGAGAGTTTTCATCAAAAAAGAGACTGAATAAGGTCATCTGCAAAACATAAAATAGTTAGAGAAACTTTCTTACATTTGGAGTGAAATATGAAGTTAGGGTCTGTTGAAGTGTTGTGCTTCAGTAACTAAGTGAGAACCTCCATACAAATTAGGAATAGGTTAAGGGATACAGGATCCCCTTGCCTAGGACCTTTTTTTACCTTTAAACACCTTTGTGGGGCTCCCATTTATCAATATCCCATAGGAAGCAGTAGAAATGCATTCTTGAATCCACTTTACGAACCTTAGGGGAAAGTTCATGATCTTCATAGTTTTTAGTAAACAACCCAATTCAAGCTGTCGAAAGCTTTCTGTAAATCAATTTTTATAGTGCAATTCTAGGGACTTCTCCTACGATTATACCCTTTTAAAAGCTCCTGCACTATAAGGATATTGTCCCATATATCTTTGCTAAATCTTGGCAATGATTTTGTATAGGAAATTTGTACATGAAATAGGTCTATAGTCACTCCAAGTATCTAAGCTAGAATTTTTAGGGACTAGAAAAAGAAAGGTCTTGTTTATTTCTTTTAGTAAAATCCCTTTTAGGAAGAACTCATGCATTGCCTGGTTGACTATCCCCCCAAACTATTCCAAGTTTTCTAATAAAAAAAAGTCATTCAAGCCATCAGGTCCTAAAGCCTTAAAGCCATTCATGTTAAAGACAACCTTCTCGATTTCCTGATCTATAACAGGTCTTATTAACTAAGAAACTTTATGATCAGGAATTTTAGTGGATGTAAACTGTCTAAGATCATAAACCAATTCAGATGGGGGAGCTTCTGAGCCTAGTAGATTTTTGTAGAAATTCATGGCTTCTTTAGCTATATCATCTTGTCCAAAATTCATGGCTTCTTTAGCTATATCATCTTATCCGAAAACTTCCACACCAACTTCAGTTTTAATGGAGGTGATTCTGTTGACATTCTTTCAAGCCAACATAGAATTGAAGAAGAACTTAGTACATTTATCTCCATCTTTTATCCAATTAATTCTAGCTCTCTGCTTCAATAAAGAACATTGATTACTCACCACTTCCAAGTAATTCTTAAAAGCTTCCTTCTCTGCGATAGCTAGAGAACTATCCAAGGGATTCTTTGCCAATGATTTTTGAATAGATGAGAGTTTATCTCTAGTTATTTCAATCTCCTTAGAAAGATTCAGACCTCTCTTGCAATTAAGAATCTTCAGCTCCTGTTTTATAGCCTTGAGCTTTTGGATACATATGTATTGTTTAGTCCCATAGCATCTATTCTCCAATCCCTTCACTATTGCTTCTTGAAATCCCTTTATGTAAACAAAAAAGTGTTAAATCTAAAAGGATGATGGACTCTGGAGGTAGTGAACAAGTTATCAATCTTTGTAGGAGTATGGTCTGAGATACCAGGGTTTAGGAATTTCGCAGAGCTTCTTGAAAAAGTATGTAGCCATTCCACATTTACCAAATCCTTATCCAATTTTTTTCCTGATGTGCCAAATAGAACTTTGCTTATTTGTCCAAGTAAATTTATGACCTTCAGATTTTAGATATATAAGTTCCACCTCCTACATACAGTCAAACAAATTAGAGGAGTAGTTGAGTAGGTTACAATTACCTTCAACTTCTGATCTGAACAAAGTGGTATTAAAATCCCCACAAACCACCCAAGGGGAATTTCCTAAAGTTTAATCCTTCTTAGGTAATTCTAGAGGTCAGTTCTTTGGAACATCTAGTGATGAATCCCGTTTCCGGAACCCAACTCTTGCTCTGATACCATACATGTTGGACCCCGATTTCGAGTCCAACCTTCAAAGTCATAAACCTTGAGTGTATTACCCTGTAGGGTTATTTCAATGAACCCTCACTAGCCATTATCCCACAAGGGTGGCATGCCAACACAAGTCAAACATCAAAAACAAACTCATACTCCCACTTCAGCACAGATTTTGGGAAGCCTCAAACTGGAATTACAATTTGACTTCTTTAGAACATTTATTCCACATTGTCTTAAGTTCTAATGAAACCAAAATCATTTAATTTGGTTCAGAAATCTGAAGGTTAGGGCCTAACCATTTCCAAATTGCTGCTAATTGAAGCAGTACAACATACCCAAATTTCATCCAGAATTTGAAAGTCTTAGAGCCTGACTTAAAATTCAAATCCTTCTGATAAATTTAAGATCTATGTCTCTAGTTTATTTAGAAACAAGAATCGTCTCATTAGGAGTTCGAATAACAAAGTTATGGCCAAAAGAATCAAACATGATATTTTCCCTCAATCATATTGTACCTATCTCAGGAAAATTGACATAACTTTCACTAGCAATGTCGGATTTAGATCATCTTAGGACTATTTCAAAGTGGACTTTGAGATCTACAACTTTTTTGAAGACTTAGAAGAGAGATTCTGCCATATAGTGGGTTAAAATTGGACTAGACAATAGGGTAGACAATTCTAGATGAAAGGTTAGACGAAACCAGACGATAGGGTAGAAGATTTGGGACAATTGACATAACTTTCTCTATAGATGTCAGATCAAAGTCATTATTCGATGGTTTGAAATAGGACTCATAGATATACAACATTCAAGGAGACCTTGAAGATAGATTCGGTCATATATAGGTCAAAATTGGACCAGACAATAGGCCAGACGATTCCAGACGAAACTAGACGATAGGGTAGACGATTTGGGACAATTGGCATAACTTATCTAGAGGTATCGGATCAAGGTTATTCTTGGACGGTTTCAAAGAGGACTTATAGATCTACAACTTTTATGAAGACCTTGAAGATAGTTTCCATCATCTTGAGGGTCAAAATTAGACCAAAAAATGTAAAATGAATAATACCTAGAAGAATTTTATGAACAGTGCATAGAAGATTCTTAACAATTAGCATAACTTTCTCTATAGATATCGGATCAAGGTCATTATTGGATGGTTTGAAAGAGTACTTTGAAGATCTGCAACTTTCATGAAGACTTGAAGATAGATTCTGTCATCTTGCGGGTCAAAATAAGACCAGAAGATGTAAAATGAACAGTACCTAGAAGAAGTTTATAAACAGTGCACAGAAAATGCTTAACAATTGGCATAACTTTCTTTATAGATATCAGATCAAGGTCATTCTTTGATGGTTTGAAAGAGGACTTCAAGATATAGAACTTTCACGAAGACTTGAAGATAGATTCCATCACTTGAGGGTCAAAATTAGACCAGCAGATGTAAAATGAATAGTACCCAGAAGAAGTTTATAAACGGTGCATAGAAGAAGTTTCGGCACCAGAAGATATGCACCAGAAGACACAGAAGGTCAACCATAGAAGATATAGAAGGTCAACCATAGAAGATACAAAAGGTCAACCATAGAAGATACAAAAGGTCAACTGTAGAAGATATAGAAGGTCAACCATAAAAGATACAGAAGGTCAACCATAGAAAATACAGACTTCTCTCCTGAGCATCTCCACTTATAAGGATCATAACTTTCAACTCAGATGTCTAAATATCTCATACTATATATCATTGAAAAGCCAGAAAGATAAGCTACAACTTTCCAGAAGACAACTTTGTCTAATTTAGCCTAGATGAATACAGTTTTGCTTCTGAAGTCAGAATATGAATTTTACGGATGTCCTGAGCATAACCATTCAACCACCAAAATGACTTCATTAAACTCTCAAATCTCAGCTTATCTGACTCATCCCATTCAACTACCTCTCATCGTTTATAATTCCTATCTTTCTTTTCCATAATATCTCGCTTATATTTATTTATATAAATATTAACAAGTCATGTTCAAAATTATCAACTCAAGTTGATAATCATCTCAAGTTGACAACTTCTTCAAATATCCTAAAATTCCAACTCAACATCATCCATACACAATTCATATTTCATTAACATCAAAAGAATAATGTTTTACAAATCTTTTATAGCATTCCAAGCCACATTACATCATCGTCTCAAATCTCAAATTACAAAAGATTCTTGAACAATTAAATTTGAAATGCGACTAAAACATTGTGCTTTCCCAAAACCAACTCAAAATACAAAATAGCAATTTAAAGTAATTCACTTAGGTTCTTGATCACTGGATCTTTTAGCTATCACCTAAAGATGGGAAAAAAGGGGTAAGCTTGAAAGCTCGTGGCTAATAGTTTATAATGGAAAAAAAATCAAAAACCTTTGAAAACATTTACTTGTCACAAAAAATTCTCATTGAGTTCATAAAGCACATGTTTCTCATCATATAGTCAAAATCTCAAACAACAAAACATGAATGCATCAAACTTGTTCACATAACATAAGCATATAAACACATTAGAATGGTTTGAGTGGATTAAAAAAACGTACTACACATTTCCACATAATGGTCCTATATAGTCGTGAACTTATGGGAGTCCATGAAGGAGCTCCATGCCACTAGCGGGCAGGCGGGACAAGCCTTTAACATGGTCAACGTGCACGTGATATAACTTAAGGGACCACCACAAACTCACATAGCACATATTTCATAATTGTAAACTTGTTGCCCAAACTGACACTTTTCCGAAAACTTGATTTCATAAACTTGATATCCTAGTAAAAATCATTACCATTTTTCATTTCATAAATCAATAACACAATTCATATACCAAACATGTAACACTTTCTCACCACATTCAAAGAGCAATACATGCATATTTATGATGCAATTGAAATCATTAAACTTCTATGATTCAAAGAAAACATTAGTGGCTTATTTCCTCTATTATAAACATGTACCCACCTCGATTTCCTTGCTTAAAGACTTGCTTAAAATGTTCCTCTCCTCTTGTTCCTCTTGCCTCTTTTGATCCCCTTATACAAATAACAAAAATCCCACTCAATAGGGTTTTAAAATGATAAATCCCACAAAGCACAATCACTAAAATTGGTTCTAGAATACTTAAACCCTTACTTTTTTCTAAACTTCATGAACTAAATTCCTTCCAAAAATCCAAAAGATCCAAAAAGATCTGACCTTGATTCTTCACCAAATGAAGAGATCTTTGGCACAGATGGAAGCTCTTCTCTTCCTCTATCTTTTCCCCTTCTTGAACAACCTCAAAATCTCTCTTAAAACCAAGAAATGATGAAACCTTAACTATCTTTCCTTCTTTTCTCTCCACTCCACCGAAACTCTCTTCTTTCTCTCTTCTATTTTTGTTTTTCACTCTTCTCTCCTTCAAATCATGTTTTTCCCTTCTTAAAGAAACAAGAAAACATTTCTTCGTCCCTTTCTACGCTTAATGAGTCCAAAAAGTTCGTTTTACCCTTCCTTATAGGCTTTTGTTCTTTTAACCTTAAGTGTCTTGCCAAAAATACCCGTAAACATTTTCATAACTTTAACACTTTAATTCCATTAACCCATGCAATAAATCCCACTAACTTTGACAAAATTAAATTACTCAAAAAATTAATCCATCAAAACCTTATAATTTATAAAATCATACTTAACTTCAGTGAATTTTTTTTCCAGGGGCCAACATTTCTCCCCCTCTTAAAGAAATTTGATCCTCAAAATTCTTATCTGACCGATCAAGAGGTAGTGGTATGTTTCCTCTTATGCTCCTCCGTTTTCTATTTAACTTCACTACTCAAATATTTTCTTTCAATCACCCTAGTTAATGGACTCAATCAATCCTTCCATAACTTACTCAGATATCACATTATCTTGTCTGTTTCCTCAATATCTTTCAGATTACTCACAGTTTTTCCACTTCCAGTGTCGATAACACCAATATCATATCATATCAATATTTCTTAACATACTCACATATCTCACTATGTTCCACATCCTAGGTGTTGATCCACCCAACTCATTTATCTTTCTTGAATAACTTAATTTCTAATACAAATCAATTTCACTTATTAGTAACATCTCCAACTAATTTTGGCCTTTAACCATTTTTAGGCCTTAATTAACACAAAGCAAGAGTGAACGACTCTTTCTATCATCTAACTCCTCATACAGTATTCTAATGAAATCACTATGATGATAATTGTGATGCTTGAAGTCAAATAGAACTATACATTGATCTCATGTTCCTATACACATACTATCTCTAAACTGTCAAAACAATCATTACTATAACAACTCTAAACCATGTATTGAATAGTCAACTCTTAGGAATTTAGTTGTCTCCATACATATGAAATCACTTTATTATGTTGCATTGGATTTTATCCAAATCTCTTATACAACATCATTGTATACTATAAAATCTCCAAATCCATATGATATAATTAATATCAGTATAATTCCTCAAAATTCACCCATATGATTTACATGTTTTTCTTCAAGTATTCGACTATTCTTCTAAACTTTTCGAATACCTTTAATATATCATAATTTTTTTTCTCCTTACTATGTATATCATTCATCTCACGAATCTTTGATGTGTACATCCTTAATCAATTCAGAATTATTGATGCATAATCATTATGAAATTATGATCTCAATTCCACTAATATCTTTTTATACTAGATCATAACTCTTATCACAACAAATAAACAATCATTCTAACTTCCAAGTTCAACTTTTCAATTCCATTTTGCTTGTACACCTTATATCTGGTCATTTCCACCTATGTCTCTATTTCTTCTCAATCATATCATGAAAATATCTTCACATCCATATCCATTCATGTACATATCCACAACAAAATTCCATCACCATATTCACTAACATAATCACAATACTGAATCCATGCCTAACATATCGGACTACGTAATATACCTTATTTCTAAATGTCCACAAACTTTTCATTTTCTCACATTCTGACAGATCATTATTCTTCTCAATTATTTTATTAGCCCGAACTCTTAATAATCGCCCTTGCGATTGACATATATTCCAAAAGTTGCCCATGTAAGATCCTAATTATGGGCTCTGATATCATAAATGATGGATCTCGTTTCTGGAACCCAACTCTTGCTCTGATACCATACATGTTGGAGACTGATTTCAGAGCCCAACCTTCAAAGTCATAAACCGTGAGTGTATTACCCTGTAGGGTTATTTCAATGAACCCATTAGCCAATATCCCACAAGGGTGGCGTGCCCACACCAGTCAAACATTAAAAACAAACTCATACTCCCACTTTAACACATATTTTGGGAAACCTCAAACTGGAATTACAATTTGACTTCTTCAGAACATTTGTTCCAAATTGTCTTAAGTTCTAATGACACCAAAATCATTTAATTTGGTTTAAAATTTTGAAGGTTAGGGCCCAACCATTTCCAGGCTGCTGCTAATTGAAACAATACATCATACCCAACTTCCATCCAGAATTTGAAAGTCGTAGGGTTTGACTTAAAATTCAAATCCTTTAGATAATTTGAAACTCTGTGTCTCTATCTTATTTAGAAATAAGAATCGTCTCATTAGGAGGTTGGATAACAAAGTTATGGCCGAAACAATCAAACATGAATTTTGCCCTTAATCATATTGTACCTGTCTCGGGATAATTAGTATAACTTTCACTAGAGATGTCAGATTTAGATTGTCTTAGGACTGTTTCAAATAGGACTTTAAGATCTACAACTTTTGTGAAGACTTAGAAGAGGGATTCTATTATCTAGTAGTTCAAAATTGGACCAAACCATAGGGTAGACGATTTTAGACAAAAGGTCAGATGAAACCAAACGGTAGGATAGACAATTTGGGACAATTAGCCTAACTTTCTCTATAGATGTCGGATCAAGGTCATTCTTAGACGGTTTGAAAGAGGACGCATAGATCTACAACTTTTGAGCATAGATTCGGTCATCTCGAGGGTCAAAATTGGACTAGATCATAGGCTAGACGATTCCAAACGAAAGGTTAGACGAAACCAGATGATAAGGTAGGCGATTTTGAAAAATTGGCATAACTTTATCCAGAGATATCAAATCAAGGTCATTCTTAGATGGTTTGAAACAGGACTTATAGATGTACAACTTTTATGAAGACCTTCAAGATAGATTCTGTCATCTTGAGGATCAAAATTAGATTAGAATATGTAAATTGAACAGTACCCAGAAGAAGTTTATGAACAGTGCACAGAAGATGCTTCACAATTGGCATAACTTTCTCTATAGATATCGGATTAATGTTATTCTTAGATGGTTTAAAAGAGGACTTCAAGATCTACAACTTTCATGCAGACCTTGAAGATAGATTCTGTCATCTTGAGGGTTAAAATTAGACCAGAATATGTAAAATGAACAGTACCTTTCTCAATTGATTCCATCGTCACAATGATAGGCATTCTATCTACTATAGAAACAATAGTATTATCTACCAGCTTCACATTCTTCCAGAAGTCGTACACTTTTTCTGGATATATGGCTTCTCTCACTTGAAAGAACTTACTCCATCCTACTGTAACTATCTCCGATTCAATGTCCATGTTGTCTTTCCTCAAGGACTCAAAATCAACATTTCTTCCATAAACCATTGCTTGCTCCATTAGCTTCTTCGGTGGGTAAGAAATTGGATGCACGGGTTTGTTCTTCTGAAAAGGTAAGGATGGTTACAGAAATTTGAGAGGGTTTGGAAATGGACAGCTTTTGTGTTGAGGATACTCCAACGGTCGATGTTAGGGATTATAAGGAGTGTTCTAAAATAGGTAAAAAATCTTCAAGACTAAGAGATTTTTCCCTCCAACACTTCCTTGTGAGAGAAGTTAGTAGCTGTACCTCTTTGTTACTAACGCCGTTAACTTTTACGACCTTTTAACTTGGGTGTGCCGCGTCAGACGGTTGGTCACTTAACATAACCATGTTGAGGTTCCGTTTGATTTCCTTGAACCGTTCTTCACTCAGTGGTTTAGTGAAGATGTCCGCCTATTGAAGCTTCATTTCAACAAATTGAAGACTCACGATCCTCCTCTGAACATAGTCTTGTAGGAAATGATGTCTGACTTCAATATGCTTTACTCTCGAATGCTAAATTGGATTCTTCGACAGATTGATGGCACTAGTGTTGTCACAAAAGATCGGGATCTCCTCTTCTTGTACTGAGTAATCTTCTAATTGATACTTGATCCACAGCGTTTGTGAATAGCAGCTTGCGGCAGACATGTACTCAGCTTCAGCAGTTGATAGTGCGATTGAACTTTGTCTGTTACTTGACTAGGAAACTAGGTTTGAGCCAAGAAAGTGACAACCTCCACTCGTACTCTTCCTATCAATTCTATCTCCGGCATAGTCCGCATCGCAATATCCAACCAACCTGAAATCTTTACCTTTCTCATACATTAAGCAAAGATCAGTAGTACCTGCGAGATATCTCATAATTCTTTTAAC
>JAOSBP010000005.1:24074873-24086581 GCA_027563825.1 Erythroxylum mucronatum
GATTAAGGAGTGTAGTGCAGCAGAGTTACCTCTTGTATTGGTTGAGGCAAAATATCAAACACCTTCAGAGGGGCTTTTTTCAATCCTTGGAGGTTGCACTTTCAACAACATTCAGGGAGAAACATAGAACGTAAATAAAATAATAATTCAGTTCTTTAACATTGTTCAGGGGACCGGGGGTAGAGAAACAGTTTCAAGAAAAAGAAGATTGAACATTGAAATCTGAAAAAAGTAAAATCAATTTCCTCATCCGGCATTGGAAAAGGAGATTCAATTTCTTGAACGCTTTTTTCCCATGCACTGTGATTTCCAGTAGGTTTTCAAATGAAAGATGCAGATATAGTTTATTAATCGAAGATAGAAGAGTTAACCTTGGGTTGTCTAAATACGCCAGAGGGATCACTTGTCACGAACCAACCAAGTCGCCATCCAGGCACTATCCATCTTTTTGACAGAGAGCCTAGAGTAATGACGGGAGCTTTGGAGCCAAAAACGCCCATAGCCACAAATGGATTACGCCCAAAAGCTAGATGTCCATTAACTTCATCAGCGATAATAAGAGTTTTAATCTTCTCAGCAGTTTCTGCAGTCTATATCCAGAAGAGGTGCAAAAGGAGAAAAAGAAAAAGAGTTTAACGCTTGGAATATACGAATTTTATATGTACGTTCATCCCAGATTACTGACCCTTTTCAAATGTTGATAAGAGTATACATTCCCACAAGGATTTCCAGGATTGATAATAACCAATGCAACAGTGTTGTGATCTGCCAATGATTCAATAGCATCAAGATCAACTTCCCAGCCTTTCTCTGGGAGAAGATCGAAGTGACGAACTTCGATACCCCTGAAAGCAGCACAAAGCTCATATATTGGAAACCCAGGCTTTGGAAGCATGATGTTTGCACCAGGACGAGCCAACATGGCCAAAGCAACATCAATGGCTTGTGTGCATCCTGACGTTATAAAAACATCATCCGACGACAACTCATAAGGAAGATCACGAGACAGGTACTGCGCAATTGCCCTTAAGAAAACAAACACTTTCAAAATATGAGGTAACAAATGGTTACTGCAGTTGGGTCAAACATCATTAAAGAACGAACCAATTGCCAGTATACTAAAATAGATGAAGCTGAATGCGAAGACCCAATTCATTTCTTCTTGACTACTTGTGGCAAAATAAAATTGTCAACTCCATATGGTATTGTTTTACTTCACACCCAATAGTTAAAAATAAGACATCTAAAATCAGTGCGTGAAATTCAAACTTTACAGCAATCAAGAAACCATGAAAACAACAAAATGAACTTTTTAATATTTGAAGAAGTGCTAATTTTACTCCAAGCCGAGTAACAACAGAAAGACCATAACTCTCTGCATAATTATCAAATTACCTTCTTGTTTGAGGAAGGCCAACAGTAGGAGAATAGCCATTAAATTTGTTAGAATTAAGGGCATCAGTAACGGCTTCTTGAGCAACAGGTGGGGTATGGAAGCAGGAATAAATAGAAGGATCACCCATCCCCAGTGAAATCACATTCCTCTTATGTTTCTCATCTATGCTCTGCATCAACAAGCTCAAAATGCCTTTAATGGTGATATTAGTGGGTGCCTGCATCTCTCCACCACTAACAGCATCGTGATCCATTTCTTCGATCCTTCCTCGTCTGAAGAAGGAAAAAAAGAAAGGCCACTCTCTCGGGGTTCAATAATCTGCGTTCTTAATTTAGCGACTGAGGTGATAAGTTTTGTCTCTGTGTGAGGTTGAACTGTGAACCTGACAAGAACCAAACCTGAGAGAACATTGGCGGGTAAAAGTGAGTGCATGCTCAAGGCCACACGTTGAAGCGCTTTAGCATGAATAGGAGTCTGGGGATTGCTTTTATAGCCCAAAACACTGGAAAAAGACAAAAGAAACTTCCAAAAACATTGACTCTCACCCCTAATGGTCTTCCTAGTTGATTAATTAGTTAATTAACACCAATTATTTAGAACCCAAAATTCAACAAGATGCCAGAATATGTCGCATTCAAATTACATAATAACAAGGTTTGGATATGATCGCCTTTCGTAAGGTTTTTATTTCAAGAGAATTTTATAATTTATTCTTCACGTCATTATTGAAAATACACATGAATTACCTACTTCCTTAAATTTCTTACTGTGGAAGTTAACAGTGTAATTGACTAACTCAAACAAAATAATCAATTCAGAAACACACAAGTTTAATATCAACATCATCCTACAACTATACATACATACATACATACATATATATAATCCATTAATGTTATAAATTTTCATTTCCATCATTATTATCAACTAAAATTTTGATAATAATTCAGATCTCTTTCTTACCTTTGTATAGTATATTGTATCATCTCAACAAGTGCTATAATGAGAGAGTCATGATTAATCTAAGAAGTGACGTTAGAAATGTGCAGGATTGCTCAAATATTTTTGTTTTCTTTTAACCATTTGCATCATAAATCAAAATATAAATATAATGAGCAAATTTATGCATAAAATAGGTGTACAGAACTAGATATTAGGAAGTGAAAACATGTTATTTTTCATTCTTATCAATAATAAAGATAAATTTTCTAGAATAGTTACTGTCCAACTAAAATTATGATGTGATCATAATTATGAGAATTAAATTACGTTTAAGTTTTATTTCTAAATTATTTATATAAGTATAGCTCTATCAATACAAGATACTATTAGAATAATAAAACTAACACATGTTATATTTCTTTTTTTATGAAGAAAGTAATCATTCTCATAAATTAAAGTATAGAGATATTTAAATAAATGTATAGAGATATCTAAATAAATGTGTACGTGCTTATTAGAGAAATAACGTTATTAAACTGACTTGATAATTAAGATCTTAAATATAATATTACTTGTGTGTTTATTAATGTTTTTAGTATTACTTGTATAATTCGTCCTTAGACTTGAGATTACTAAAATATTTCATATGAGAATTACTATATCTTGTTGCTACTCAAGATCTATTCTATTTATATTAGCTGAATCGTATTCTATTTATTTTAGCTAAATCGGTAATATTAGATGCATTATGAATTATATAGAGATAACTAGATAAGCCAATCAACAATTTGTTACCTTAAAATGATTAGGGAGAATGTTATTTTGCTTTTTATTAATAGTGATTTGAGAATTCTCTAGCTAAAATGAATTAAAAATAAAAAAATTATTTTCAAATATAATTAAATTACCAATTTCTAAGAACAATCATGATTGCATTTCGCCAAAGAAGTTATTGATTATATATTCTATGCCCAATTAAATCATTGAATGATAAAAAGGATTAAAGTGTGTGTTATAACATGCATGGATTTGTTAAATTAAACTACTTTGACATTCTTAATATTTGGATGAAATATATTACTATACTTTAATTTTAATATACAACTATAGTTTTTTTTATTGGACAAATACAAATAAATTGAAATGAATTTTAATTTATCAAATTCTAATTGAAATTCATATTTTTTTTGAAGTTTTGCTAAGAATCTAGATAGTGATAGTCTTTAATTCTTTTTTATTTATTATTATTTCAATTTATTATATTAAAGTGATCTGATTTTAGAAAACATTATAAAATATTTTGCTATGTTTGTGATTTGACTCATGTTAATTTCTCATCATGTTTCTGTATCAAGTTTAACTTTATCTTCCTCCTTTAAGGAAACTAATGTTATTAATGTTAAAATATGACCAAAATCCTTAAAATCATAACACTAAAATTTTATTAAATAAATTAATCAATTCATAGTCTTGTGATAGGTGTAGTTTATATCATGTTTTAAGTGTTATATGGTTTAGAGCATGATTTTGGATCTTAATCTTGTATTTCTTGAGGTGTTTGATGTGTTTGTTAGTGATGGAAACCAGATAAGTGAAGAATGAATAAAGCTGGAACATGTATGGGTTATATGGCACACGATTGTGCATGCTATGTCACGATCATGATAGAAGGCTTTTCTCTAGTTTCATTATCATACAGACGCTTGGCAGACACGGGATTCTTCATCTGTTTTGAAGTTGGGGTGTTTTTAAAACCAAAGGTAGCCACCATCTTACTAAATTGGATCAAGCATGGAGCATCAAGAAGAGCATTGGAGAATTTCTAGAATTTCATATTCAGTTACAAATCAAGTTCTTTTTTCTTTCCTTTTGTTATTTTCATTAAACTTGATGTGTAAATTGGATTTGAAGATGCTAATTATGTTTATGATGTTCTAATTTTCTAGATTAGGATTTGTTCTTAAGTTGTTTTGTGACTTGATTGTTTTTTATTTCAATTCAATATTCTGGTGTTGTGATATTTAGGTATGTTAATACTTCGACAATAAATCAAGAGAGTGAGTCAAAAGTAATTGGATTAAGTTAGGCCACGAGAGTTAGTGACTTAATAGGTCATACAAATATTAAATTAATAATCATATAAAGAGAGATCTTGTGTGAAAACTCAATCATTCGATAAATCACTTAAGAACTAGTTGAATTAGGAAGTTTCTGTGAATCGAGAGATTGCAAAATTTGGAATTTCTTAATCAATTAGGGTTAAATGATTAGGTCTTAAGAGAGAGTAATCAAACCCTTTGAAAATCTAGGATCAACACCTAATTAAATCAATAGTGGTTGAAGGAGCACAATAACGATAGAATGAATCCTAAGTTTCATCCTTAATTATTGTTGCATAATTATGGTAGCTCAATTGTTATTTGGTTATTTGCTTGATTTAGTTTGATTGCTTTAATTTATGTTATTAACTTTCATTCAATTCATATTTCACTACCTTGGACAAAGTTAGGTTCACTTAGTTTTGACAATTTCGTCGTGGGATCAACACCTTTGATACTACAAGCTTACGATCTGTATACTTGTAGTTATTGATAGTTTTATTATAGGTAAAACTTGTATAACAAGTTTTTGGTACCATTACTAGGAAACTTAATTTAGGATGAATGAAATTCCTTTGATTTAAGGAATTATCACCCTTTCTTGTGATTGTGGTACCCAATCACAAGAAACTAAAATTTAAAAAAATTTGGATGCAAAGTAAAAGACACATTAATTTAGGCATCACAAGGCAAGAATGAGGAATTCAAAAAGTTAAACACTAAGAAGAGATAGAAAGAATGATGGTGGAGCAAATATATCATGGAGAGCAAAGGACCCTTACACAACTAGCAATGCCTATCATTAATGCCTGAGGGCAAGGTTCAATGCCTATCATTAAGGAATTGCATGACCAACAGTGCAATCAACATACAACTTGTTAGAAGAGATGAAAAACAATAGTTTCCTTGGATATCAAAATGAAGTAAATAGTAGTCAACCTTCCCAGATCTAGAAGGAATGATTGCGGTAGATTCAGTGACAACATTGTAGGTGAAAATTGACAACCTCACCTAGGAATAAACAGCCTGATAGTTGCTTGTTCAGTATAGATGTGACCTATATAGACAAGAGAGCTATATCACAACTGATTTCTTCCTAGTAGAAAATAGAAATGTGAATACACAATTATACAAAGTTTCCAAACACATATTATCCAACAGGTGGACTTAGGATGATAATCAAATGATAGACATGATAGAAAGTTGTAGCTTCTTAATTACTAACCATATGCCCTTATAATAGACAGATCTAGAAAGCTTTACAATACCTTATATAGTTGGTAATTTAGAGATTTTGAAATGTTTATGTGATTTAGGTGTAAGAATAAACTTTGTACCTTTGTCAATTTTTAGAAAACTACAACTAGGCAACGTGATAAAAGGATAATTGAGCATATTTTACCTCATATTGGATTTGTTTTCACTTGATATTTATTACTTTTTGTATATATTTGGTACTTAATTAGTTTCAAGTCTATATACAAATTATAATTGCCTTCATAGACTTTAAGGAAAAGAATTCAGACAAAAGCATGGCATAAAACAATGATTCAACAATTTAAAAAATGCATGACCATGCATCTACTTGTGCAATTCTTCAAGGTTATGCACTTTTTCAATATTTTGAGAATTCTAGTTTTGTACAGTTTGATGCACGGCTGTGTCAGAGATCGTGCATCAGTCAAAAACCTAAAATTCCATATAAAAGATGCTTTTTGGAGGCAATTGAGAAAGAGAGTCGGCAGGAAGCATTCTTAACTTTCTAATTACGATTCCATAGGCAATTTGAAGCTAGAAGAGTCAGAGACATAAGGATTTTATCGAATCCATTAGAATACAAGATTAGACATCTACATCACCAGAATACTCAATAGAGAACAATCATGGATATTTAGAATTATGATTTTATTATTTTCGATTCAAATTTTTGTATATATATAGTGGATTTTGTATTCGCTGATGTGTAACTAATTATTTCATTAGTATTTAGGTTAGATGAACCCTATTTAGATACTTTAACATATGTTGATTATTTTTTTAATACAATTGATTGATTGATTTGTTGCAATCTAATTATCTATTTTATTTATGTTCTAGTAATTCAAAATATTAAAGCATGAATTGACTAGAAAAACCCATGGAAACTTTAGCATGTACTTTTTCTCTTGCGATTGGTACATATGCATTATCTTTAAAAGAGTAGTGACTAGTGGTAAACAAAAGCTAATGAGATTTTGAGCCTTTTTAAACTGAAATATCCCTATCAGTCTCATTGTCTTTTGTTTATGTGTGACCTTCAAGACACGTACATCCTGACTTTGCTTTGATTTTATATTCAAAACCACACTTTTATCAACTACAATAACATGCAAATAATTAGGCATTCTTTGTTTTTACAAGCTACATTAGCCAAATAGCCTGCCTATTGATATGGATTTTCCTTTGTTAAGCCCATTTGAGCTTTATTAGCCTTTTTTTGTATTAACCAAATTACTTATTATTAAACTTAACCAAATGTCTTACCCAAGCCTTAAAGCTAGTAAAGTATTTGTTGATTGGTAATGATTTTGGATATACACAGTGACGTAGCTACATGGAGCTACATAGGGGCATTGGGCCCCCCAAAGCTTTTTTAAAAAAATTATTTTTAATATATATATATATATATATAAAAGGACAGAGTTATTTAAGGGTTAGTGGGGTACTGGGCTTCCCAAAATTTTAAAAAATAAATATTTAGGCCCTCCTATATTAAATTTCTGGCTCCGTCACTGGATATACAAGAGTATAAGTGTAGGGTGCGTAAATGTGTAGAATTGTTATAATTATTGGGATGTTATTTAATGTCTTATCAATGAAATTCTCATGTTGATGTAGCTTCTTTCAATTTTTTAAATGAAAAGAGAAAAGAAAAAAGAAAAAAGGGGAAAAGAATAAAAAAGAAAAAAGTGTAAATAAAAGTATCTAGGAAGAAAGGCAATTGTTTTGCAAAGTTATTTATGATTAATGTCTCCTCCTAAAGTTGTATGGAATGGATAATTTAAATATGATGCATATGAGGAAGAAGTGGTTTTGAAGAATCACTCTTTGCAGTTTCAATGTATTGTCTTCAATTGTATAAGTGATTCCTTCTAGCTGGTTATGCTTTATGTGGTTTATGGTGAGAGAGTTTGAATTTGAGTTAGGAAACATAATTTTGCATTCATCATAGTTGATGTACACAATTGTAAGTGAATATTGGCTTTTGCACTTGATGGTATATTGAGTGATTTTTTTTGTTGCATTAGCTTAACAGTTTTTATGCTACTTTACCCAAATACATCTCGCCTTACCCTTGCCCACATAATAACCTTGAAAGGTACTTTGATTTATGATGATGCATGTGAATCTTAGTGGTGGAGAAATGAAATGATTTGCAAGTTCTACCTCTAGATTGCTCAGTTTCTAAAGGTGATGAATGTTGATTGATCATGAGTAGAAGCATTAAATGTTGAGTTCTTGCTATATTTTTTTAAAGTTATTCATCTTTTCTTATAATTATATATTCTTGGAAAGTATGGGAAATGAGTAAATGCTTTTAGGTCTATAATTTTGATTATGATGTTTTTCTTGAGAACGGTCAAAAGCAAAGTGTGAGGGAAATTAATATGTGCTTAATTGATTATACATTTATTTCATAACAATTAGTGATTAATGATATGAAATGCTTAAGACATTCACTTTAATGCATATTTGGTTTTAGGTACAATTCGAAAGCGAAAGAGCTAAAGTGAGTCCAAAGCATAATATTTGAGTCATTTTTTGGAGATTCACAATCATTTGTCTTTATGGAGTAAGAATGAGAAGGATTAAAGCAAGAGGAGACAAGAAAATGCATGAAGAAGATGAATATATGTTGAAAACATCAAAATGAAGAGTGGTGGCAATGACTCACGGCCATGCACGACTATGACTGATTTTTCGTGAGCATGACACCACCATGCACACCCATGACTCACATGCATGCCTGTGACACCATAAAGCACACCCGTAAAATGTTACCAGCGCACCCAAAAACCTAGTTTTGAGTATAAATACATCATTTTGATGGCAAAAATGATATGAAAAGTTGAAGGAATCGTCTGGGGTTTCAAGAGAAGAATGAGAGGCAAAACTCGATGTTGTTATAGACCCATGGAGAAGATAGAGAGCTAAGCTTCCCGAATCAGTTCGGAGGTGATATCTATCCCAAAAAACCAGATTAAGCATTTATTTTATTGTTTTTATTGTTCTTTCTCTCTTAGGGGTTGATTAAGTTATCCTATTATTATGGATTTGGATTTTCATATATGAATGATCTTTATTCTTGTTCTCATTAGATTGTTTATGTGTGAACCCATTACTAGAATTTTAAACACAATCCGTAATTGTTTTGTTTGGATATTGCTAGAATCTTCAATATAATTCATAATCATTATGTTAAGATTCAATTGTAGCAAGTAATGGCTTCGTTCCGTAATTATTGTGTTTTCGATTGGTGTCTGATCATTAAGAATAACATAACCTAGGTTAAATGACCCAAGCTTGTGTAGTTGTTGCCTTGACTAATTTATTTCCTAATTCATAATGCAGCCTTCTAATTAAATCTAGAGATCTTATCCTAGGTTGTTTGATAGTTAGGTTTAATTAATGAGCATCTCTTAATTAAACACGACCTAAAGGAAAACCGGTGTTAATAAAGCTTATCGTTAACCTATGATTAATAATTACTAGGAGAGGTATGAGAACAACAATTCAATGAATTATATTTAATTGTGTGTAGGCTGAGATTGAACCGATGACCGGGTCTTTAACATATTCATCAGTTTTCATCATCTTTGAATGTTCTCTTTAATTTGTTTTCATTATTTTAGTTTTATTTTATTTTCTTATTTGAAAACAAACAAATCCCCCACCCCCACCTAAACACCAACTCTTTTCATAATAAAAGCTAATTGAACACTCCTTGTGGGATCGACCTAGGCTCGTTACTGCTATAATTGTAGGTCTAGTTATTTTGAGTAGTGTTACAACGTGTTATGTTAATATGATAAGAGAGAGTAATGTTTAGTGAAATTCTTTCTTAAGTTCTCGATTCACTTGAACCAGCCCCATTTTTTTAGCTATAACTGAGTCTATAGACCTACACACTGCTATAATGGTGACCTCTGGTTCTGTATTGGAGCAGCTTGTGTAGTTTGGTGCATATCTCATGGTTTATAAGTCCAAATGGCTTTTAATGCAATGGAAACCAAAGATATAGGGAGACAAATGTTTAGAAGACCTCAAAGCTTAAATTAAATGTTTTCAATGTGAAAATTACAAAACAAGTAGAGATCATCATGTAATTTGTTTGCCAATTTTTAGACCCACAGTGGGCTTAGCCCAAATTGCACTATTTTAAGTTTTCGCTTCCTTTTTTTTTTCACCGACTCATATCAGAACCTTTTTGAATGTTTATGAAACTTTTCATACACCTAGAAATAAATGAAATATGACTTACCATATGTGAATTAGGTGATTAAATATTGAAATTTAAGATTGAACATAATGTATGCTGAAGAAAATTTACATGTACATAGGTGATTTGTACGCATATTATTGCTTATATGTGTGTAGTGTGACTATACAAGTTCACAAATTAATTTTGTGGAGATAATTAAGTACAATTTAACATGTTTTATATTTAAATGAGGTATAGGAATTTATATACTTTAATTATGTTAATGTACCTCGAGAAACACAAATGAACAAAACATATACAAAATAAAACATACGAATACTTGTGATTTGAATACTATCCTAATGGTGATAAGTTATGACTTGCATATATGAACTTAAAAATACATTTTATGTTTTCAAATGAATATCATATGATATATTAATATATTAATTATGAAATTATCAAGTGATTAAAGGAAATGCTACAGTGCCTGCTTTATTATCTTGGTGATAGATAGATAGGCATGCCTATAAAGTTACAACGCAGCTACTACAGTTTGATACCATTGGTGTCTTCATTTTAAGACTATAGTGTCTCTACAATTCAATACTTTTGGGTGTCCACAGTTTGATACCTTTGGCTATTTATAGTTCGATGCCTTCGAGTATTCACAGTTTGATATCTTCGAATATCCACAGCTCCCGTTATCCACACCCATAAGAATTTGCAGGCTTAACACATAAAGGAAATTTAACAGTCATAAATTATACTGATGAGCTTTGACTATCAATATTTGGCTTATAAATGTGCATTTTCGGTATATGGATAATATATTGAAGCATATTTGCACTATGTACTTTCCTTAAGTATGTCATCATTGTTTACATGAATTTATGATGTTCATGAAAGTGTGTATGCTTGACGGATGTGTAGGAAAATCCCGGGGTGTCCATCATATGGACACAGTGCGGAAAACAAAACTTTTTTGTTCCGGGAAGGTCCCGAAAGCCAGGATCCATGTGAAAGTGTAAACAGTCAAACCATAACGACCAAAGGAGACCGTCTCTAACGGTATCCACGCAGAGGTCGGAAACCTAACCGGATCAAACCCCTTTGACCCGGGAATAGCTAGACTAATTAAAGACTGCTAGATCTTACCTTAGTCTAGGAGAGCTTAGGATTAAACCCTTGTTGAAGTAGCTTGGAGATGAGAGAGATGAGAAGAGCCTTTAGAAAATCCAATTTTCACTAAACTTCATAAGCAAGTTTCGGTTCTTCACCCATGCTCCACGACTCCAGCAGCTTCTTCTTACTTCTAACATGTTATTTCAACTAATTAAAAGAACATGGAAGGCTTGGTGGAGGAGCAACCACGTGGGAGGACCATTAGCCTTTGAAAAGTCAAGTTAATGATTCAATTTGACTTTTCAACTAATCTTCTCCTCTTTTGGCTTTACATCCACCGAACATCACTTGCTTCCTTAGGCTTCTCTTATGCTTTTTAACCAATTAAGAAGCATTGAAAAGGCATGGCTAAAGGTCTCATACGTGGGAGAACCTTAAGGCCATTTAAAAAGCAAGTAATGATGACTTTGACTTTTCAAAGTCTTAACATTTCCATTAGGCTAATGACATGTGTCCATAGATATATATTAATTAATCTAATTAATTAATGATATATTTATGGTTGCTGAAGCTGTCCAGTCATACTGGGGTCGGTCCGGTCCTACCGGCCTACCGGGCCCCGCCGGCGAAAAATCGCCGGAGACGGTTTTCAGCAATGTCGATGTCGCGATCACATCGGGACATA
>JAOSBP010000005.1:24092927-24113446 GCA_027563825.1 Erythroxylum mucronatum
TATTATTATTATTATTATTATTATTATTATTATTATTATTATTATTATTATTATTAAATGTTTTATGCTTTTTATTAACATTATAAACTTAACTTTTGTAGAATTAAATATCTAAAATTTAAATTCCTATAAGAATATTCAATGAAATACTAAGATTTATAATATTTATACCCTTGTAGTTTTTTAAAATCGTCTTTATAAGTCATTTTACACATAAACAGCTAATACTAAACAACTAATTTTACCAAACATCTCTAACAAACAACTAATGGAATCCGCTGGCCAAATCAGCTGATAAAATTAGCTATCAGCTAACAACTGATAGAATCAGTTATTTGCCAAACAGGGCCATAATCATTTGGTTAGCTAATGCCTATGTGTCTTTCACTAATGACTTCTGCTGCAAAATTTACAAAACATATTTGGAGAATGTACCATTGTATGAAGTACTATAGAAACAAACCATGAACCCTAAAGCTTCCTTGATCAATTAGCTAGTTATAAAGAACAGGATGAAAACTAAGGATAGATGGTTCAATTCTTATGATCCTATATATGTCTTATGCAAAGAAGAGGATGAAGATAGAAATCATCTGTTTTCCTAATAGAGGTACTCTAAAGTCATTTAAAGTAGGATGTTGCATCTTCTAATGGAGCACTGTCATTCCTACGAATGAAATAGAGTTTTAGCATAGGTTATCAAAAAGGCTAAGGAACTCAAACAAAATGGAGGGCTTTTAAAAAATTCTTTCATTTCTACGATATATTCAATATGGAGAGAAAGAAATAATAGATTATATAAAGGGGAAGCCACTGGAAATCATCAATTAGCTAATTAAAATCTTAATTGGATTAGAGAAATCATGATAGTAAAGAATGCACAAAGCTCAGACATGAAGCTCATATGGAATCTTTGAAAACTTAAAACTTTGTTCTCAGGAATAGTGTACTGAATAATAGTTAGATTGTAACATGTCTTTCATTAAACTCACTAGTTTTTATCCTATTATTTTTTCTGGTAAGTTGGAAATAGTCTCTCTACTATTAGTTAAGGGTAAGGTTGCGTATTACTAGATCTACCTAAACCTTGTACATCAGCCATATTTATACTAGATGTTATTGTTGTTGTAGTTTTTCTACTAAGCTACTTGGATTCTCTGCTAGTTCGCTTGTTAGCTCGTCTCCTTTTTGTATATAAAAAAGAAAAAGAGTCACAGTGAAAACTCAAAGCACAATCAATAGAATTTATACGAAAAAGAACATTGGCTTTTTAGGAAGAAAAAAGTCACTAAGATTCAAAAGTTTTGACCTCATTTTTATTTTTCCTTTTTCTATGAAAAATCGATTTCAGTATGCTGGTTAAATTTGAACATAAAGGGGGCAAAAATCCTTACAATCTCATAACCAAGGAGAGAAGGTGGCGAAGGATCCGGATTCACTTTTTTTTTTAATTTGAAAAAGACCTAGCATAAAGTGTAAAGGCTTTTCCTAATTAAGGAAGATGCCTAGAAGGCAAATATGTCAGTACCTGTTGAGGCTTAATCCCCAAAAATGCGCCTTTGATGTCACATCAGGAAAACTGGAAGGGTTTCTCGTCAATCAAAGAGCTAAAGAGGTCGATCAGAGCTAGGGTTTGATTTGAGTTCCACATCTTACATCACGCTTCATTCCTTTTATCGCCTTTGCATACCATGTAAAATCAAATGTGGCTAAGGAAAAAGGGTAAGATATGCCCTTAAGTAAGAAAGACCCAGTACCCAAGGCTTAGAATATAAGGGAGGACTAGAATAGAATATTCATATTTCCTAGTTTCAAGTTTTTCAGGTGCAGGTCATTCAGGAAAACCTGAAGAGAAAGAATTGAAAATAGAAGGACTAAGGGAAGAATTAGAAGACCTTGATTACCTTAATCAAAAGGACGAATTTTTCACTAAGTAAACTAGCTTAGTTTTTTTATGAGACTTTCTTTGAGCTACTGGGGAGCTACTTTCTACCTTAGATCTTCTCATTGTGTTCAAAGGTTTAACGTAGCCCTTTAGAACCGCCTAGAATTCATGAATACAGGGTGTTGTTGTTGTTGTAGTTTTTATGGTAGGCTACTTGGACTCTCTACTACTTATATGCTATTTCTTCTACTTGTTCTTCCTTCATTACTTCTTTTGGACGTTCTATTCTACTTATATCCCAATCTCTTGCTCTTGCTATAGTGTTTATTTTATCTACATTCTTCGCTCCTTTTGTTGTCTTTTTCCTCTTACTCCTTCTCCCATACACAATCATTCTCCTCAAATCCCTTCATCTAGGTTACTTTTATCCTCTAGTTTTTTTAAAACCTTCCTGCCTTTAATGTCATACTCTTATTCATCTCCTAAGCTTCCTTTACCTTCCACAAGTTCTTCAACTTTAGTGCCAGCTCCTATTTCCACCTCACTTCCTCATAATGACCTTAATCCTACCGGAAACTTAATCCCTCACGTCAAATGCACCTGGGTGCAGTTTGTAAGGAATATATCATAATCCAGAATCAAGCCTTACCTTTATCTCCCTATTCCCACCCTATACCCTCTTCCTAGATAGAAGAATCCCATTTCCTATTTTTGAGTGTTTCCAACTAGAAACAATTTAGACTATTGGATATGATATTGAACAATGAATATATATTATTCTTTCAATTTAGCTCCCCTAATTCAGTCACTGAATTCATCAAAGTTGGACTATGGAATGTGATTACAAAAACTTTTTTGGTTCAACCTTGGAGACCTAGAGTGAAATTCGAAGATCTTACGCATACTAACATCCCTCTTTAGTTTTGTATTAACAACATACCTGTTGAGTATTAAACAATTGAAGGTCTCAGCTACCTTACCAGCCCTAATGGAAGGCCTTTGTGTCTTGACCAAGCTATTAGCTTTGATTTTGTAACTCTTTAATTGAGAAATTTAATAACATCTAACTAGCTCATAGTTAACAAGTGGTTGCCAAACTGAGATATTATATTACAGGATAAAATTTCATAATCAATTAAAAAAGTCAAAATTAAGGTCTAGAAAGGAAAAGAAGCCTATAAACTTAATTAGGTGGAAAGAGCATGTTTTAAATCAACTTAAGTGAGTAGTTCTGGGGTAGTCAATTAGGAATGGTGTAATCAATTACCATGCAGGAGCCCACCACTTTTCCCTTTTTTTTCAATTTACGAAGCCAAAGTAGACATTAGAATTGGGATAGTATTTGTAAGTGAAGGTGAATTTGATTGCCAATAGTGTTAAGAATTTGATAACGTCCGCCACTCATTAGCTCCATTCGTAGCTTCATGTACATTGACGTTAATTCATAAATAATAGTGTTAAGAAAAAATAAGACGGAAATTTTATTAGTTTAATCACAAAGTAAAACGAAGAAAATTAATGCATGCCAAGTGAGAGGTTGGCAAATTCTTGGAGAAAAATCCCAATGAAGTGAAGAAAACAGTGTAATCAATTACTTTGAGCGATCCACCTTGAGTATGACGGTTGAGGGGCCCAGCTAAAAGACATTAAAGAAGTGCTAAATGGAAGGCAACTCATATAATTTTTGTTTTGTTTTTCAATTATTTGTTTGTTATTCTTTTTTAGTGAAACTTGACTTACCTCCTTTTCAATCTCTTTTATTTGTCTTCCTGCAGTTATTCTCCACTCCTCAATGTAGGATGCCATACTCCACACTACATCAACACAACCATCAGCAACACATTCATATCATTTTTCTTTTTATTATTTTTACTATTTGTTATTTGAATTTCTTCTAGTCTTAATGCTTCTCCTTGTTCGTGTTATTTTGTGTCTTAGGTCCCTCTTTCATTTTCGTATCATATTAGGGATAGTGTGATATTTAAGTTGAGGGGATATTTAAGTATGATATTTCTGTTTTGTGTGTTTGTTTTCCCATTTAATAGTAGATGCATGTTCATTAAATGAACTCGATTAGGATTAGAAATGCATAATATGAGGGAATGAGTATACTTGCATGCTTAGATTTATTACTTAGATTTAGATAGAAAGGACATTAGTTTGTTGTGATAAATGAATGTCACTGTTCATTGGTAAGAATTTAAGCCTTTTGAAATATTCAACACCAAATTCAAATATTCTTTGCTGAGAGTGTCTTTCATGATTAAGGAACTCTAAAACTTGCTTGCAAATACTAGTTGAGATCATATATTCTTATGCAATGTTGAAATGATGAAGGCAATTAGTATTTATCCCTTTGCTTAAAAAGCCACCATAATGTTACCCTTAGTGAGTCCCTTAGAGCTTAACTTAAAACCTTTTCTTTATTTAAACTCAAAATATGAGCCTTTGCCTTAATTATTTATCCTCTTTGTTGTACCTACCATAAGGCAAGTTAAGCATTTGAAATGGTATTACTAGGTTTTTGAAGTGATTACTTGAATAAGTGTACGGGAGCATAACATATAGTTGGGTATTGCATTAGGAATAGGTATGGTTGTAGCAATTATCTCTCATTTATATTTCTCTTATCTTAATTTCCTTGTTTTAAATAAATAATTATTAATTAAAAATGAAAATGAAATAAAAAGAAAGGAAAGAAAAAGAAAAGAAAAAGAAAATTAAAAGAAACAAAGGAAAAAGAAGACGACTAGAAGATGAAAAGAAGAGGAGAGACATAAAAATGGGGAGTGTTAACCTTGTTAAATGAGAGGGAAGAATTGAGTGTTTACTGGTTCATTGTTCTGTATTATTTAAATAATCAATTTGTTCTATGGTTTTAAACTATGATTTTCTTCCTAACCATAGCTCGGCCCCATTATAACCAAAATAAAGACCTTCGGATTGATGTTTGTATTGGTTATGAGTAGTAGAGATTGGATTGAAAAGCAAGCTTATAGTAGATGCCTTACATGAAATGAACGATGAGTGAATATATCCTACTGTTGAATGCTTGAGAGGATGGAGAGTATAGTAAGTATCTATTACACTTGTTAATATTCATTGAATTGAAGTGCTTGTTGATTTTAGCTAAATATGCAAAGAATAGCTTGTTCATGGAGTATTATAAGTTTCAAGTTCTTAGGTTGTGTTTATTGAAATGATCATTGATATCTTTAACTATTACTTGGGAAAATTGTTGTTTCCATTTTTTGTTCTTGTATAGTCTAGTGCTCTTTATTTTTCTTGAGGACAAGCATAGTTTAAGTGTAGGGGAATTGTTATGTCTAATTTCTATTGATTTTGCTTGAATTCATATCTTGATTTTGGTTACAAATTCTTGTGTTTTGATCCAAATGTAAGATGAATCGAGTGAAATTGGTGTGAATTTTTTTATAAATGTTAATTAGATTACCTTGTGAATGATGCATAAAAAATTAGAAGAATTATGCATGAAAGAATGAAATGGGACATGAACAATGCATGGAATTAACTTAATTAATCATGTAAATGGTGTCACACCTGTGACTATACAAGTCACGGGTGTGCCAATGGGAGTCACATTTCCTTTAATTCTTCTAAATATTACGTGGCAGCTGCAGGGTTGACGGCTTGAAACCCTAAACCTATAGTCATAATACAAATAGAAAGTGAATAGAGGATGGTGGTACACACAGACACACCCATGACTCATTCGGGGACATAGAACAGATAGAGAGAAAGAAGTGGAGAAGAGAGAAGAGAACAAAGAGTAGTCGGGGTAAGGTGAAGAAGAAGAACAATAGAGAGATGGAAACAATATGAGCATCCGAACATCTAAGTGAGAACCAAGAATAAGTAGAAGGCAAAAGCCAAGGCAGAGAGACTGAGAGTGGAAGGAGACCACTGTAACTCCCTCATTTGATCCTTGTTTGTTTATTCTATTCTTTACCTGTTGCATTGTTTCTTTGTTATTTATTGAACTTACTACCCTGTTAGGTTAACCGACTCTTACTCTGTAGCTTTTGATAGTTCATCTTGGTTATTTACTTGGTTTATTGCTTTAATACTTCTCTTATACTGATAAAGGTGGGATTGAAGTATATGAAGATGATAAATCTTGTTTATTCCATGATGGGTTGATCTAGTTTTCTTGAAGATTAATATAGCCATTTTAGTCCAATATGCATGATTGAGTTACTGTGTTGTTTTCTTATGTTTGCTATAGTTTTTAAACTGTATGGATGTAAAAGCATTATCAAATTTTACATCATTTTGGTATTAAACGAAGGATAAAGAGAAGAAGTTTAATATGGAACGAGAAACTATAGACGCTTAAGTTATGAATTAGAAATATATTAACTTAAGTGGGTAATTATTAGTTGGGTTTAATGATTAATTTGGGTGATAAACTTGTCGAATAAGAAAGTTGGATTAATTTGTTATTTGAATTAATTTTAGAACCTAATTGGTATTTCTAGTAAGACAAGTATCCAATCATTTCCCCTTAGTCATGCATAGGAGATTAAATTAGTAAAATTAATTCTCAAGAGTTTCCCTCATCAATTTATCAATCCGTTTTTGCTCCCAATTAAATCAGTTTACTTTTCAATCTAATTTTGTTATTTTCTTTAAAGCCTTTACTCAACAATTCGGGTTATAGTGTTTAGGATAGTATTTGTTTTTTTTTATTTTTATTCAAGATTAATTTGAGTGGACCAATTTCACCTCCGTAGGAGACGACCCTGGGTAATGGACTACAACTACCTCGTATACTTGCAGGTAGGATAGCCTAGGTATTTTTAGAACTAATTTTGGCACAACAACTATATAGTATTTTATGATAGTCAAATTTTTATTGGATTGAGAAAAAATACTATGTATTATTCTCGTATAAAGCATATAGATATTAGGTATCATTGGTTGAGGTCGATGATAGAAGAGAAACAATTAATGTTGAAGAAGGTTCATACAGATTTGAATGGTGCTAATATGCTAACTAAAGTGGTTCCTGGAAACAAGCATGAGCTATGTAGTAAGCTAGTCAAGATGTATCTCAACTAGATGACAGAGAATAACATGTCTTCACCACATTTAGGCTGGGGGAGGTTGTTGAGTGTCCAGCCCTATTTTGAGACTTTAGGTGATTATAGACACCTTTTTGGTTCGTGAGAATGACAAACAAGTGAGGGCATGATGGAAATATCTCTTTTGGAGAAATACACAACCATGTAAAGTGTTACATGCCAATGTCTTGACTTATATGACTGTGTGGATCAACGGTGTAAGCCTATGTAAATTTGTGAAGGAACGTGTGAAGATCAAACACATACATAGTCGTGTACGTGCTCGTGTGAAGATAAACGGTCGTGTGTAGAGATCATTTAACTCTTTTTAATTGTGTAAAATTGCAAGTGAGGTAGTGCTGAAGATACACTGTCACTTACATGGTATAGAAAAATTTATTCCGTGGTATAAAAGAGAAAAATATGTAGGTTTTTGCAGAGAGTATGGCCATAACATCCAAAAATGAGGAAAAATATTGAGAGAGCAAATAGTGTAGTATTCTCATCCTTATTTGATTAGTTTTAGGATTAGTTTGAGTGAGTGTTAATTATGATATCAACTTTGGTTTCAATCCTAAAACTTTGTGAGACAATTTGTTGTTAGTGAGATGAGATATCTTTTCTTTGTAAATCCTTATTAAGTATAGAGAACTTATTTATCGATTTGCCTCATAATTTTTTCCTTTACACTGGAGGATTTTTTTTCGTAAATCTTGATGTTTGTTTTATCGTTAAGTTCCTTATTCTCATAATAGTTGTTGTTCTAAGTTGAAGAGTTCTTTTTTATAGTTAATATTTGGTTAATTTTTTAAATAATTGTGTTATTGTCCGCCTATATTTTCCACACAAGTCGGTTAACAATGGTAAGACCAAAAAGGAAATGCCACTAGACATAAACAAGCTTGTCTCTATAATCATTAATCTCCATAAACGAAGCTTGTAACGACCCACTAAACTCTTCCTCATCTTTTCTTCTTTGCACTAACATCCTTTGGAACTCATCTATTTCCAATTTCTTGCTCTATTATGTTGGTATAAACCTATTTGCCCACCAACCAAAGTAGTCCTTTCACAACTTGTTTGTCTTCCACCAAGTAGCTATGGCTTATTGAAATTGGGTTATATATGGGACTTTATTAATTGTGCTTGTGATATACAAAGAAAGGAAGATGGTGGACAAGGAGATGTGTCCATACAAAGACATGCATAAAGCAAAGATGACCACTTTAAGCTTTTATTGGGAAAATATAGTGAAAGATCTTTGATTGGTACTAAATGGAAAGACGGTCAAAATGATGGGTTAGAGAGAGATGCCATGCCTTCTCTCTAGCTTACCTTCGATTCTCATCCTAACCCCCATTCATCTCTTACGCTGACTCCTCCCTTGAACCTTCCTCTAAGGTCATCTTTGTCTTTTCCTCCCCTCTTTTCAACTTTCCTACCTCCGACACCATGTCCGCTTCTTCACCCCCTCAGGCTGAGGATTTCTCACCTCTGCCTTCCGACCCAGCTCCTCCTTCACAACCCCCGCAGCCTTCACCTTTTAGTGCTGTCTCTAACCCTCCGAAGACATGGAAGCAAGTGGTAGGGGACACCGTTGGCTCCACGTTATCTTATAAACCTCCGTCTGAAATTGAAGGGAAGCTCATCGTCTGCCTAGATCTTGCTACACTACAGGATGGAGCTAATTCCTGGAAAACTACACTAGTTAGTTTCTTCATTGACCAACGACCGGCTTTTCCTCTTGTTATACGGTGGGCTAACAAATTATGGAAAAACAAATGACATGTTGACGTCTTGCTCACAGAGGACAATATTATCCTATTCTTTTTCTCATCCACATTTATAGCTAACAAAATTCTGGAAGAGGGTCCGTAGCATTTCGGCATTCAGCCACTCTTTCTGTAACTTTGGCAACCTGGCTTGAAATTGGAAACCATAAAAATCCAAAACTTCCCTATCTGGATTAACTTCTATAACGTCCCTCTAGAGTATTAGACTACTTAAGGGCTTAGCCAGTTAGCTAGCTATATTGGGCGACCTTTATGAATGGTCGAAAACACGGCAACTAAGAAGCGAATTGGTTATGCCTGTCTTTGTGTGAGTATTGAAGTTTCAAAAAAATTACCTGATGAAATACCAATTATGAGACTTAGGGAGGGGAATCAACTATAGGAAGACAGCATAGCTATTTCTTATCATTGGAGGCCTCCTGTAAAAGTTCAATCTGCTATCTGGAAACCCACCGGCAGAATTTTCAAAACCGGTACCTATCATGAGTTGATGAATCAAGAGGATGAAGGCCAGTTAGCTAGCCCTCAAAATAATAATAGTTTGAATGTTTCTGAGACTTCTGGCTGTGCTGAGGACAGAGTTGCTTCTGTTGAGGTTCCCACAGAAACAACACTGACCAAGGACAAGGATACCTCCGATGTAGGTCTGAGTAATGGTTTTGTGCTTGATTCTAATGTTGTGGAAGCAATTATGTGTAATATAACCCTTCCTTGTTCTGAGAATGTCCTTATAATTGCAGACTCTCAACACAAAGAGGTGTCACGCGATAATGCTTCATCTCAGGACAGTATGGTTATGGTAGAGGGCATTCCAAGCTCAACTCCAGAATGTTCTAAGGACGAAGAGAGCGGTAATTCCCACTCCCTCTCTACAAGAAAATCTCAACGAGGCAGAGGTAAAGGCCTCAAAACTACCCCTAAACCTATATGACTATCTTGGCATGGAATGTTAGAGGAATAAACTGTCCATCCAAATTGTTAGCCCTGAAGGATTTTGTTTGGTGAGAGAAACTTATTGTCCTTGGATTATTGGAAACAAAAATAAGGTTGGAGAATTTGAATAAGTTAAATGTTTTGGGTCCTCAATGGTGTGTCTTTTCTAATCATACTCACCATGCTTATAGAAGGATTATTATTTGTTACAACTCAAAAGAGGTTCAAGTGGTTCTCCTCGAAGCAACTGATCAGCTCATGCACTTCCACATTCTAATACTACAAGGGAGAGTCGACCTGAATGTCTCTTTTATTTATTCAAGCAATTATGAATTTCAACAATGAGATCTTTGGTGTACCCTCCGACAGGTTAGTGCTACCATCACTAAACCATGGCTTGTTTGTGGGGATTTCAATTCCACTCTTTATGATGATGAAGCTCAAGGTAATATCAGTCTCAACTCTTCCTTAACAGACTTGTGGGAGTGTATTGAACATGTAAGGTTAACCGACCTACAATTCACTGGCCACTCTTTCACTTGGTCAAATAAACAACAGGTTAGATGGTTCATCAGGAAAAAACTCGACAGAGCTCTTGTCAATGATCTATGGCTTCAACACTTTCCTAGCAGCCTAGCTAATTTTATGGATCCTTTGTTTTCGGATCATACACCCATTCTTATGTCAAAGTTGACTTTTCCCGCTACTAAACATCACCCTTTTAGATTCAATAACTTTCTGGTTCAGGATCTTGGGTTTGCTATTGCTTGCAGGGCAGGAGTTCTATACAATATCAGAGGGAATATTGCTATACACAGAAGTTAAAAGTTATCAAACAACAACTGAAACTTCTAAACTCTTCCAAGGGGCCTACTGTTGAAACCATTACCACAACCCGATTGGAGTTGACAAGAATTCAGTCCTTATTATCCTCCAACCTAGACATACAATCTCTTATTGATCAGGAGAAGCTCGCCCTCTCTAATTACCTTCAAGCAATAAACAATCACTCCTCACTATTGCAATAGTGAGCTAGGGTGCATTGGCTGAAGGATGGAAACAGCTGCATCCAATTCTTTTTCCATTCCATTCTTACCCGAAAGAATAGCAACAAAATCTTTTCCATCTCTTCCCAAAATGGCTCTGTCATCACGGACCCTAAGAAATACGAGAAGAAGCTTTCAGATTCTTTAGCTCTTCCCTTGGTACTGATGCTTCTACTAATGTCACAAGTGGCGACCTACAACATCTTAACTTGCACCAAATTTCTCCTGCAGATTTTACTCTGTTAACCAAGCCAGTAGAAGACGGTGAGATTGAGAAATGTGTTTTCACAATGAATGGAAAGAAAGCCCCGGGCCCTGATGGACTAAATGGCTACTTTTACCAACATTCTTGGAATATAATTAGCGGATTCGTCAAGGAGGCAATACATGAATTCTTCAAAAACGATGTTCTACTCAAGGAACTCAATAAAACATTCTTGTGTTTGATTCCTAAAAGGAAAATCCTCAAAGCTATGCTGATTACCATCCCATTTCTTCTGCAAATTTCCTGTATAAAGTGATATCAAAAATTTTGACAGATAGATTGAAGCAAGTTCTTGCTCCCTTGATCAATGAAACCAAAATTCTTTCCTTTTGAATAGGCATATTGGAGATACCATACTTATTGTTCAAGAATTGTTGAAAGGATACTCTACTACGACTTGTCCTCCGAACTGCACTATGAAGATTGACTTCCATAAAGCTTTTGATAGAATTAGTTGGAAATTCATTCGATATATGCTGGCGCTTTTGGGTTTCCAACTCAGTTTATCACGTGGATCATTGAATGTATTACTTCAGCCTCCTTCTCGGTACTTATTAATGGTTCCCTTTTCTTTTATTTCAAGGTAGCTCGGGGTCTCAAGCAGGGAGATCCCATCTCCTCCTACCTCTTCATACTTGCTATAGAAGTCCTTAATGCAATCACAAAGAAGGAGACCAACTCGGAATCCAACTTAAAACACCATTCAAAGTGCAAGAAACTCGATCTCACTAATCTCTGTTTTGCTGATGACCTTCTTCTTCTTTGTTAGGGCTGATATGGAATCTATCCGCTCTTTTATGCATGCTCTCCATGTTTTCAAACAAGCTTTTGGGCTTCATCTTAATCTACAAAAAATCATTTTCCTCTTATCTAAAAGTGCAGCCCACATGAAACACAGTATTGTAGAAGCAACTGGAATGAGACTACATACTGCCTCTCTACTTTACCTTAGGCTTCTGGTGTCGACAAAGAGGCTAACTTTTTTCAGAATGCCGCCTTCTCTTAGACAAGATACAAAGGAGAGTAAAGTCCTAGGTGAACAAATCACTTTCATATGCGGGTAAGCTTCAACTTATCAAATCCGTCCTAAATTCGACACATGTATACTGGAGCTCTCATATGTTTTTATCTCAAAGTATCATCAAAGAAATTGAAAGAATCCTTAGAACTTTCCTCTGGAGTTATCCAAATGGCCACCCTAGAGCTACAAAGGTAAAACGGGCTGATATATGCTTTCCGAAATAAGGAGGACTAAACATTCTCTCCATTAAAGTTGCTAATCATTCTCTCATTCTCAAAAGACTATGGTGGATTTTGGAAGACAAGAAGAGCTTGTGGACAAAATGGCTACATATATATTTCCTTAAGGAGCATAGTATATGGGCACAAACCGAAAAGTACCCACTTTTTTTTTCTCACTCAATTGTTGAAATTGAGAGATGCATTTTATCATGAGAGCTCATGTGTGATTAAGGATGGTTGTCTTGCCTCCTTATGGTTCGACAATTGGTCCACTAGGGGACCTCTAATACAAACGCTGCCTTTTCCACGAGCCACTTCTTTTCCTTTAAAAACTCGGATGAATTCATTTATAGAAGGTTGTGGTTGGAATTTTCCTAGTAGCCTAATCCACTTTTAGCCTAACTATCCTCCCTCCCCACAGGAACCTAACATATTTTTCTGGAAAGATAATCCTATTGTGAAGCTCACCAACAAAGTTATTTGTGATAATATACGCAATCATCGCCACGCAGTCCCTTGGGCCACAAAGATTTGGAATAAACACTTATTGGCGAAAATATCTTTCATATATTAGTTAGCTATCTAAAACAAGCTGTCAACATCGGACCGTCTTTCGTATATTCAACTGAATAACAACTGCCCAATGTGTTCCATACACAGTGAATCTTGCAACCATCTATTTTTTTAATGTCCTTTTAACAAGGCAATATAGGATTATGTCACTGCTTCTTATTATTTGATGAATCCAGGATCAGCCATCTTAGAGATCACAAATGGACTCTCTGTGCATTCAACAATCCACCTCATTGTCTTAGAAGTTTTAAATCGTTAAAATTTAATTTAAATATAATAAAATATAAAAATTGAATTTATATTCATTTGTTTAGGATTATAGGAATATGTACTGGTATTCCTTTTCCATACTCGTTAATTAATCTTAATTCCACTAAGTTTTCCTGGCTAAGTTATTTTACCTGGCTTTTCAAAGGCGTGCACAAAGCTTATGTTTGCACATTTGATAAATGTATAACAAATTAAGAGGGAAAATAAAAATCACAGTGGAGACACAGGAGAAATCGAGCTCTTATTTGAAAGAACTATCCTCCAGAATCATTCCGAAAACATCCCAATTAAAAGAACCACCTTTCTCTGCCCTCCTATGTCTAGATTTCCTCCTTGTTTCCAACCCCAAAGCAAATGTATTGCTCTTAATCTACTTCTTCCTTGTTTTACCATGAACCCAATCTTCCAAACCCCTCAAAAACCCACTTGTCAATCCCTCTCTAATGCAAGTGTTGCTGCTCACTACCAATCCTATTCCTCTTTCTCTTCTTCTTCGGGAAGAAGCAGCTCTAACGTGGATTCCAGTTTTCGGTGGAAACCCATGTGCTTGTATTACTCACAAGGCAAATGCTCCAAGGTTATACTTCGAACTCAAACCATTTAACCTTTTTCCATTTGGGTGGGTGTTAGCCAAACCATTTGTAGTGAAGGTGGAAAAAAAAGTATTCTTTTCACTTTTCAAAATTTTCAAGTCTATCTAGACTCTGATTTCTAATGAAGATTTTTATGGTGCCATTCAGATGGATGATCCTAGCCACGTAGATAAATTTAATCATGATTGCTCTAGGGACTTTCCAGCGAATGCCGCTGACTTTCACCGCAAACAGCCCCAAGATTTTGATTTTTTCTTGGTGTTAGATTTGGAAGGCAAGGTTGAGATTCTTGAATTTCCTGTTCTTATAATAGATGCAAAAGCTATGGCTGTCGTGGATTTGTTCCACAGGTTGTGCTCTTTTCTTTGGCAGTATGTCAATTTGTAATACACAAACAGGTTTTACATTTTTTCTCTTCATGTCCTTTGAAGGAAGACATTAAAACCCGGGCCCTTGTTAATAATATTCAATATGTTAACCATTTTTGCTGTTCTTTTCTTGTTGGAAGAATTCTTGTCTTGATTGTCTTGCTATATCACTAAGTAAACCTGCCCTCTTGGCAATGCTTTTGTCTCATTGCTTTTAATGTAGCCGTATGATTGTTCTGGAACAAGTTTTTCGTAATATATCCGCAAACTAGATAAGGTCTTGCTGTAAGTGCCAATGACTAGGTGAATTGCAAGAGCTGATGTTTTATTGTTTATGCTTAGTGCCCCTTCTATTATATGCTCAGTGCCCTTTGGATTTTAATGCACAATGATTATCATCAGTTTTTATTCTTCCTTCTCACAGTCTTGCGCATCCTTATTCATACAGATTTGTCAGGCCCTCTGCAATGAGTGAGCAAAGAACAAGCGAATATATTGAAAGAAAATATGGAAAATTTGGAGTTGATGGGTAATGCTTGTTCAACTACCTCACCTTTGATAGTGACATGCTATTTATGTCAGTTGGATTGTTGTTGGCTTACAAAGAATGTCATTTGTAAAATTTTTCATATCACTGGCACAGGCATTTTGCTTAAAAGTTATAACAGTATTTGATATTTTGCTCTCTTACGCTGGAGGGTTCAATAGAGTGATTTAAAAATAATGTCAGTAATGATAGTAGCAGATGAACACTAGTAGGGGAGTTTCAAACTCTCTTGAACCAGCTGAGTCTTTCTGGAAATTTCTGTTGTATTGGTTCAAGGCTTCCTAGTTCCTTGTTTTGGTGAGATTTTAGTATTCAAAAGTATGGCTTCATTAATCTTGTAGAAGAATGGGTATATAAAGGTAAAGCCTCATGTGCCTGTTATAGAGATTCACTTTAAGATCCAACACTTATATGAAATTGAGAATGGTTCTATGAGGGATGGCTTCTACTTCACCTTTGTACTGATTATGTATAGCTAATGCAGCGCTATTTAGCAAGTTTCTCTAACCAATAATGAGTAGCTGTAACATTTTGAAACTTGTGAGAAAATGTATTCTGCTTAGTCAGGAAATCCCTGTTGTGTTGGTTCAAGGCTTCCTAGTTCCTTGTTTTGGTGAGTTTTCAGGATTCAAAAGTTTGTCTTCAATTAATCTCGTAGAAGAAGGGGTAGATAAAGGTAAATCCCCATGTGCCTGTTATAGAGATTCACTTTAAGATCCAACATTTCAATGGAATTGAGAATAGTTCTATGAGGGTTGGCATCTACTTCTCCTTTGTACTGATTATGTATAGCTAATGCACTGCTATTTAGCAAATTTCTCTAACCAATGGTTAGATTACCTAATGAGTAGCCGTGACATTTTGAGACTTCTTGTGAGAAAATGTATTCTTTTGAGACAATGTATTATGCTCAGTCAGATTGATGCATGCCTCCTTTCATATTTAGATTTAATAAATCTTGTCTGCTACATTTTTTCCAGCCTGGCTACTGCCATTTTTTGTCCGAAGCAAATAAAAAATTTCCCCTTTTCTTGCAGACTTTTATCTTTTCTTGTTTCCCTTTATAAATATCTACCTCTGGTAACTTTTTCACCGGTAACTTAAATTTCAAATTTGATTATGTACCTTGCTTAGCTATTAGTAGTATTTGATATATTAGTAAATAGAAGTGCTGAGTGTCAAAATAGATGTTTGAAGTTATGATAGTTTCTTTTCAATATGAACTTTCTTTTCACTTCTATAGCTGAATTATTTCCAGTGTCTGGCATGCTACTGCTCTACCTTTTAAAGAGGTTCTTGAACAGTTTGAAGCCTGGTTGACTCAACATTGCTTGTGGAAAGGGAAACATGACAGATGTCTAAATCGAGCAGCATTTGTTACATGGTGACTATACTTGTTCTAAAATGGCACCATTTTTCTTTCAGTAACTTCAAAAGATTTTTATTCTAGCTATGAGTTTGATTTCAATCGTTATCTTTCCACTAGAAATTGCTAGTCCAAGAAGGTTTTGTCACTGTTATGGAATTAGGAGTCCTAAAAGCTTGCTTTGACTAAGAAATTGTACCTTCCTCTACCAAATTATGAATGTGAATCACCCATTGAATCCCAATTAAATATCAACTTAAAAGGTGTCAACCCTGTTTATGTTGCACGTTTCTTATTCAATGCAATCCTTCATCATCTTCGTGTGTGCTTAATGAGTCCCTTCTTTGATGAATTGTTCGAAGTTTATCTATTTTTATTTTAGTACCACGTGTTTTTATTCTAGAAACTCTCTCTCCGTATAGCGTACTTGATAGGCTAAGATACTTTACTAGCCGTTTAACTTGTATAACTTGAGTATGGAGCTTAGTGGCTTACCTGGTAGAACCTGACTAACGAATGAATATATGATAGTGGTTTCCCTGTCTTCCTTAGAACTTTTTTTTAAAAAAAATTGCCTCATTTAAGATAAAGACCCTGTAGTTTAGTACCTGATTGTGTCTATATCTGCTGAAAATTCAAACTTTTTCTGAATATCTCTTGTAACTGATAACTTGAGAAATAGTTCAATGTATTCACTTTAGTTTATTCAATTACCATCAATTAATTATAAGGTCGAACTTTGTTGGTGTCATCTGGTACGTTTTCATTGTACCGTCTCAGTGGAAATTGGGATTTGAAGACTATGGTTCCTCACCAATGCAAAGTGTCAGAGGTGAAGCTTCCTGCATACTTTATGGAATGGATCAATTTGAAAGATGTCTATCAAAATTTCTATAATCCAAAACAAGAGGTAAGTGTATTGAATCGTATGACCATGAGAATTTAGAAAGCACTTTTTCCTGGCCATAATTTAAATGATATGACAGTGGAAAAAGAAAGTTTCGTGGAATGTTCTCCCTGTTTAAAATTTCCCATCAACACATTTGTGAGATCTGTTTCAGTGTTGTGAGGCGGAGCTTCATCACTGTCTTGACTGATTCTAGGAAGTTCATGGGAAGTCAAGCTTTTTCTTTTTTTGGGTTGGGATTGGCAGAGGAGCCCCTTAATCTTCATGCTTTGATGGTTTTATCTTTCTGTTTATTTTGCTTTGATTATGAATGGCAGGCCAGAGGAATGAGGGCAATGATGGATCAACTTAAAATACCAATATTAGGGAGTCACCATCTTGGAATTGATGATACTAAGAACATTGCAAGGGTCTTGCTGCGGATGCTTGCTGATGGGGCAGTAATACCAATAACTGCAAGGAGGAGCCCTGCTTCTCCAGACAATGTTAATTTTTTGTACAAGAATCGCATAAGATAGGTGCCTCCTACCGAGATATTCTTTTTCTTGGGTTTATAATAAAAAGTTGATTTCATATATTTATTTGGCAGGTCTAATCGAGGTGGATAGTATTGAATGAATGTGTTTAAGATTCTACATGATTAGTCCGATAATAATTCAAGTAAAATGAGTTGAAGCTGCACATCTTGATGTTATAGAGAACCTATCATTCAAAATTATTAATTCTGCGCTGCAGATTGGACGCACGTACTGTCAACTCAGGGTAATAGGAAATAACATATCATGAATCCTATTAATTGACATCAATTTTTGTTTTAGTTATTCCTGTGTTTTCACATTATAGAATTATTTAAATTACTTTATTAATTATCATAACAAAATCTCTACTTGATTACTATTTACTATTATTGTTAAGTGTAAAATTGCCTAGCTGTGTATTTGTAATTGTAAAACAACTATTGCCGATTGGGACTCAGTTGAAGGACGATGAGAATTGAAATATTTTAAGCATCTTTGATGACCTGTCAAAGATGCTTCCTCAAGGCATCAGATAACAGATGCTTCCTCAAGGACATTGTCAGAGGCATACATAAGGTAACAGTCAGAAGAAAAGAGAAAAGGATAAGAAATATTTTGATGCAGGAATTGCAAAGGCTTTACAAGAAAAAAGGGTTCTTGGCTAATTGCTACTGTGATGCGCCCATTAAAGCTGCGATGGAGGTTATTTATAGTAGACTAAGAACTGAATACACTAGACAGAACAGAGTTATTAAGATTATAAATGGTTTATAAAGAAATATCAAATCATAGACAACTTTCTAATTAGAGGAGTTATTAAGTCTTCCAACATTCCACGCTAATATGGACGTCAGGAAGAAAAGTAGGATGTACCATAAATACATCACATTCCACGCTAATATGGACGTCGGGAAGAAAAGTAGGATGTACCATAAATACATCATATCCAGTGTATGGACGTTGCTTGCTTAGAAGAAAAGATTCTCTGTTCCAATAAGTCTTTGACAACCTTACTTCGGGCAGACTTATTTGCAAGGCTGTTGCTTAGATCTTTTTGGGTTTTTGGCGTGGGGCATATGTGAACTGGAGCTGCTAGACGCTTGGAGCTGGCTGTGGAGTGCTTGCTGGAAGCTGGCATAAAAAAAAAACAAATAAATGACCATACGATCACCCTTTCCAAGCGGTGAAAGTTGCGTATCGAGTGGCTATTTGACTCTGAGGGGGAATAGTATCTCTGATCCGGACCAGCTGCATCACCTGGTCACCACTTATTTTGTTCAACTTTACACTCGTGACGAAGAGCCGCCCATATAGTTCCCTATTATAGGTGCCTTCCCGCCTTTTTCAGAGGGCCAAGTCTAGGACCTTGATAGTCGTGTTCAGGCTAATGAGGTCAGAAGAGCTGTTTTTGCGATGCATCCCAACAAGGCCCTCGATGGTTTTAATGCTCTCTTTTTCTAGAAACAATGGGGAATGGTAGGGCCGATGGTGGTGGCTTTCATCCAGAAAGTTTTCCGACAGGAATGTTGGGATCCCGATTTAAATCGCTCGCTCCTGGTTCTTATCTCGAAGACCCCTTCCCTGACATAGCTCTCTCAATTTTGGCCGATTAGCCTGTGCAATGTGTTGTATAAGATTGTTTCAAAAGTGCTGGTGCACAGGCTGAAAGCCCACATGGGCCACCTGGCTGCAGCGACCTAGTGCAGCTTTATCCCGGGCAGGCCTATCACGAATAATATTATTATTGCCCAGGAAGTGATCCACTCTATGAGGAAGAAGACCGGTAAAAATGGATACCTGGCCATCAAAGTGGATCTCCAAAAAGCGTATGACCGTCTCCGCTAACAGTTTATTCAGGAGACGCTGGAGAATATTGGCCTTCCGGAGAATTTAATTTGGATGATTATGCAGTGTGTTATGATTACTTCTTTGCAAGTTGTCTGGCAAGGCGCAGCTTTTGAACCCTTCCGACTTGCCCGTGGTATCCGGCAAAGCTACCCACTCTCGCCTTATCTTTTTGTGCTCTGCATGGAGCAACCAGGTAATCTCATTTCTTCAGCGGTGGCCAGGGGTATGAAAACCGATCAAGCTGGGTCGCACTGGACCTTCCATATCCCACCTTTTCTTTGCCGATAATCTAGTGCTTTTTGCAGAAGCTGAGGACAGTCAGATGCCGATTATTGCTCGAACACTAGAAGAGTTTTGCAGAGCGTCCTGGCAAAAAGTGAGTAGAGACAAATTTCAAATTTTTTTTCTCTAAGAACGTTGCTAGAGAAACTGCGCGGCGCCTAAGCCACGGGCTCCAGGTTGCTAGCACGTCTAATCTCGACTGGTATCTCGAGGTTCCCTTAATCCACGAGAGAACGAGCAGATGCACCTATCAGTATATCCTAGATACTGCTCAAAAGAAACTTACAGGATGGCGAGCCAGGATGCTGTCTCTAGCGGGCAGGGTTACGTTAACCCAGGCCGTTCTCTCGGCGCTGCCTCTTTACACTATGCAAACGGTCTGACTTCCGCGTCAATTGTGTGACGACATGGAAAAATTTATGCGCGACTTTATCTGGGGCTCCTCACCGGCCCACCGAAAGATGCATCTGGTCAACTAGGAGTCGGTGTGTAAGCCTAAAGCGGCAGGGGGTTGGGCATTAAACGCATTTGGTCCATGAATGATGCGTTACTGGCTAAATTGGGATGAGGACTGGTTCAGCCTGATCTTGCTGGAGTTGAACGTCGTTTTTTGGATCCATGATCTGTGCGACTCTGGCTACGGAATACCTGCAAAACAAATAACGGCGGGTCGGGAGTTGATTCCTGGGAGGCCCCTCCAATGCTCAAGTCAGTCTTTTTGTCTAGGTTTCGGTTGCCGAAAATAGAGAAAAGTAGGGTTGTAATCTCGTACCTGAATCCGGTAGGAATAGTACCTTATATATCTGGGGTTACTGCTAGGTTTAGGTCTTTACGTGAGTCGTTGTGGTTGCATGAGAGATTATCTCCTGTACCCGGGCCGTTAACATGTGGGCCTGAGGTTGGGCCTGGTAAGGCCGGCCCCGCCGACCCAACCATAAGCCCCCTACTCCTCGAGTCTGATCGAAGAGAAGGATCGAAGGAGTATATAGGGACCGTATA
>JAOSBP010000005.1:24126068-24146641 GCA_027563825.1 Erythroxylum mucronatum
ATAATTTGGATTGGATTAGTAGTTGGATGATTGAAGAATTGGAAGATTGAAGTGGTTTTATGCAGGTTTGTAGTTTGAATGAGTAGAATTGAAGAGTTGGCTAGTGCAATTTTAGGGGAGGTGCTGTCCATTTTTTTAAAAATGGGCAGCCACTTGTTTTGAGTTTTAGGCCATGTTAGGGTTGGAATTTGAACGAGAAGTCTTCTTGAAGTTTGTAGAACGCGTTAAGATCTTTAAAACGGGATAAAACGGGTCGGTTTTCGACTTAAGATGTAAAAGTTATGAACGTTTGAAGTTTGCTGCCCAATATGCATTTTATTAATTCTCGGATTACTATTCACTAGCTATTTTGGGCTAAACTTTCGGATGGATTTTTCGCCCCTTTAGAGCCGTAATCAGAATTTCCATCATTCATGAAAGTTGTAGAGAGTCTTATTATCTTTAAAATGAGGTATGATAGGTCCTGATCGGAGTTAGGAATAAAAAGTTATGAGAGTCGGAAGTTGACATTTTACTATTCATTTGGTCATTTACTATTTATTTGGCCAATTCCAATTTTCTTCTTATAACTTTTGCAATTGGCTTTCGATTCTCCTGATTTTTAAAGCATTAGTTAGCTAGTGAAATTTTCTATCCCTTTTTGGTCAAATAAAAGTGTCGGGTTTTAGTTGGACCTTACGGATGATATGTGTCGGTTTTGACCGCAATTTCGGTTTTGCACGAAATTGCGTTTTCATGATCTTTAAGAGATCCGATTGAGACGTTTTTATTTTTATTTGACTTAGAGTCATGGAATTCCGTTTGAACTTAGAAATTGGATTTTAAATTTTGGGCTCTAAGCAGATTTTGTGTAAGAGGTTGGATATCCGTTAATGAGTTCCAACAGATAAAGAAGATTCTTTTATTTGAGGAAATTAAGATGAATCTGACAAGATTTATTCGGAGAACTTATAATCATATATAAGTATCCGGTAATGGGTTCCAACAGTTTTGATGTTGTAAGACATTACTAGTTAGGGGATTGTTATGTTTGCTCCATGTACATTTGTACATTTGGAAGTATTATGATAGTATGATGGTTATTGATATAGATGATCATTATTTGTCCTCAGTATAAAGTGTTATCATACACTGTCATAGTACGTATGAAAGTCTTAAGATTTGTGTCAATCTTAAGCATTTGAAGGTCACTGGGCATATATACAGATTGACCTTGTGCCTATGTCATTTAGACGCATACAGTTTAATACAGCTAGCTATAAAGTTTGACATAACATAAGGGTATATAAGTTTTTAATCCCATAAAAGTTCTCTAATGCAGTTTAGCATTCAGTTGGAGAACATAAAGGGTTTCTCTAATGCTGTTTAGCATTCGATAAGGGAAAACAGGATTTCTCTACTACAGTTTAGTACATGCGGTTTAGCATAAAGCCGGAGAAATCAAGAGACCTACAAACGAAGATGATACAATTTTTGATCATAAAGGTATCATCGTAGTTTGCTACACTCCATTTTCCCATTCATGTTAGTGGGGGTATTAGGTATTTGTGATTGTATTGGATATGTGTCACATAGGACACATGTATCTGATGCTTTTCGGTACCGAAAGCCTTGCGGGACAGAATGATGGACTTTCGTTATCTTTGGATCAAATGTTTCGGTTTTCAAAACTTAGACGTCCAATACAGTAGCGTGGCTTAACCGAATTTTAAAATTGTTTTTTAAACTAAAGTCTACTGCAACTAATGATTGTCCAAGGGGGAGATTGTAAGACATTTTTGTCCTTAGGGGCAATTTTGTCAATGTCTCATAAAGTTGGACAACATTAATTGCAATTTTGGTTTTTAAATAAATTATCGGTTAGGTTACGCCATTTGATCTAGATAAAGATATTAAAGTGACCCAATAAATGATCTAGATTAATGGGTCGAAGTTCGAGTGAAAAATGAGTCCCGATTAGTTTGGACCGGGTCCATATCGGCCTTGTGATAGGGAAGCCCGATATGGAAGCTATAAAAAGGTAAGGTCTCCTACAGTTACTCACGACCTTCACAAGCATCAGGTTCATTCTCTGACCCGTTAAGAGAGCTCGTAAACTGCGGAAACTGTAGAAAGGCCTTGCCCGTGAGCCGGTGAGCACTTCCCACTAAAGGCCTCGGGAGATTCGGAGTCGTTTGGAGCTCGGAATCGGCATCGAAATCAGAGATGGAACCGAAATTCAGGTATTCTGCATTACTTTCGTTTTTAATCCTTTCATGTAGATCCTGCGTACGTAATAAGGCTCCCACTACGTACTAACAATATGATAACTATAGGTTTCTAGGATGGCAATTAGTCCCAATTTGTTATCCTAAATTAATCCACAAAATTAAAGTCTATAAGGAATATCATTCCTATCAACTTCGCAGTGACATAGGTATTGGATCATCACTACTAGCTTTTGGAATCTCTGCCCAGCATAAGGAGGATAGCATAAATTATATAAAGACAAAAATAGGTATTTTCACTAGTAGCTCATGTAGCCATCTCCCAAGACCTCATTACCCCAAGGCACCTTTGCACAAAATGCTATAACTACAAATAAGCTTACCCCCAAGCAAGGCGATGGAGTGTAATTACACAATTTTCAAAATCAAATCACTTCAAGGAAAAGACTAAAATGGGGACTTGTTTACTTTTCAGATCCATAAGGCTTCCAATTTATGAGTCGAAGAAAATTGAAAGATTTTCCAAGACTGATTGCAACAAAACCTCTAAGATCTCTATAACAAATGTTGTATGGTAGTTCAGCTTAACAGCGTACAGCCCATGGCTTAATAATGAATCAATTAAAGAGTAAGTTGAGGATCTGGTAAAGGGCTATTTTGATTTTTGACTAGCAGCCTTCTTACTGACCAGAACTATGTACAATGGTTTAATTTGTCACTAAACAATATTATAAATATAAATTGAATGTCGCGATAAATAACTAAAAAGTCAAGATATTAAAAATAATTTACCTAATTATTATTATTATTATTATTATATTAATTAATTGATAAATTAAAATATTATTATTTTTAGAGTGCGTCCATAATTTAATAAATATATATTTTGTTAACTTAAAAACTAATTTTATTTAATCAATTGAATATAAATCACTATCTCCATTTATTCATTGTATTAATTAAAATTTGAGAATTTAATCTCCAAACTTGTATATGCAATATATCAGGTTTAAATATCAAGAAAAAGCATAATACAATATTGTGAAAATATCCTAGTTAATTATACATACATATTTATAATTTGATAAACTTATTAATTAATTAACACAAAAGGAAAGATGTTGCCATTACGTGGGATTCCACGAGCCCTTGCGCGCGTGCCGATGAAATCCAAAAATATCAGGCCCAACAAGTCTCTCTCTTGTTCCTTCTATGCCCTAAAGCGCTTTTTCTGTATGCTCTCTCTCTCTTTCTCTGAAGGAGCTGAGCAGAGATGACAGAACGGAACAGAATAGAACAGAAGAAGAAGGCGATAAGGATAGGGTGAGACAGAGAGTGTGAAACATTTCTATAACATGGACTTATAGGGTTTCTTCTACTTGGTGGATCAATGTTAACGTGGTGAGCCACTGAATCCTTTTCACCATTTTCAGTGTATTTTCCTTCTAATCCCTTCATAATTCAACTAACAATTTAGCGAAAGGACAAGATCTAAGATGGCCCATTTGCTCTAACCTTCAGGATTGTACAACTTAGTGGCTTGAGATTGTGATTGTCATGCAAGTGAAATCGGCTTCGGTTTCTTCGCCGAAGCAAAGGGATTTTACCCCTACCGGCTCTAGGCTCCGAAAGAAACATAAGAGACTTGATGCCATTTCTGAAAGCGTTTACAATCAAAACCATAATGATTCTAATCTGAATAGAGGCAGGTCCGGTTCCCGGTCGGCCGAGATTGGTGATTTTGAGCCCCGTCGGAGCTCAAGGGTGCGACGCGCGCCTGTTGTGCTTGATGTCTCCCCCCCGCCGGTTAAAAGAAGGAGAAAGTTCAGTAAGAATTCGCCTTTCAGTGTTAAGGAACGTCAAAGAATTAGTGTAGCGAGAGTTGAGGAGGAGGTGAAGACTGAGAGGATTGGAGATTCGGATGTTTCTGAAAGTTGGCGACATCGGCTGAGGTCAAGGGATAGGAATGCGGCCTCTGAAGAGAAAGGTAAGGTGAATGGGAAGAGGAAGCTCTTATATGGTGTAGAGATGATATCGGCTGAATTGGATTTTAACAAGAGGGAGTTGATGGATGGAAAGTTGACGCTAGCGAGATCAAAGAGATTGGGTAGGAGCAAGGTGGTACGTGATTCGGAGACTGGAGAGCAGGGAAGTGGGATACATGATGTTGACAAGGTGGTACGTGATTCGGAGACTGGAGAGCAGGGAAGTGGGATACATGATGTTGAAAAGGTCAGCAAGCAGGATGATGGGCAGATTTGTTTTGGGAAACATGAGATTGAGAAGCCAGAGACGAAGGTGGTGGCTAATGATGGACAGGAAAACGGGCCAGTTTTACATGGTGAAGTGAGTGGTGGAAATGATGGGGAACTTTTGGTTGCTGATCCCCTGCAGTTAGAGGCATATGAGAGACATGAGAAAGTGAGAGTGGATGCTATGGAATTGGAGAAAGAGATCCACTTTGTGGAAAATCTTGAGCATAGTGTTAACGAGGTAGATGACAAACTTGAAATTAATGGCAACGGAGAAGATGTTGAGAGAAGCGATAACAAGGAAGAGGACTTAACAAATGTGAAGAATCAAAAGTGTGAGAGTCATAGTGTTGAAGTTGTTGAAGATTTGAAAGCAGTAGTGGATGAAAGTGGTAATAAAGTAGATGGTGCTTTAGCTGTGGTATCTGAAATGCCCTTGGAAAGCAGGGAAGTGAAGAAGGTAGACAAATCAAATGGCAGCACGACTGTTGCCCTTTGTAGGCCACGGATTAAACACGGTAGACGGTGTGGCTTGTGTGGTTGTGCAGATGATGGCAAACCACCAAAGAAGTTAATGCAAGATGCTGGTGATAGTGAAAATGAGGCCTATAGTGGTTCATCGGCTTCAGAGGAGACTGAATATGACATTTGGGATGGGTTTGGTGATGAACCTGGATGGCTTGGCCGTCTCTTAGGTCCTATAAATGACCGATATGGCATTGCTGGAATCTGGGTTCATCAACACTGTGCGGTGTGGAGTCCAGAGGTACAGTTTCTGAACATTTTCCCACTATTTCGTAGCTGTTCCGTTAGTTCTACTGCATATTAAGGATATCATTATTGTTTTTAATTTTTGGGAGGAGGCGCAGGTTTTCTTCCTATTTCAAAATTTTCTTGAACATTTAATGTTTGAATAGTGAAAAGGTAAGCATCTGTTTGAAGACATAGACACACGTGCACAATAAAGAAATGAAAGCATGAATTTCCTATTTAAATTTTCAATGGTTTTCTTTATCTTCAGATTAGGTGGCTCTAAGTATATTTGAGACTATTGGAAATCTGGTGTTCGATCTTTGATAACTTTCGCATATACTTTTACCTGATTCTACATTTGATTCTAAGCGCTAAATTTTGTGTAAAATACCCCCTCAATGTCATTATACCTTTATTATGATCAAGCGTGTCATTTTTGAGTTTTAAGTTTTCCTCAAGCAGAACATTAATGTAAAGGCATTAACAAACACTTTGTTTATGAACTGCCAAGTGTCGCTGAGTTGTAGATATGAACTTCTGCCAAGATACGCACTAATGACATAATTTTTCAGTCTATCTTTATCATGTAGGTGAATATACTTTCCAGCAGTATGCTGTTTTATCTTTAACACACTATTCAATTAGTTTCTCCCACTCAAATATGGTATAAGTTTCTGGATTCCGATTCTAGTCCACAGGCATAGAGAATATATGGGAAACTTGTCGCTTTCACAAGCTGGGATCTCTTTTGATCAGATGAGTAAACCTAGAAATATTTGTAGAATTGAGTTCTCCTTTCGCTATTTGACTCCTTTGGAAACTATTAATAATCATCTTCTTTTAGTAATTTAAATTTCCTGATTTGATTTTGAGTCGCAAGTAAAACCTTACTGATGATATGGATTAATTTACTCTGAAGTAAGCAATAAGAACAAAATACTGTGAGGAAATAACAGGATTAACCTGTGAGTTTGCAGTTGAATGGACTATTATGCACTTGCCATTCCATGTTTGACTGGGTACACTGTAGCAGGATCAGTTTATAAGTTTGCAGTTATATGGACTAGTATGCACTTGCCATTCCATGTTTGAGCGGTTACACTGTAGTAGGATCAGTTTATTCCTCTGTTTGGTCTTCATGTTCATAAATATTAAGATGCTGAGTTCATCCCTTAGTTTTTGTCCTTTGTTTTATGTTGAATTATCTGGGAATGCTTTTTCTAAAACTTGCAAAAGCCTAAATGTAATAAAGCTCTAGTTGTTCCCTTCTTACTTTTGTGAGCTTGACCCTGTTAGTTTAATTCCCTTGAAACTAGATTTGCATGCTTTTGGAAGGTTCTGCGTAGCTTATTGGCATATTATTTTTGAACCTTGTCTTTGCAGATCTTGATTACAGTGACCTCATTATTCTTGTTTGCGGTGGCTAACTTTCTATGGAGGATCTAGATGATTTTTTCCTTCCCATATTCACTGTTTCTGTTAGTTCATAAGATTATCAGCATTCAATATTAGAGCATCTCTTGTTTTTAAATGGGAAAAAATTTATTTAGAGGAATTAAGGAGCAACCTATACTATCTGATGTCTACATCTATGTATTTTTTATCAGCAGTCGTGATTCATCTTTTATATTTTATTGGCTATTAATGTTGCTGAGTCCCCCATCTTTTCCATTTTATCTATTTCCCTAGATGTTTCTTGCATTTGGATATCTTGTTCTAGTAGCCCTTGATGAAGTTTGTTTTATATACGCAGGTTTACTTTGCTGGTTTGGGTTGCTTAAGAAATGTAAGGGCTGCACTTTGTAGAGGAAAAGCATTAAAGTGCAGCCGCTGTGGAAGGCCTGGGGCAACCATTGGATGTCGTGTTGATCGATGTCCAAAAACTTATCATTTGGTTGGTTTTTATACTTACTGCATGAAGTGTTCTTCTCTTCTTTTTTATGATTTCCTTTTGGAACTTTTATATAGTCTTCAGTTTTTATAGTAAACAGCCATACAGAGGCTGTGCTTGGCTTTCCTCTTCTTCAAACTCATGTTTCTCAATGGCATGCAGCCTTGTGCACGAGCTAATGGATGCATCTTTGACCATCAGAAGTTTCTCATAGCATGTACAGATCATAAACATCATTTTCAGCCTCATGATAATAGATATTTGATGCGAGTAAAGAAACTAGAGGCTAAGAAAATGCAGTTGGAACTGAGAAAGCTGTCAAATGATGCTTGGAGAAAGGATGTTGAGGCTGAAGAGAAATGGCTGGAAAACTGTGGTGAGGATGAAGAGTTTTTAAAACGGGAGAGCAAGAGACTTCATCGAGATTTGTTGAGAATTGCACCAGTGTATATTGGAGGTTCAGACGCAGAGAATGGTAAGTTGTGTGAGGGATGGGAATCTGTTGCAGGACTTAAAGATGTCATCAGATGTATGAAAGAAGTAGTTATCTTACCACTGTTATACCCTGAGTTCTTTAACAATCTTGGCATTGCACCCCCGAGGGGTGTTTTACTGCATGGGTACCCAGGAACAGGCAAAACTCTTGTTGTCCGTGCATTGATTGGTTCATGTGCTCGTGGTGATAAACGGATAGCATATTTTGCACGGAAAGGTGCAGATTGCCTAGGAAAGTATGTTGGTGATGCTGAGCGCCAGCTAAGGCTGTTGTTTCAGGTTGCTGAGAGATGTCAACCTTCAATAATCTTTTTTGATGAAATAGATGGGTTAGCACCTTGTCGAACAAGGCAGCAAGATCAGACTCACATTTCTGTTGTCTCTACCTTACTTGCTCTAATGGATGGCTTAAAATCTAGAGGTTCAGTGGTGGTGATAGGTGCAACAAATCGTCCTGAAGCTGTTGATCCAGCATTACGCAGGCCTGGGAGATTCGACAGGGAAATCTACTTTCCATTGCCATCAAGTGAGGATAGGGCTGCCATCCTTTCACTTCATACACAAAGGTGGCCTAAACCTGTTAATGGTCTTTTGCTAAATTGGATTGCAAGAAGAACTGTAGGCTTTGCTGGTGCTGATCTCCAGGCTCTTTGCACTCAAGCTGCCATTATAGCCTTGAAGAGGAATTTCCCTTTGCAAGAAGTTCTATCTGCTGCTGGAGAGGAAGCTTCTGGTGGTAAACGCCTCCCACTTCCGGCTATTACAGTGGAGGAGAAGGATTGGTTAGAGGCTTTAGCTTGTGCTCCGCCCCCATGCTCATGTAGAGAAGCAGGAATAGCTGCTCATGCATTGGTATCCTTTCCACTTCCCTCACATCTAATTCCTTGTTTCCTTGAGCCATTATCCACCTTGCTTGTTGCCCTATATGTTGATGATAGCCTCTGGATGCCACCTTCTCTATTGAAAGCTGCTATAACCATCAAAACTGTGATTGTTTCTTCGTTGGAGCAGAAGAATCTGGCTAGTGATCGATGGTGGTCTTATATTGGTTGTTTGCTTAAAGAAGATAATGTTGCAAAGGAAATATTTAGAAGGCTTTCACGTGTGGGCATGTTAATCGCAGAAGGTACTTGTGCTGGTATTGATGCTGTTTCTGAGGACAATGTTGATGATGAGTTTGAGTCTCAACAGTTTGCAGCCCATACTGGGGGCATTCATAGAAGTTTGTCCAGTAGTGTTTCTTTTTCACCTAGAAAGAAATCAGAATACCGACTATTGATTGCTGGGAGTGCTAGATCTGGCCAGAAGCATCTGGCTTCTTGTATTCTTCACTCCTTCGTTGGAAATGTAGAAATTCAGAAGATTGACTTAGCAACAATTTGTGAAGAAGGACATGGTGACATGGAGCAAGGGATAACAGAAATATTAAGTATAGCTGTCTTTCTCTTGTTCCCTTTTCCATCTTGGTGTTTTGGTGTGTTCACTTATAACACTTACCATATTTTACCTCACTAATTTTTCAATTCTATATAACAGTTGGTTAGTGCATATATCCTGCCAGACTTGTCTTCCATGTTTCTTGTGTTTTCTCTGGATAAAATGGCTTATGTTTTTCCTGTTAATTGATATTTTGCAATATGAGCTTTTTTTTTAGATTGAAGTTTAACCTGTTATGTAACTCTCAGAATAAAACAAAGATTTCATCGATGCATTGTGTAATATCCTTGACCTCCTATTGTCATAGTCTCAACACCTAAGATTAGATTGTTCTAGATGATGTTTAAGAATTGTAATAGTCACTGAATCTTTAATTTTAACTACAATATTCTGATAGTCCTATTAGTCCGTTAGTCTTCCTCAAAATGTGTAGATCAGAAAGAGGGACTTTAAATTGCTGTTGGAATATGAATTCATAGACTATCTGGGACATGGACAGCATATACAACTCCACCTAATATGAGTAATAAAAAGCTGTGCATGTGCTTTTGGAGACCTTCATTAAGATCGTATGGGGCATATGGAAATGTGTTAAAAAATACGAGGTTGGTGGTATGCTGCTTATTAAGTTTAACATTTAGCAGTCCTTATTATTATTATTTTTTATGTTTAGGACACCTGTTTAAACTCAATTTAAGCCGTGCCTAATTTGAAAAGCATCTTACGGGAAGTTTGTGCTCTACTTGGATGTTGTAAACATCCTACTAGTTACAAGCTTCCTATTATGCTTAAATATTCATATGACGATTTGTGATCATTTATATGTTACAAAAAAATGTAATTTTTCATATTTTGAGCAACCTTTTTATCAACCGAAAAAAGTGAGGTACCTATTATTATAGATACTTAAGTACATTTCTGAAAACAATGTACCTTTTTAGATACCAGTACACTTTTGCCCCATTGCAACAAACAGAAGAATGACAAAGTTCTGTACAGCAATTTGCTTGGAATTTTCTAACCAAGTGATGGTACTCAACTTGAGTCTGTTTTGTTTACCTAGTTTAAAATGTTACAAAATTGATGCTGAACAGTGAGGCTTAAGAATTCAAATGGTTTTGTGTAGCCAAGAGTTATACATGATTCTTTTCTCTGCAATGTGGAATCTTTAAGCTGGCTTTGGGACAGATGAGGTGACCCTTTTGAACAGTTTAGCACCTAATTTCCCATAGCTTTGATTGATTCTTTGCAATGTAGGAATCTTGGATTCATTGCTTTGGCATTTGCTTGAACTATAAATAACATCTTTTGTCAGAAAGAGGTTAGATCTTCATAAGTGTCTGTTGCTTTTGTAGTGAAATGTGCAAGTCTGCAGTCGTGCATGATATTCATGCCAAGAATTGATTTGTGGGCTCTGGAGACATTTTGTGGAGGTAGTGAGGAAGATGAAGTTTCTCCAGTCAACCCTCCGCCTCTTGATGCAAAAACCTGTTATGTAAGTGGTCAAGTTGTCGATGGGTTAAACAGATCCTCTGTGCCTCAATACAGGGTAGCTGAAACAATTGAGCACCAAGGTGCCCGGAGAAGATCTTCACATGTATGGAACTCTTTTGTGGAGCAGGTTGAATCAATATCGGTATCGACATCCTTGATAATTCTGGTATGATAGGAAATTATTATTTATTACTTTGCCACTGTAATTTTGAATTGAATGCTTGACTTGGGATACATATATGTTTGGCCTATTACAATTTTCTTTTAGCTGTTAATCTTGATGTGCTATGATCACTCGATGGTTTTGTAGTAGGTTGCACGTGGCCTCTCCTTTGAAAGAAAGTTTTTTATTTTCCTTTAGTTATATACCATACTAGTAAGCTTTTTCCCAGAGGAAACCTTTTGGTATATTTGTATATGAGATGAAGGCTGTAACTTAGTGCTTAAAGGATTCCTCTGTTGTTTGATCTTAAACAAAAATTTGATTGCTTATTTCCATTTACAATTTTTAATTGAATCCTAATTGTACAGTAATTTCACTTTTTTTGACTTGTATATTTGTTGGAAAAAGGAAAGAAAGTTTCCTGTTTTGGACCAATTCAACTCTCCTGGCATGTAATTTAAAAATCCAACTCTTCATTTTGAACCACTGATATAAAGTGATATGAATGATTAATTTGATTCAGTAGCAGTTGTCAAAGCTCAAGAGTAACGTGAGTGACTGAGACATCACCTTATGATCTTTTGTTGTTAGCCCTCCATGTAGTGATTTGAGTCATTTAGCTAGAATAATCTGTTATTAGTTACCTACCTGTCTAAAACATACATGGCATTGCATATGCTCCTTAAGGTTTTACTAATATCTTGTTTTAACAGGCTACTTCAGAATCTCCATATCAAGATCTACCATATAGGATAAGGCTGTTCTTTGAGGCTGAAACTCCAAATATTAATCATTCAACTCCTATGGGGCATGCAATTTCCCGCTTTTGTGTCAATGTCAATAGAAAATTTGACCATGATAGTGTGATCAATCTTTCCGCATCAGAGTTATCAAGGGATATGGTACAATTATTTGTTCAGTTGGTTCATCAAAGGGCCCATGCCCATAGAAGTTCACCGCAAGAGTGCAAAATTGGTGATCCTTTTCAAGATCGTTTTGATACCAAATGTACAAATGATATTCAAGATGCTATTACTGAAAGTCCATGTAGGACACTGTTAGAAGCTCCCTCACCATTAAATAGTAAAAATTCCAAGGGCAAATCAAGCTTGCTGTTGGCAATATGTAATTTTGGGTATCAAATTCTGCGATATCCTCATTTTGCAGAACTTTGTTGGGTTACATCCAAACTGAAAGAAGGTCCTTGCACTGATATCAGTGGACCTTGGAAGGGCTGGCCTTTCAATTCTTGCATTATTCGACCTTCTAACTCATTAGATCAAATGGCTGTTGCTGGAAGCTCTAGCAATATGAAAATCAAAGACAGATCTGACTTAGTAAGGGGGTTGATTGCTGTTGGTTTATCAGCATATAGAGGCATTTATAAATCTCTTAGAGATGTCTCCTGTGAGGTAAGGAAAGTTCTTGAGCTTCTAGTTGGAGAAATCATCCAAAAAATTCAATCAGGGAAAGATAGATATCAATATGCTCGTCTTTTATCACAAGTTGCTTACCTGGAAGATATGGTTAATAGCTGGGTTTATGCGCTGCAGAGGTACTATTGCCTGTTAATTCATATTCTTGTAGAATTATTAATTTTCAGAATTGTCTAACAGGAATTTTTTGGTTGCAGTTTAGAGCTTGATGCTCAAACGAAAATGACAAATCATAAACCAAGTGGTGTGGAATATCCAACTGATGGAACCTGTTTGGGTAAAAATTCATGTCAAAGTAAGGAACATGATAGAAATGCATATAATGGAGGAACCTATGTATCTGAACGGCTGGAAGGAATTGTTCCTCAAAATCTTGAAGCTGTTGAATCTTGTAAAGGGGACAATGCCTATAATCATAATTCTGAGCGAACAGCACATTCAGAAAATGATTTTGCAGAACAGTCTAACCTTTGTGATCAGACCAACCTACGTAAGCAGCTTAAATGTTGGATGGTCGATGATCAATCACGAACTGATATAAAAAATGGGAAGAGTGAGACCGCACCTGGGTGGCATGATATGCCAAGTACAATGGATCTCAAGGATACTAATGAAGTTTCTGGGTCCTTGAGGGAATCAAATGTATGTTTCAGAGAATCATTCGTGCCTTCTGAGAATGGTCTTTGTGACTCTGAACTGAGTGCCTCTAAGTTTAACCCTGAGAGATCTTGCATCAAGGTTAATAAGTTGGAAAGCAGAACTAATCATGCCAGCAATGAGTCTGAAGAGGAAGTTGGTATTCATGATGGCAATTTCTCTACAAAAACAATCACCGTTCCTTCTCATGATGCTGGGTTCATGTGCATCTATGCCTGCTGCCCTATATGCCTGTATACTCTGCACAATATTATTCAGAAAATCTTTATCCGTGAAATGAAATTAAACAGGTGTCATTGGACTGCGGAGGATTTTCATGATATCCATGCATCATTGTCTGTGGATCTGCTTTCAGCAGTCAGAAAAGTTGAAGCTCCTGAAAATATCACTGATTTTTCTGATGGAGTTCTAGTACATGAAACTCCCAGTCAAATGTCTGAAATTCTGCAGTTGCATGGATGTCAATGCAAGAGGTCAGGAAATAGTTTAGTAGTGAATATGGAATGTGATTGTCACTCTGCAGATGGGTGTCTATCTGGCAAAGCAAAAGACTTCCTCGATTCTCAGCTTGGGTTAGACACAAAATTTGTATTCCGGGATGGCGTCTTGGTAACTATGGATTCTAACGAAGCGTTTTCTTCTCACTGTAAATATGAGAATTTGTGCCTTTGTCCTCTTATAGGGTCGATAGTGATGATGAAACAGCCTACTGAATAATAATTGGCGTTCAAAGCTTAATTTTCTGGCCAAGAAATCTTTTTACACTTTTGCAGGAAGTCAGGTGTATAGTGTCTCATAACAGTTACAGAGCATCAATCTTTTTGTTGTTATTTTTCTGCTTGCGTGACATCTATAACGCATTTGATGCCATTTATTCACCAAAGTTATAGAAAATGATCTAAAGGTTTTCAAGTTAAAGGGCTGATTAGAGTTCCTTTTGGTCATTGTGGAAAATATGATTTCTTGTATTTCTAGTTATTGCATTTTTTCCAATCCGTTCCCCCCCTTTTTTTTAGGACTTTTAAAAAATAAATATCAGTTCGGGGACCGAATATTGAAAAACAATGTCTTATGAACTTTGTTATGAATTCAGCACAAAATAGTTTTTGTAAAGACTCCAACCAGTCTTTTTTCATAATATTTAAAGGCATTCCTATATTCCTATCTGCCTTTTCCATTCAAGTCTATTGTTAAGACATGATGGTAAAAACTTGTAGTGATATGTACTTGTGGACTTGGTATCAGGAACTTAATTAATGCGTTTAAAACGCTAAGAAGACTTCAATAATAAAAAGGAGGATTGCAATAGAAAATAAATGATTACGTGAAAATTTTCTAGCAGTTTTAATTATGCAGGACAGAAAAGAAGATCAAACTAAAGATAAAATTGGCCTGGACATGGATCCTTGCCAAGGTGTACGTGCGTGCGCTGGAATGTTAGAAGGCTTCAATCAAAACACTGAAGAGGCCACAGTATGATTGAATTAAGAGTTGTTCTTAGTTAGGAATGATGTAGAGTTACAAAATACCACCCCCTTAAAAATAGAGTAATCCACATTCCACTAAGGTCTCCCACTCTCTTGACCCTTTCTTCATTTTCAATCAAGGGAGATTTTAATTAATAGTCTTGTGATAAAAATATAGGCACTACCAATGAGTTTTTATTTTTTATATAGAAGCATCGTGAAATTTCTTAGAGGCTCACTATGTATAAAAATATCATCGTTTTTACTAATTGCATGATGTTTATTTAAAGTTTTAACCCTAAAGAAAACCGTCTTGAACATTAAAATATTATTTTGAGAAACATATTCATTAAGAAAATGAAATTTAAGCCTATGAAGTTGTAAGAATTATGATTTTAGGGGAATTAGTCAACTTATATGAGATAGAGGTCGATCAATATAGGTTAAAGTTGTTAAAATTAATGTACTAATCATATTGGATGACATATTAGTCAACAATATGACCCATTTGTCAACCAATACTGAATGACTAGTAAACCATGTACATTTAATGCATATTGGTTGATCAATATCTTGTAACTAGTTATTGTAATGGCTAGTTTTTGGTTCCAATATTTAGTTTGGGTCTTGAAACTTTATAAATATATGTTTTATCATTGATTCTTGCATCAAAAAGCATTCAGGTGCTTTATACATATATTTATACTGTCTTTTAAGTATTTGAGATCCATTCCCTCACTTTTTAGTGGTGAACCGATTATTTATTTAATTTTTTGGTTGAGAAATGAGTAATGAATTAAGCTTTGGAAGGCAAGCAAAGTGTACAAGAAAATTTGAGATCACATATAACCAATGACTAAGAAAATCAAAACAAATGTACTTTATCCTTTCTTTTGGAAAAACAAATTACAGATGCCATGTATTGTTAAGATAATCCAAATTTTGGGATTTGTGCTTAAAGATGCTCATCTGAATTCTTACCTGTTGTAATAGATTCTTCCTAAATTGCTACTTGCTAAGGCTTCTATCTTAGAAAATTCGTGTGTTTCTCTCATCCCAAGTTTATGTGACCATATATGAAGGTGTTAAGTAAAAGCTACATTTCATTGTGATGTTTGGATGATTGATGGTGGGCTACCATTCTATTATGTTATTCCATTTTTTTGGAATGTCAAAGGTGTAGCATTTGCGCAACATTGTTCTCCAAGTACCTATAATATACTAAACTATTCTGTCTTTTTACATAGTATGCATTAATTGGTGAGATTTAGAAACTTTGCCAACTTATCAACTGTGGACAATTTGTGCTTCATTGCTAGCCATGGTGTAGTGAAAGCTCGAGGCTATTGATGTTTGGACCACACAACCTTGGTCCAAGGAAACATGTACAGGATGCCTTGAAGTACTTTCCAATAAGAGTGATTTGTGAAAATGCCATTACTATGGTGCTTCCATATGATGATATCTTCCTCATCATTGATGCAGGTTTGGATAATCTCAGAGCTTATGTAATTGGGAATAGAAGTTTGTTTGAAGATGTCCTTGTTGGATAAAGCAGCAACAACAGTCATCTCTTGCTGAATTAAAGGTCTAAGGGTTGTGACAGTGCTTAGATTGTCCAGAGTTTTTTCTTTGAAAAATGAATGATATATTACTATAGATGAAACTATTATAACATTACAATGAGTTGAAAGCTATATGCTTGCATTTATATTACAAAGGAACAAAATGATTCAAGAAAAAAATAGATTAAAATGTTGTGCAATAAAGAAGCTAAGAAGGATTAAAGTTGCCATCTACTCTTCATATCTATGGAAAGGGAATGTTGTGCATTTTTTGCACAAACATTGGCTCTGATTATGTTGAAAACTTTGTCAACAATCTGATATTTTCCTTCTTGTAAGTGAATCTTCTACTATTTCTTTCATTCCAAGTGTTACAGATGGTAATAGTCAAAGCTTCTATGAAGAGAGCAATATTGGCATTTCCTTTCTTTGTGTTACTAATTACCTAATTCAGTACATATGCAAGATTCTGCTCTAACTAGCCTCCAAGTAATTGCAAAGAAAAAAATATGTGGTCTTTATCCTCCACTACACTAATACATAATAAACATGAATCATCCACCCTACCATTCCATTGACTTTTAGTGTTGATCCTATACTTGATTGCAAGCCATGTGATGAAGGTGGCCTTGGGGTTGATAATGTTGTTCCATAAGAGATTAAACCAAGGAGCCACTATATAAATAGCTGAAAATAGTTGATAATGTGAGTGGTTGGAGAATTTTTCATTCAGGTTCAGTCCCCAAGTGATGATATCCTTATTTTCTGTATTATTTAATAAAGGAAAGAGATCTACAAGTAAGTGAAATGCTTTAAAGTTACCCTATCTTTCTCCATTCACAATCAAAGAATAGACTTTTAGGTATAGTGGCATTCTATTTTTTAGACTCTGTAATTAAGGAAAATGAATAAGAGGGCTAATTTCCATCTAGTTATCAAACCATCACCAAGTCTTGTCACCATTGCCAATTTTGTGTTTGATGTATGGATAAATGATATCTCATAATTTCATCATCTACTTTAGAATCTAGGAGTCGTCTTTAGAGTAATCAGCTTGCCAGAAATTGATGTTCTCCAACTAATATTCATGAATCCATTTGGTCCATAATGCTTTGTGATCAGGGTATATTCTCCATAACCTTTTGCACATTAAAACATATTGCATAGTAGAAATTGAAATGATCCCAAGGCCTCCATACTTTTTAGGGATAGTTACTTCACTCTATTTAACTCTAGCATTCTTAGAGTTTCCCACTGTTCTTGACCATAAGAATGATTTCATTATCTATCCATCTCTTTTTATTGCTTTCCTTGGCAAAGCAACATATGCAGTCTAATGAAGATGCAAATTGTTAAGAATAGAGATGATGAGGGTAACTTAAGCTGCATAGGAAAGGAATTTATTTTGCTATGCCATCACTATAGATTTTACTTTTTTAATGATAGGTAAACAATCATGAAACTTAGGCTTAGAGGCCATGATAGGAACTCCCAGATAACAAAAAGGAGAGGAGTGGAGTAAGTATTAAGTCTAGTGATTCTCCTTATTTTAGCTAGATTCCTCATATCTTTTAAAATAAAAAGGCTGCTTTTCTTTACATTATGATTTAATCCTGACCACTTAGAAAAATAAAGCTAGCACATGCATCATTTTGTTAATTGAATCAAGATCAACTCCACATAAAAGAAGCAAATCATCAGCATACATCATAAGGTTTAGTTCCTTACATCTGTGATGAAATTTAAAGCCACCATTGCACGATATTAGCCTGCTTAATAGCTTGGAGAGACATTCCATGGCAAGAGGGAACAAGTAAGGGGATAAAAGATCTCCTTGCCTAATCCCCTTGGCTATTTTGAAAGGAATGGAAGGTATCCCATTCACTAGTACACTCAAAAAAGGAGTACGAATACAAGTCATAATCCATTGAAAAAATTTGTGGAGGAGATGCAATGCTTTAAGACATAATTATATGAAATCCCAACTAACAGTATCAAAATCTTTAAAGAAATCCATCTTAATTAAGCAACTATTAAGTTTTTTACTAGAATGATAGTCTTTCAATAATTCTTGTAAAAGAAAAATGTTGTCTCCAATGTTTCTATCAAGAATAAAGCACCTTCAATAGAATTAACAATATCTAATAATGCCAAATCGATTCTTTCAGCAAGGAGTTTTGTGATCACCTTATAAATAATATTGCAACAAGAGATGGGACTGAAATCACATATTGTACAGGGATTTTGTTTTTTTGGAAACAAACAAATAAAGGTGTGATTGATTTCTTGAAGCATTTTTGAAGAATTAAAAAGCTCCAAAACAACCTTAATGATGAGCTTTCTAGTGATTTCCCATGTATGCTGGAAGAATGAGGCATTAAATCCATCAGGTCCAGGAGACTTTAAAGGGTATAAACTGAAGAGAATTCTTTTAACATCATGTTTAGTGGTAGGAGAGATCAAAGAATCGTTGATGCCTTGATCAATACTGCCGTCAAATAGCCTTAAAACATTGGAGCTTGGCAAAGTAGAGTTTGTTGTCCCCATAAGATCAATAAAATAGCTTCTAGCTACCTCCATAATACTTTTAAAATCAACATTTTCCCTTCCATTGTTGTCTTGAAGCTTAGGGATCTTATTGACATTCCTTCTAGCTAATAAGAAGGAATGAAAAATTTTTGTAATTGAGTCCCCCTCCTTTATCCAATTTAGTCTAGTTTTCTTCTTAAAACATAATTTTGAAAATCGAAAGCATCCTGATATTCCTAAAGGAACTTTACCTCTACCTGCCTGAAATCAGAATTGTGAGGAAATTCATTATAGGATTTCTGTGCAAAAGTGAGTTTCTAAGAGATTGAAGGTTTAAAATTCTGCTTAGCAAAAATTTCTTAACAACACCTTTCATCCTTCTTAGCTTCTGCATGAGCTGATAGGATTCAAAGCCAATCACTTTCGAGTTCCAACAGCTACTGAATATTTCATGAAAGCCTTCCATACCTGTAATAGTTTTCTGAACAGGGTACCTATTATTTTACATTCAATCAACATCTGTATCAACATAAAAGAACAGTCGGACATCAAATTTTCTCCAAAGTGCACAAAGGAGTTTGGAAACTGGTTAAGCCAAACAAAATTCACAAGAGTTCTATCTAACTTTTTCCTTATGAGCAAGTTACCATGTTGATTATTAGAACATGTCAGAAGTCTACCAGTGAAGATGAGATCCACTTTCATAAAAAAGTCGGACAAATATTTTGTCAGCCCTAAGTCAAATCTCCTCCCACCCTCAATTTTAGTGGAATTAAGAGAGCAATTAAAGTCCCTAACTACAAGCCAAGGATTTTGGATTTTGAGTTGAATGTTCTGCAGGTTCAACCACAATGTCTCTTTGATAGCCAAAGTTGGAAGTATAAACTGGAGATATATCAAACATAGTATTCAAGTTTCGCAACTGATATTGTAGATGCAGCAGTTGATTAGATTCTTCAATCACATGCACTCCAATCAGATCAATATTATAAAGGCATATGATTCTTCCATTATAGTGTGAGCTATAATTGGAATAGAGCTCCCAATTTGCACCCAAAAATTTTGAGCCAAAAAGTGTAAGAGGGTCTTTTATTTTAGTTTCAAGAAGACCTCTTAAAGCGAGTTTCTTGTCCTTCACCACCTCTTTCACCACATTCTTTTTTAGAGGATCATTCATCCCTCTAGTGTTCCAAACTAGGATTGACATGTGAAGGGCAATCCCTTTTATTTTTCTGCTTCCCTTTTCTCCTAGCTGATCTCCTTTTAGAATTATTGGATTGCATTTTAAGTTCTTCTGCTTCAGAGTTAGAAGCTGATATAACTGAAGTATGACTTTTTATTGCTTCACATTCCAAAACAATCTCCTTATTCCCATCTCTGATATTATTATTAGAGGTTTCTCCCTTTTCTTGGCTATCTATTCATTTCAGGACAACAGTTGCTTATGGCAATAAGAAGTTAGGAGTAGCTTTAATACCAACCTTATCATTTACAAATGTCTTCTATACTATCACTTCATCTTGTATATAAGAGCTAGGATGTTCACCAGTATCAACAACCACAACTTGTCTAGCTTCTTTACTTGTATTGATATCTTGAGCTGTAGAAGAGACACCTGAATCAACTTCCAATAATTCACCATACCATCCAAATTTAAAAACTTTAGTAGTGGGAACCCATTTTTTAGTGGAATTACTAGGTTTCTATAGAGAGGCTATTAGTATTTAAGCTTTTTCCATAGTATAACCTAGCCTTAAAATAGGAAGACTGTTAGGGAAAGGAGTACTTTTCTATATTTCAATGCATATCTTAGCATAGCATACTCTTTGCATAGTGGTTGTTTGAGTATCTGTACATATAGGTTCCCCTAATGAGCTAGCTAAACAACTTATGACCTGTTTGGTTTAAAGAATGGAATAGATAGGGAATAGAATAGTTATTCCTAAGAATAGAAAAGATGAGGAATAAAACATAATTAGTATTACTTTGTTTGGTTTAGGGAATGGAATACAGAAAGAATTTCTAGTCCAATATTTGGTTTAAAAATATAAACTTGGAATAAGAAAGGAATAAGTAACAAAAAGACCAAAATGTCCTTATCATTATATTATTATTATTATTATTGTTATTATTATGATTATTATTATTATTAACTTTATTATTCTTATTATTATTAAATATTGTTATAAATTCTCTACTTATTATTAAATTTATCAATTTTTATTCTT
>JAOSBP010000005.1:24158048-24169433 GCA_027563825.1 Erythroxylum mucronatum
ACTTACCCAAACCATTCTGATGTGATTATGTGTTTATGTTATGATAACATGTTTGATGCATTCATGTTTTGAAAATTTTGAATTTGACTACATGATAAGACTTTGAGAAGAACGTGCTTTATGGTTTTTAATGAAAGTTTTCTATGACAAGTAAACTGTTTTCAAGGTTTTTGCTTATTCTTTTGTTATAAATTGTTTCGATTGTGTTTGTTCTATTGACTTCCATATTAAAAGGGTGAAGTTAGAGGAATAAGTTTTGTTTTGATGTTTGACTGTTGTAGGCATGCCACCCTTGTGAGATGATGCCTAATAAGGGTTCATGGAAATAACCCTACAAGGTGATATGCACTTGCATGCTCAAGTTAAGTAAGATGATATTCGCAAGAGTTGGGTTCCGGAATCAAGTGGAGTCCAACATTTGTGATATCAAAGCAAGCGTTGGACTCCGGATATAAGCAGTGTCCAACATTTGTGGTATCAAAGCAAGAAGATAAAGCTATGATGGTTAAAGAGATTTCAAGGAACCACGCTCAAGTATTATGGTATTCGGAATAGTTGGATTCTGGAAACGGGATCCAACAGTTGTGGTATTAGAGCAAGGGTTAGGTTCTAGAAACAAGCGGGATCCAACATGAGTGGTATCAGAGCAACAGTTGGGTTCGGAAAACAAGCGCTGCCCAACACCTTGTTTCTATTCCCTCCTTACACAGACAACAAATTTGGTCCAGATTTGGGATCAATTGAAGTCTATCTATCGTTGCTACTCTGTTCCTAACTACTAGCCATAGGAGGAAAGTTGTACTTGATCTAAGTATATTATTCTAGGAAACCTTACCCCAGTGATCCTCTTGATCTGAGTGATAAACCCATTTCCTATAGGTTTTGCTAGAAAAGCTCACAATAGGAGTTCCATGCTATAGATAACAATCCTGAGAGTTAGAATCAGTTTCAGGTGTTGGATTGTAGCACTCTTCTCCCGCAAGACACATATCTAACATCATGAGTGATATCCGAGTCTGTGCCCCGCGAGGTTGGCATGCTAGAACACTCAATCAGTCAAAAATCGGTATAAATTTTTTTTGAATAACAAACATACATACCTTTTTGCGAAAATATACATTCAAATCTGGCCCACTTTATTCGTAATTTTTTTCAATTATAACAATACAATCAACAGAATTTTCAATAGCTGTTTGGGCTCTTTCACAAATACAAAACACTTTAGTCATAATGTCTTTACATTACAACATAAATCATATACACATTTTACAACACTGTCAAAATATATAATTTGATACAAAAGTTGCGGAATATACAATTCAATACAAAAATAAAGAAATACAATGTAGACGTGAACTGATCTCGACCTCTATCCCTTACTTGTTGTAGGTATACTCTCGTTTGTCTAACGTGGTATTCTTCTAATCTTGCTTTTCTTCTTCGGACCTGTATTGGTAAAATGGGCATAACTTTCACTAGGGATATCGGATTAAGGTCGTTTAAAGACCGTTTCGAAGAAGGCTTCTAGGTCTATAACTTCCATGAAGACCTCATAATGATATTTTGCTTCAAAAGGGTCAAAATTGCCAATCAATGCAGCTGTCCCAAATGTCCATCCTATACAGCTTCACAAACTTCTAATTATCATAACTTTCAACTCCGATGTCCAAAAATTTCATACTATATACCGTTGGAAAGCTAAGAGAAAGATATACAACTTTTATGAAGACAATTTTATCAAAATCTTCCTAGATCAATATAGCTTTTTCCCTGAAGTCAGAACATAATATATACATTCATCCAACAATGTACTGCACCCAGTTCCCAATTTCATGTCAAACTTTGAGACTCTTAAAGACAAAATTTAAATTCAATGTCTTCATGAAAAATGTAACTATATGTCTCTAGTTTAATCTAATTTAACAATAATCTCATTTGGATAACTATAGAAGAAGTTATGGCTAAACGATTGAATCATACTTAGTGAACATTTTCCAGTCAAGCATCTTCAAACTTTCTAGATTTTGCACCTAACATAACTTGTACCAATATCACCCTTTTCTACTTCATTTACTCCTCATTCTCAACTTTATTTCAACTCGTTATCATCCATAAAATTCATGATCTATATGCAGTCATTAACCATATACAAAGCATATTTGAATCACTCCTTCAATCTCATTTCCACACTCATCCATTAACACCAAACAAGTCATATACTCGTCTCTATATTTATCAACTTCCAATTCTCATTAAAACATCCTTTTCACAACCAATCCATATTAAGAACATCTATAGCATACTCATAGTTTCTTACGCATCATAACCAACATCAATCGTCTATAGAATAACACCTATCCATTATTCAGTATTTATATGAAACAAAACATCAATATATATATGTTCATTTCTTCATCAACGTTCTAGCATATACAAAACTCCCTTTTCATAACCATTCAACCTCTAAAACATCTCAATAAAAAAAGAAATTTACATACTCTTCATCACTCACGACACATACATATGCAAAACACCATTTCATGACATTAACATCTAACTATCATCATAATTGCTTCATTTAACAAAACCCATGATATTTAATAAGCTACTTACTTGATTTAGCTCCAAACTCTTGAAAATCTTCAAGATCTCTCTTAACCCTAGCTCCCTTCTCTTACACATACATCGTTAATAAAAGGTTGTAGGGTTAGGTCTTTAGTAACAAAATGGAGAAGAGAACAAATCTTGGAGAACAAGGTGAAAGAGCTGGTCCCAAAACTCAGCATGGTGAGGGTGAGAGTGAGTTTCGTAAGTGAAGAAGAGGAAGATGAAGAAAAAGAAGAAGTAGATGGAGAGATGTAGCATATGTCAGGAATGGGCAAGTAAAAGACTATGGGGTGGTCTTTAATTGGTTAAAATAATAGTAAGTGATGAAGGTAGTGACACTTGTCATTTTCTTAAGGTCCCACTTTTGGTCTTTTATTCTATTAGTCCATTTACCTCTAAATTTTCAAACCCAAATTTTCAATGACATAAGTCAATAAATCTCAAAGTCATTTATAAGAATTTCCATTGCTATTTGACTTTTATTTCTACTATTATTCATCAATTGTTCTACCACTTGACATTTTTCCTAGTTTAAAAATACCCAAATTTTCAGAATTATCCTAAATTCACCAAAAATTCTACATCCCTAAATATACCCTCCAAATTAATTTTCAATACCTAACAACCAAAATTCTCAATAAAATCACATTTATAATTAATTATACCTAGAATGCCAATGAATGCATGTATAGATTTTAAAGTGTGCAAAAATTTTGAATCGTGTGCGTGTATGCTAACAATATGCATATACATGAAATGCATTTTCCTAATCTCTCATTGCTATTTTCTCAATTACAGAAATTTAGGGTTCTAACCCTTAGTGTAGGAACAGGATGTTACATGGATTGTATCAGGAAATTGTAACCAGTCATTTTGGTGAATAAGAACAAAAACCTTGGTTTTGTGATCTAGCCCTAGAAAAGTAGATATCGCATTAGGATTTAGGGAAAAGGGGACCAAATCTAGTCCAATTGTCATGCCATAAGAAATCAGTCTTTCCATTTCCAATTTTGCAACAAACATCATTAACTACTTCATCCCTTTTTTAAAAAATATGATTAAGGAACCAAAAATAGGATGATCTAGTTAAGAGGGACCATATATTGTTCCCTCTCAAAAAGTAACTATAAAGCCATCTCATCCGCAATGAATGCTTGTCTTGAATCATTCTCCAAAATATCTTTATCAAAAAAGACATTATTGGCAACTCTTAGAGAAATGATTCCTAACAACCCTTCTCCTTTGGTTTACACAAATTTGCCCATTTGACTTTAGGAAAGCCTAAACGTCCATTTTCTTTACCCTATAAAAAATCTCTCATCATCTTCTTTATGGCTTTGACCAATTTCATTGACTAGAATTTTACCAATCTTTATCCTTTAAAGATTGGTTTATATCTTTATCCTTTAACTAGTTCACCCTATCCTTTGGTTTCAAGAGAGAATTATGCATTTGAAGAGCTGAATTATACTTCTCAAGTTTGGTGACTTCGAGTTGTCTTAGCTCCTAGTTATAAGGTTCATCACAACACTTAGTTTGGATTCTCCTTAAGGCTTCTTTAGCTTTCTAAAGTCTCTATTATTTATTCAAGTAAGAGTCTTTGAAGCATGCTTTTAAGCCTTCCCCAACTTTCTATAGTTTCCTTATTAATTACTAAGCCTTACAACGTTCCACTTTTATATCCAAACTTGCTTTACCCACTTTTATAAACCCTTTCTTTTTTTATAAGGAAATTAATAATTGTGGATGGAGCTCTGGGTAGTGACTCAGTGTTGAGATTAAGGACTTCAATTAATGAATGATTTAAGCATATTGGTGGACTTAAAAATGTATAAGAGTTTGGGTAATATACTAACCAATGCTAGTTCATAAGATCTTTATTGATCTTTTTCCTAGTGAGCCACACTTCTTGCTGCATATTACACCATGTGTACACCTCTCTAACATAACTCAAGCCTAGAACTCACAGTTGATTAACCACCTATCTCATTTTTTTAATTCCTTTAAAGTTAACTTTTAAACTTTTAGCCTTTGAGGGATTTAAAATACAGTTCATGTGTTCCTTAGATAACTTTCAATACCTCCAATAGTTTGGTTCTCTAAAATTTTAGGTTTTTAGCATATATAAAGGCTACGTCAAAAGGATCCATAGACCATTCCAAGTTACAAGTGAGATGGAATAATTGATTAGTGCATAGGATGTTAGAAACTTCTATGAAATTCTCATTGTATGTAACTATAATCTTACCATTGTAATGTTGTAAGTGAATGGACAAGATCTTCTAATTAGTAACGAAGAAACTTAAGTTGTATTTCACTTTTTCTACTTTTATTTTCATCTATAAGAACCCTAAAATCCATGTCTTTTTTCTTGATAATATCCTTGAAATTCTCTTTTCATTGAAGGATATTCATCCATCTAATATTCCAAACTAGGATTGTCATTACTAAAAGACTAAGAGACTAAGACCTAAGTTAAAGACCTAAAGTCTAGCCTTACCTTTCCTCTTTTCTAATTTTTTGCCTGAGCGAGAACAATCTTTATAAAGTCCTTTTCCATATTAGACTAAATTGCCCCTTGATCTTGGGAAATATCCAGTATCTTATGTAGTTCTATATTTTTGGAAGATCAACGTGCCTAAAGAAGTTTAGCCTTATCATTTGCTTATTAATCACTTCAAGAATTGTTATAGTATGAGGAATATCCCGTTGTGGCTACAAATTCTTATTCTTATTTGTACCTAATTGATAAGGTGAGGAATCCCCAATTTTTTGAGTTCCCTAGTCCTTGTTATTTTCATCATCATTTAACTCTTCTTTAGGACTGGCCTTATCTGGGTCTTAATCATTCACCTGATGTAGTTCTTGGTTAGATTATCCTCTATTTGCCCTATAAGTTCATTGTAACAACATGTAGAAAATCTTCTACCTGTAGTTCTCCATATCTTGGTCTAGGTCTACCATATAGGTTTTTAGTTATAAGAGATCTGGATTTTTGCTTTGGCTAGTGCTCCATTATCATCCAACTTTATGATTTGTACTGCTTCAAGAAGTACCTCATATTTATTCACCTCCTTATATATCCTAGCATAACAGGATCGATCCATTCTATTAGTTTGTAAAACTAAACTCGTAGGCTTTCCTATGGTGTTGACGATGTAGCACAGACCTTTTATAGTCTAGTATTCGACTAGTACAATGTGGGAGTTTTTTTAGAGTGATATTGCTTTAATTTTTTCCTTGATCAATTCTAGACTAGGCCTCCATTTATGTTTGAACATTGCTTTGTGCTTAATTGATTATACATTTACACTTAGTGACTAATGCTATGAAATGTTTAAGACATTCACTTTAGTTCATATTTGGTTTTATGTACAATTCAGAAGCGAAAGAACTAAAGTGAGTAGAAAGAATAGTCTTTGAGCCATCTTCTTAAGATTCACACTCACTTGTCTTTATAGAACAAGAAAGAGAAGTATTAGAGGAAGAGGAGACAAGAAAATGCCATGAAATGAAGAATATATGATGCAAAGTGCCATGTCGTGCATCACAAGTCACGACTATACATCACATGTCATGGTCATGACTCATCAAGTCACACCTATGACTCCATGGTCATAGTTGTGAGCTTCAAATGATCAATTCATGGCCATGACTCAAAGGTTCACAGCCGTGACTTTTGGCACTTGGGCACCCAAAACCTAATTTTTATATAAATAGAACATTTGCAGTCAAAAACTTTATGAATCATTTTGGGACACAAATAAGGGGCAGAGCACAACTCCTTTTGAGACCTGTGGAGGGTTAAGCTTCTCGAAACTAATTCGGAGGTGAAATTGACATTGAAGACACATTTTGGGCATCCCTCCATTATGTTTGTTGTTATTTCTCTCTTAGGGATTGATTTTGTTATCCTATGTTTATTGTTTGTGTGTTATATAAGAATGATTGAATACTCTATTTGATTGTTTTTATGTATGAACCCATTGCTGGAATCGAACACAATACGTAATCGTTATGTTTACTATTTGTTAGTAGCAACTAATGATTTTGAATCATTAGGGATAACATAATATAGGTTAAATGACCCGAGCTTGTGTGATTGTTGCCTATATTAGTTTGTTTTCCTTATTAGTAATGTCCGATTAAATCTGGAAAGCTTGTTTTAGGTTGTCTGATAACTAGGTTTAATTAAAGAGCTTATTTTAATTAAACATGACCTAAGAAAAAATTGGAATTAATACAACTTGTTGTTAACCTATGATCAATAGTTGCTACGAGAGGTATGAAAATAACAAAACGATGAAATATGCTTATTCATATATAGGCCGAGATTGAACCAAAGATCAGATCCTTAATGCATTCATCATTTTTTAAAATCATTTTTGAATGTTTTCTTTAACTTATTTTTGTTAGTTTAGTTTCAATTTATTTTCTGATTTTAAATTAAACCAACACCCCCCCAATAACCTAAACAACAATTCTTTTCATTTCAAAAGCTTTACACACACTGTCTGTGGGATCAACCTAGACTCATCACTAGCTATAATTTTAAGTCTAGTAATTTTATGTAGTGTTATGATGCACTATCAATAGGCTAACTCGTATATGTTATGGTCCTTCTTTAAGGATCTCCATCAAATAAACATCATTAGAGAATTTAAACACAAAGGCGTCCTCTTTTGTATGAAGAATCTTTTCCTGACCTTTTTTTCCCTACCTCGCTACTACCTAAAGTTGAACCTGAGGGAAGAAGGGTCTTTTCCATATGAAATACCCTAAAAGAGAAGAGGACCAAAATGATGCACCTACTTAAAGGACTTCAATCAGGAGAGAGATAACCCCATTAACCAATAGGCTCTAAAAATGAGTAAGCTTGTCCCTTCTCAAAGACGTTGCAACTCTTTCACACCAAGGTTTAGGCTTTTTTGAAGCTCCTTTCTCCCTTTCCTTGTTACAAGAATCCATCTTTTCTCCAAATCTCTCCTTCTCCATTTTTGTGTGCTAAAGAATGAAATTCATCCCCCTTAAAATTGTTGTTTAAGTTTAGAGACTCATCATTTGAAAATTCATCATTGTAACTCTCATCTAAAACTAGGAATAGCAAAATTGGCACGGCCCAGCCTGGCCTAGGTTGATCGGGTCACGGGCTAAAACTGCTCAGCCAAACCAGGCCATAGGCTGTGGCCCGACGTGAAGGTATAAATGACGTCGTTTTTAATTTTTTTAAAAATAAGTTTGGGCTTGACCAGGCCAACCCTCCTATGGCCCATTAGGTTGGGGTCCAATCCACGGGCTGACCAGCCCGTAGGTGGAGCCGAGCCCTGCCAAGAGCAGCCCAAGCCTAATCCAGCCCAATACCATCCCTATCTAAAACTCCTAGTGATCTCTGACCCCTTCCAAAAGCGTTCCCACAGGATTCCCCCTAAAAAACTAGAAAATCTTGTGGCATCTTAGGCTATAGCAAAGCCTTTTAACCAAAAGGAGAAATTTGAAGAAAATTAATTGAGTACATAAGCATAATTACTTTAGTTCTAGAAAATACAGAACATTCATACATATTAATAAGATATTTAATGACAATAAAAATTAAAAATAAAACTAAACTAAAGAAAAATCAAGCCACTAGAAATAAATCAAAACAATTAATCAAGAGAAAAAAAAGATTGAATAAGCATTTAGAAAAGAGCCTCACTAGTATCATCTTTGTGTTCATGATTCAATTTACTGAAAAGAATGTAAAATCTGGAATGGAAATTTTTCTTAACTTATAAAATTGGTCTCTCTCGAGTTACCACCACCAATTCTCAAAGTTGATTAACCAATATCTCTATTCGATTAAAACTTTATAGGAACTCATTAGACTTTATGAAAGTTACTAAAAGGTTCAACCTTATCTCTAAAGAGTTTATGTATGCTTATTTCAAGTACCCCAAGCAACTCGTAATATCTAATATTTGGGCTACTCATATGTATGTTCTCTCGATCTTCCATATACAAATTAAGATATGATCTAATTGGTAACTTTAATTACATCATCATTAAAAACATTCAAAGATATTTCTCAAAACTAAAAGTCACATCATAAACAAAATTGAATAATCTATATAAAGACAATAACTAGGGTTCCTTCCTATCTTGACATATGAAATAATGATCGAATCATCATGTTGTTAGGCCAATAATCACAATCAAAATAAAAAAGAAATAAAAATAGATTAAGAGTTCATATTATCTCTATTTGTTGATATGATCCGAAATTAGGGTAAAATTCAATCTTCTCTCTTAAAAGCAAGGTCTTATTCTCCTCCTGGTAGATAACCTAATCTAAAATATAAAAAATGCCAAAAGTCTCTTTCAAACTAAGTTTCCACATCTATTTATATAAAATTTGCACCTCAGACAAGGTTTAGGGTATAATTGTGTCCTCATTCATTTTTTAACTTCTTTTCTAAAAGGGGACCAACATCTAACATGCTTGTATCATAGGTTGTGTATCTTCTATTTCTTTTTTAAAGAGGGAAATAGACTACGACACACTCATGTCTTTAGCTGTGTATCTTTCTATTTCTTTTTCCTAAACTTACATAGGTTAGGATATGACTATATCTTACATCTTACATCTTCAAAAAATGTCTTTTATTACACAACCTCCCTTTAGTCGTGTATTAAACCGTCTGATAAGGATGAAATATGACATTTTTTCCTGCTTATATTTAATTATTTAGACCTACTTTATGTCTAAATATACATATTATGACTATATATGTTTATTCAGGAAGCAATTGGAGGTGATAATTGTAAAATAAAATTATTAGGACAATTATGGACTATTTAGATACGTTAGAAAAATAAGAATAAAACTTGGGATAAGATTTATCAAGAACTATAGTGAGCTACAAGAAAATCATAATTCATGGTTTAACAAACTCTGCCCCATCCTTGAGTGCCAGTCTATGTGCAATATATATGAAATACAAGAAGCTACATGAATTTAGTCATGGGCATATCAGAGACTATGGCGGACTAAGCAACCTTTTCATCTGTCCACTCTTGAGAACGACTATTATATGGTGAAATTCCAGTCGAAGGAGGACTATGTTATGGTTCTGTCCTAAGGCCCATGGTTAGTTTTCGGACAATGTTTGACGGTCCAGCCGTGGACCGCAACCTTCGATACAATTGAGCCATTTCTGATGGATGTTTCAACATGGATTAGGCTCCTAGGATTGCCGTCACGGATGTACGTTCACGATGCTCTTACGACGATCGACAATCAAGTGGGGAAGGTTATTAAAGTGGATTTCAATGCGACAGTGGCTACCAAGACGCGGTTTGCTCGTATTGCGGTCTGCGTCGACTTACGGAAAGTGTTACCATCCAAAATCAAAATTAATGGCCGGCTTCAAAGAATTGAATACAAGTCGCTGTCATTTTTATGTTTTCATTGCGGTAAGTATGGTCATTTTAAAGATACTTGTCCGTGTAACAATGTTGGTGTTATGCAGGGCGAGATGCAGGTGGCTACAGGCAAGAATTTGATGCCGGAGACTCAGGCGACACTAGAGGCGCAGGTCAAACGGGTCAAAACGGAGGACTACGGGTCATGGATGGTGGTAAAGCGTAAGCGCCGGGTGATTCCCACGAAAGGAAGCATTTAGAAAAGTGATGCTCCAAGGGCGAAATTTAAGGGTTCCAGATTTGATCTTCTGGCTGGTCAAGAAGAGAATGAGTTGGCGATGGACCTTTTAGGCAAGGCTTCTGCTCCCAGCGATTCTTCTCTAATGGCTACTCGTGTTCATAACATTCGGAAGGCACCGACCGGGTCCACGAGCAATCCTAAAGGCAAGAAGAATGCCTACGAGCCAGACTCGGAGGCTCACAAGTAAGCCAATACTGTTGGCCATATGAGGAAAGGCTCGGCGGTTATAAATTTACAGAAGGTGGCCGATGGGGTGGCCCAGATAACAAATGAGAAGCAGCCCAGCCTAATGGGCACGGTCTCTGCGCCCGTGGTGCCTATGGAAATGGAGGCACAGGTCCATGATAATGTTGTCTTTGTCTCGGATCGGACCACTGAAGATCAGAGAGGGGCGATCGATGGCGCCAAGTTTAGGGAAATTATTTCTCAGACTCAATTTCAAGCTTGCCAGATGGGGTCGTCTTTAGATCCGAAGCACAACTCGGTTGTTAGAATGGAAGACAACTGCTCTCCTAAATAGGTGCCACCCCCTCATTCTACCCAAAAGTGGCCTAAAAAGGCCAAATCGATAGTCACTGTCTCGCCGATCCATTCCCCAATTGTGAAGCGTGGTTGGCCAAAGGTTGTCCACCCAGTTCTTCCAGTGCCAAAGGCCATAGGAGACGCTGAGTCGTCTGCGGCTTCTGCGTGTATCTCAGAGGCAATTGCAGCTATGGTTCGAACTGTCGATAATCTGTAAATTGCGATGTCGGTGGCTTCAGGCTCGGGCAATGATCCGGAGCAAAATGGGGTTCTATTTGCCAATCCGAACTGATCACAGTGCCACTACACAAGTGTCTTGCTCCTTTGCTTGCCTGTTTCTAATGTTTTCTATGGATTTTACAAATTTTGTTTGGAATTGTCAAGGATGTGGCAATTCAAAATTTCACCGTTTTCTTTCTAAATATAGGAGAGAGCATCACATGAATCTTGTTGCGCTTCTGGAAACACGGATTAGTGGTCAGAATGCAGACTCGGTTGTTGCAAAATTGGGCTATCCATCTGAAAACAAGGCTCCCGATGATGTAAAAAGAAAG
>JAOSBP010000005.1:24197849-24211663 GCA_027563825.1 Erythroxylum mucronatum
GAGCCACTTATTGCTGAACTCATGTCGATCAGAGAAGCGTTATCATGGCTGAAAGACAAACAAATAGATCATGTTGTTGTGGAGTCGGATTGTTTGTTAGCTATACAAGCGCTTACAAATTCGTCTGTTAATCGTTTTGAGATTGGAATGCTGGCTTTGGACTGTTTAGCTTTCAAGCGTTATTTCCTTCCCTTGTCCTTCCAATGGACGCGCAGGATTGCCAATAGGGTGGCTCACTCTTTAGCTCGGGTAGCCTTATTGTATGCAAACCTTCATAGCTAGGAAACTTGTCCTCCTTGTCTAGGTCCTATTTTATTGTTAGATAATTCTGCTTGTAATCCATCTGATAGGGAAAGGCTTGTAGGATCTGGGTGTATGGGATAAGCCTGCTGGCTTGGGTTTAGTTTTTAGCCTTTCGTTTTATGGGTTTTCTCGTCAAAAAGAAAAGAAAAGAAAAGATATAGCTTAATCTGCATACAGTGATGATTATGAATCAGAAAGATAAGAAGGTAGCGTGGAAATGTCTCTAACCATTTTGATAAAAGCAAAATCCATTATCAATAAAGATAGAATCTACTTTTTGAAAAATTGGTATAATGTAATTTTTGTTAAGTTAGAATCCATACTTCAAGTTCGTTTGTATAAATAAAAATCTTAGGATAGTAGAAGGGGGCATGAGGTATTCTCTATATATCTCACCTTTTGTAATCTCCTCTCTTATGAAATAAAACTTTTGCAGAAATAAATCACAATTTTCATTTTAAACCTTATTCTTCTCCTAGATCTTTGGTACAAAAAACCCAGTGAAGCTATGGTCAAAACATTAAAGAAATGGGTAAGGAAGCATATTTGATCCTTTAATTTGGGAAGTATAATTGTGTTTTGCATGCTGTTAATGACTTTTTATTTCCTAGAAAATTCTCTATATGATTGTCTAGATAACGTTTAGATTCTATAGATTCTATAAACAAAATAATTGCTTCAAACATTTCTTTGTTTGAAGAAGTTATTGACATTATAACAAATAATAATAATTTAGAAGAAGAAGAATGAAGATTTACTTCGAATCTTTTTAATTTTTTTATATTATTAGTAGTGTAGATATGATAAAAAGTTTTATTTTCTTGCTTGATGATCATTGTGGTTGTTTTTTTATTTTAGAGTTGTATTTGATTTTTCTCTAAATGTAATAATATTCATAAAAATAAAGAAATATATTATATCAAATTTATATTATTATGATTTCTTAAGATATGGTTGGATTAAAGTAAAAAATTGTATAATATAATATATTAAGAGACTATTTTATAATTTCATAAAATTTAGAGACTATCTTGTAATTTTAAAATTTTATTTGAAATAATGCCTTGTATTGACCAGAAGGTCACAATTTTGAATTACGGAAACAATTTCTTTGTAAAAAAAATAAGAGAAAAGATGCTTTCATCAATGGATCTTATATACCCTCACAAAGCGAAGTACCTTGTGCACTGAGTATGTTGACTAATTGACTAGTACTTGGTGTTAACCGATATTGATACTATATTACTATATTTCAACTAAATTCAATATCAAATTTGGTATAATAATTATAAGAATGGTAAAGTCCTTGTAGGTAAGACATTAGATACAAATATAATAGAATTTGAAGAGATTATGGTACCTGGTTTGCTTATAATTTAGTAACGTCGTAAAGGCAAGAGCGCATGAAAAGAACACAAAATAAGGCCGAGCGGAAGCTGTTTAAAACGACTGTAGGTTATATGCCGAGAGATCCATGTGCACTTGGGAAGCAATCGACAGCTCTGTTCATATGTCATCAAACACCGCCTGGAAAAAGAAACTGCCTGAGCAGGACTGGAGCGTCTGGTTCAATAACTTGTGCTGTGCCTTGGAAATTCAATTGGTCAGTACATGCCATTACTTGTCCTGCCTGCAGATGTTAAGCTGAATGGAATTCCTAATTTCTTCAAGTTTAGACCTTTAATTAACCTTTTCATATTACCTAAATCTGGGTGAATTTAGACAAGATAATCATAATTGAAGGAGCGTGCATTATTGTGATAACTTTATCAGATCGTCTTCTCTCCATGATCAATTCAGTCACTCTAGATGGACCTTTTTTTTTTTTTTATTCGAGGAAACTCTACATGCAGCCAAGTGGGCTCATTTTTCAGAGAGCAAAGTGGCTACACCCCAACAGAAGACCAAGCGATTATACCCCAGAGGGCATACTAACATGCACTACAGTAATGCTCTTTTTATCTATAATTTTCCAACATATCTTTATAATACAGAAAAAAGAAAAAACAGGAAATATTACTGATTAAAACATATAAACTAACCCAAAAGTGAATCTTTTTTTTAGTGCAAATTAAGATTTACATGCTACTGCTATAAATAAAAAAATAAAAAAGGGGACAGGAAATCATCCAGCGAAACTTTACATTTTGTTTTTACCGCTTGTCTTTAGCTTGAATTTAAACAACCCCGGCCGCTCCCACTCCAAGAGTAGCCGGCCTATGCGGCTCAATCTTCCGGTTTTTCCAGAAACAACCATCCGGTGCAAGCTTAGCCGCCGATCTCATTGGCTCCGACTTGCAACGTGTGAGCACAAACGGTTCATAAGCCTTGCCTCCTAAGAGCTTCTGCCCAATCACCGTCGCCATAGACTCTGCGCCGCCGACTCGTGGCGGCGGTTTGCATGGATACGAACAAGAAGACCTCGGCGGCTGTTGCAGGGTATTGTTAGCCGGCAGTGGAGGAATAGAGTCACGGCTAACTCTTCTCTTGATGGGATCATCACCACCGTTGTTTTTGTTGACCGAGGGCCTACAGTGCTCTGGCATTCGTTTAATGAAGTCGGTACTACACACCCATGTCTCCTTGGATACCTCCATTGACAGCTTGGGCTCACACATCATGAGTAGCAAGCAATCTGGCAATAATGGCTCACTCTCTCTCTCCCTTGACTTGACATAAGTTTGCCTGGCTTCGGGTTCGGATCTTTCATGGGTCATCATCGCCTCTTCTTTCTCTTCCCTTGACCAATCTGCAAGTTCCAGCTCTTCATGAACTAAGGTTTGAGGTTGTCGGGGTTCTTGGCCTTCCATGTTTTGGACAACCTCTTGTTTAAGCTCTACTGACACTGGAATTTCAATTTCTTGTGCTTCTTCTTTTGTTGGGTTCTGCTCGTCCCAATCTTGTTGAAATTGGAGCATCTTTTCTTCATTTTCATCATTCTGCAAGTATCCTGTATCTGATATTTTTTCAAGTAAAGAATCATCGTATAAATTATCTTCTGCTACCACTGGCTCACTCACCTCTTGTTCTAGGTTTATTGCTGAAGTTACTGCTTGGAGTTCAATATCTGGTCTTTTCTCTTCATCACCATCTTCACTCTCCAAAAGCGCCAAGCTTTTTTCAGCTTCCTGAATTTGATGCTCGTCTTCAGTTGTTTCACAAGAACGCAACTCTTCACATATCAGGACTTGTTCTTTATTATGTTGCAGTCCTTGCTCAACTTTCCTTTCCTTTTGTTGGTTTTTGTCATTCCCACCATCTTCAACTACCTCTTCATCCACCTCAGTAACATCCTCTTCCACTTTGGGAGCAGGGGCTTCCCAAAACTTGTTAGCAAGAGCAGCCATTCTCACAGGGTCAGATCTGCACCTCATCAGTAACAGAGCATTCTTCGGTGGAATGCAAATGCTAACCCTTGCTTCCTCTTCCTGACCGCTCCCACTTCCTCCCTCAAAGTTTTCGTCTTTAAACTCAATCTCCTCAAACACATGCCTCCTATAACTCCTCCTGTATCTACTACTCTCTTCTCTTTCATCCTCTTCTCCAACCACCAGCTCTATCTCTCTTCCCTTCCCATCTGCTTCTTGAACCGCCACCAGCCACCTTGTAAACACTGCTCCGCATGACCTATCGTTCCCTGAATCCGTCACTGCCTTCTCGTCCTTCCCTTTCTCGCTTGCCATACATGAAGAACGGCAAGGAAGAAAGCAATTAAATTCAGCCCCGAATGCCCTTAATGCTTCACATATTGTCAAAGGAAAATATACCCATTTCCGGTTTCTAAGTGGCAAGCATTCACGAGGTTGTTGGTGGTTCAAAAACTGATGGTTTACATGATTTTGGCTATTATCTGGATTCTCACTTGCTTCAACATTGTGGTCGTCGTCGTTGTTGTTGTTTTGCTCTATTCTTCTAAAACTCGGTTCTCCTCTTCTGGTCGATCTTTTTCTCAATTTCTTGCCTTGTTTCTTGGTCTTGACTCTCACTTGACCAATACAGGTGACTTTGGGAGAGGATGGTTCGGGGTTTTCGAAACCACAGCCGCGTTTCTTGGCATTGGAAGTGGAGAACATAGGAGACGCTTGACCACCTCTCATGCTACCGTTGCTACGCAGCCTTCTACTAAGAGAGTTGGAGAGCGAGATTTGTGACGTCGGCTCTCTGGCACGACCCGGGCTGAGAATGGACTTGGAAGAGATCTTCATGGAAGACGAAGAGGAGAGGAGTGAAGTAAAGTAAATGAAGAGCTCAGTACTCGTGGTAGCGCTATTGTTGCTGTTGCTGCGATGGCCGATGGGGTCTTTCTACGGCGTCCATGTGTTTTGTTGTCTTGCGGCGTTGTATTCCCTCGTTGGGTACTTTGGTCATGTGCAAATAATTCAGATTTGACAGGCAGAAATAGAGATATTTTAGGGGCCTGGAAGGAGGGTGGTGTAATAATGGTGGGCGTTGTTGGGTTCTGTCAATGTTGGGAGGCAGAGTTAACAGTCCTGAGCGCTGGCAAAAGAGAAGCGAGGGACTGTTATTGATCGAACAATATTTAGTAAACGGAAGGACATTACACGATACGAGGGGTTACTTAGATTCAATCCAATACTCCTCTGATTTATAACAAGTGTTATTTAAAAAAAATGCACATTTATTAAGAAAATTAATGAAATGTCTGATATACTCTTATTAATTACATGTTAAAGTGACTTGAAAATATAATCTATGTAATATGTGTAATTAAGATGTAAGAGAAATTAAAGGTTAATTTTGGAAGTAAAATTATAAGCATAAATACAAAGTCAAGAATGACATTTATTTTGAATAATTATAATGTATCTAAAAAGACACTTATTATGAATCAGAGGGAATATTATTTTATTTATTCTGTTTCATAAAATTTTAGTCATTTATTTTACAAGGCTTATGCGAGATTCACGTAAAATTTACATAAATAAATAGCTCAGATTTATTAAATACAATAAGACACTATAATATTGGAAAGAAAATCTGAAATCGGTTACGTGGTATATAGTAGCACTACTTGTCCTTAGCATAAATCGAGCTGAGTTTGGTAATTTATTGGAATGACATTTCTGCCCGTTCAATGTATTAAAAAACGTAGGGTTCCACCATTTCACAGACAAAAGGTTCTTTGTTCTTGTTAAAACAAACAGAGAGAAGCAGAAAGGCGAGAGACGAAATTTCTAGCCTGCTGTTGAAGGGAGATTCTGGCGATGAATGAATAGCTGAGATCTAATAAAAATATTTTTAAAAATATCAATTTAAATAAAATATTTTTACAATATTAAAGTTTAAATTAAATTTCTCAAATTTTTAATTGAAAATACCTTTTTGTATTGATCCATACAATAAAAATAGAATTTTTTAATCTCTCGCTATTTTCTTAATAAAAAGCAGAAGAAAATAATTTATTTGACTTTTCGTATCAACTTGAATATATTTTTTATTAATAATAGCAAATTCACTAAATAAAATATATTTATTAATTACTGTAGACACTAATTTTATTTTGATTTATCATAAAGTGTTTATTAATAAATATTATTCTTCTGGTTTTATTTGAAATAATATATCATGCAATATTTAAACCAAATAAATACTGTAATTTGTTAAACTTCCTTAAATTAAATACTAAAGTATATGATATACTAATTAGTTAATTATTATAGTGATCCTTAAATTAATTTAAAAGTAATGAAAAACATAGATTTCAAAGGGAGAAAATAAATATTAATCCATATGCAAAACTAGTTTCCAAATGGTTTAATGAGAAATTATTTTTTAATGAATATTTTTTATTTTGAGTTACCTTTGTTTTGAGAAATTATTTTGTATAACTGATAGTTGCTAATATATATATACTTAATGAGTACTTTGTAAATTTTTTGAGATTAATTTCTCTTTATCTATACAGCATATAAATGTAACAATATATATATACATAATTTCTTATAGTGCATAAAAAATAGTGTCTTTAACGTTAATTCTTTTTAGATGCATAACTTATATGACTTCACAAAAGGCTTATTCTAATTAATAGATAGTGCCTTACTTTTTCTTTAAAAAAAAGATAGTGCCTTACTTCATTATATTATCAACTTCTATATAAAAAAAAGGTACAAAATAGATAAATTTTCAATATTATCTATTTTGATTTATCTATTTTGATTTTATAAAATCAAAATAGATAAATTTTCATTTTTTATACGAAATAATAAAAGAAATAAGCAAAAAAGTTGAATTGTAAAAGATATAAATTTAAGGGGTTGATTATGATGATGTATGTGTCTGATTAAAAATATGCTAACGATCGCTTGGTAAGTGTACTTATCGTTTTTATATTATAGCTTAAATGAATATGAATGTCGATTCCATAAAGACTACAAGTATTAATATTAATAGTCTTCTTATTATCTAATCTAACAAAAATGATGATTAAATTTATAGATATAATTAATTGCACTAAAAGTTAGAATCTAAAATAACCAACTAAAACAATAGACAAGAATAAAAAATCAAAGATAAATAAGATCTATATAAGAATTTTTCTAAAACCTTTCTATACTTAAATTTATTTTGATTCAAACACAAGACAAATACATCTAAAATCACACTAGAAACATAACATAATCAACACCTATGAAACTCTCCCATACTTAAGCATTTATTTTTCATCAAACAAATCAATTTCATTACTTATAACTTAAATAGGTGGCAACTTTGGGAAAGAATTTAACAAATCAAATGGATAAATCAAGTCTTTCCATTATGCATTCAATTGCAAAGTTCATCAAATTATGAAGCATTTAGGTACTTGCTTCAAGTCATAAATCAATTCAATTCACTATATAATCCTTCAAACTTTAACTCAAATCACAAAATTTGACCTAATGCATAAAGTGACCATATATAAGAAAGATACTTCTAACTTTTAAACTTTTACTATAACCCTTATTGAAAAAAAAAACATCAACTTCAAACACAACATATAAGAGCATTTATAGGCTTATTTATAAAGTCACCTTAACTTTTTGATGCTGAGTAAATACCTTGTTATAAATACTCTTGATCACTCAATTAGGTCAATATTTCAAAAGGCTACAAGTATCACTCTTTAAATTCTACCTTTTTATTTGATTTGAAATTAACAGAGTGAATTTATTTAACGTTTAACTTTTTCACACATTTTTCTTTTCTTTTTTTGAAACTATTTAAAAAGAATGCACTTATAACTCAACCATATGTTGAGACTATACAAAAACAATATTAAAGTTCAAATCAAGTGTCCATTTTAAAATTAATAAAGCAAATTAAAATTAACTTTATCTTCAATGCTCATAACTATTTTCTTAAACAAATTAAATCTCAATAATAAACAAAATTAATGAGTTAGCTCAATAATTATTCTTTCAAAGTTAAACTTTTTTTCAAATGTATTTCCTATTAAGCTAATTATAACAAAACTGATAAGAATAAGGAATTTTTCCTTACCAAATTAATCTCCCACACTTGAATTGCACAACTATTCCAATTTACATGACATATAAGAACAACGAAAAATTTTAAAATAAGGATAAAGAAAGAAATTAAGATAACAAGTACTCCTTTGATAATAAAAAGCTTTGTAGCTACATTTTGAAAAGTATGAACTAGAGGTGTTTATCTTGATCTAGCCATAAAAAAACATCGAAGCAAACTTGAATCTATGACTTTAAACTGCTTTAAACTTAAAATATGCACAATAATAATCAAATCATGTAAAAACATAGTAATTAACGATAAAGATTCCCAAAGCTACTAATATAAAATAAGAACATATAAATCATTAAGTTGCCTCGCAATAAGTGCCTTTTTTTTTAATCTTGTCATTGGACTCCTTACTCATGCTTTACACCCTACTGTCTCCTTAAATGAAGACTTGATTCTCCTCTTCTTCAATCTTTCAATCTCTCCCTTTTTAGTTCCTCAAACTTATATTCTCAAAAATCTTAAAATATTCAATGAGTCCCAACCCAAACCCGTCAGTCTCCTATTCTTCGTAACTGTAGAAAATCTTAATTTATGTGAAAAATTACCATCAATATGGGTCTTAAACATGAGTTAATGTTGCGTCCATATTAGTTTAATGGCTTCTATGTTGTAAATCCAAGGATTTATGTTAAGAATACATAATTAAAGGCCATAAACATGAGATCATCTCAAAACCTCTCCAATTTGGCTCTAACTTACTCGAATTTATTTCTTCTTTATTAGAGATCTAAAATAAGGCTTATAAACAAACCATAATTCATATTTACCAAATCATATAAAAATTATTTGAACATAAGTCAATTACTTTCAAAATTATGTTAAAATATAAATAATTAGCACTTATTAGTTGATATCTTCAGTAAATAAATAAATAATAAGTGAGTGAGAATTGAAGAGTTAATATCTTGATAATGATAATTCATAAAAATCTCAACTTTACAAAATTAAGATTGAGATTTTAGAGTTCAACTTTATAAAATTAATAGGAACGTGCCATAAGAGTTGGTAGCCTTATTCAAATTCATAAAAAGTTGTTTCTTTTGAGAAGGGACTAAAGAGACACTAACCACTATAGATACTAACCACTATAGATATCTCTTCAGATGGATGTAATTTATTCCTCTGAAGAGGTTTAGGTAAGGGTAGGAAAATATATAGACTTAGAGGAAGCAAAATTATCCTTGGAGCAACTATAAAAATATATGCATTGGTGCAAATATATTTAGCCTTACGTGTTATGAACACATGAATAAGCATAGAAAGTAAGTCCTATTATCAAAATTGGGATATATACTTAAATGATTAGACGTATTTGAGCTTCTAAAGATATACACTAGTTAACACCATAAGCCTTACTTCTGTTAATTTTTATTTAAAAGATGGTGATTGCATTTATTTAACCGACATGAAATGAAGCAATACATATTCTACATGTAATACATTCAAAAAATTATGTACTAAGTTAGAGGCACATTATTTCAAAAGAATCACGATTATAATAGAAAAAAATCACAACCATGTTATTATATCAAAATAAGTGAACCACCTCAAAATGCCTAAGGCCTTATAAAAAGTGAAATACCGTAGGCCTAATGCCAAGCAAAACACATAAGGCCTAAGGAAAATCATAACACCTTAAATCTAATACCAAGCAAAACACGTAACGCCTAATGCTAAATGAAATACCTTAGAACTAATGATCAACGAAACACCTCATGCCTAACAATAAGAGAAGCACCTAGGGCCTAATTTCGAGCAAAATATCATGCTAAATGATAAATAAAGAAACATACAATTAATGAGTAAAACGATATAACAAATGACCAGTGAAAATCAAAGATCACATAAATTTAAAAAAAAACGACAAGCAAGACAAGAGGTGAACAATAAACTAACAAATGACATGATGATAAGCATGTGGCAAAAAATAATAGGGAAGATATATATATTTTACTTTTTTCATTAAACTTGGTAATTAAAATGGTATGAAAAAAATACAATATCGAATAATCAAGAGACTAGAGTTGAAAAATGTAATGAATAATCAAAAGTAACTCATAATTAACTATTATGAAGCTGACTTAAATTTGAAATTTCAAAATATTTGCCACAACATGAGTATATGGTAGAAGATGTAGGAGAATGCACATTTATGTTTCTTAATTACGTGATAACCTTTTATCTTTTTACTAAACACAAAAGCTCTCTCTCTCTCTCTCTCTCTATTCATCTCTTTTTAAGTTGAGCGTCATAAATGAAAAATACTGTTACTTATAATTTTGCAGGTCTAAAGGTTGTTAGCATAGATAATTGAGATGCATGAATCTATCAATACTTGAGTTGCGAAAGGTAAGGGTGCATTATTTGTTGAGTCACTCTAAACCATAGTACATCCAAAGTGATAAAAAGGGTTTGTTTCCAGAAGTGTGATTGGTCAAGGAAGAGCCATCAATCTATTCAATCCCACGTTAATGAAGCACCATGAAGTGATACGTCAACCGCCAAAGCCTATCGACTCATCTTTTTGCATTATCAGAAATCCAAGACTTTCCACCTTACAATACCTCCACGGGGAACGTGGCAGGTTTATGCAGGGAGGGATTTAGGGGGCGGTAGGGTTATAGTGCCCTTAAGACTAAAAATTTTCAGAATATATACATATATATATATATAGCCTCAATTTCTAGATTAAAATTTTTTCAGAATATATATATATATATATATATATATATATGTGCCAGCTCCTCAAAACTAAAATCTTGGATTCGTCCATAAATTTATGTAATATTACACTATAAATAAAAAGACCAAGCAACCAAACGGGGAACTTGCAAAAGTCCCTTTCCTGGCTTTTTCTGTTGCTTTTCTTGATTTCGAGGACCTACGTGCTTGATTTCGCCGTTTGATTGAATTTGAATGTTAAAGACAAAGGTTGCACTATCGCAATTAAGTTGGAAAAGGACGGGCTTTTTGGTATGGGGTCAGGCATCGATGGCGACCAGATGAAAATAAATAAAAGCAGAGAAGAATCCAAGGGTGCACGTGACCACGGTCCGAGCGATGTAACTCGTAACCCGTCATAAATACTTTTCCCACGCGCCTTAGTTTGGCGTGCCATACACCAAAGCTTAACCACCCACTACTTGATAACAAGCAATACTGCAATACTGTTTGTCCTAGACAATTTTTTGTTTACTTTTTACAAATAGATATAACAAAAAAATGTATGCCCAAAAGAACAATCTTGAAGTACTCAAACAAACAAAGCCGAAGGCTGAAGGCTGAAGGCTGAAGGCTGAAGGCCTCCTTCCGTATCGACTCGTGCACGTAGAAGAGCGCGTGGACATCATCAAAGTAACCAGCAACTTCTACAGCCGAGCTCACCGTACTCTTCTCCTGGCCACGTAAACAGTGCTTTTCAATGGAGAACCAGACTGTCCAAAATCACAGAGAGAGCAGTAAAGAGGAACCCCAAAAGAAGAAAATGATGACCGAAATAATAGGTGGGTCAAAGGTACCTCAAACGGAAGGGGAGGCGCTTTTGGCTACGCATTTACACCACAAGAAGACAAAGGGTGTATGTATTAAAGCTGCCTTAAGAATCAGATTAGGGGCTAACTTGTTTATTGTTTTTCTTCTTCTTTTCTGTGGTTCAATGCTTGAGTTGGCACGAACTTTATTAACTGTCCTTTGTCTGTTGTCAACTAGGACGATATTGACTGTTTATTTGATTTCGTACATACATGTCACTTATCCAACTTGTTCTCATAGAAAGTGCTTTTTTTATATATATATATAAGAAAACAAACCATGAACGAATGATCCAATTGTTTAGCTATGGATAGTTCCATACTATTATTTTCAATGTATATCAAGAAAAAGAATAAAATAAAATAAAAGATGCTGGGCATCAATGGTCTTTGGGTGAGCTAAGGCTCCTGTAAAAGCTCCAGGATATTGGGAGGACATGCGAGTTTGGTTGGCACACCTAGCTGCGGCTGGGGGAGCAGAAACCAACCCAAAACAACGCGAATACATAGACCAACATAAACAATTTAACAATGTTGAGTCTGATGATTAAGTACAGGATTGGATGAGTTGCATTATATATTGCTCCCACTCTCTAATGGAACCTCAATTCCCTCCCCTTGCAATCCTCCTCCTCTTAGTCTTAACTTATCCCTTCCTAGAGCTTTTTAGGAAGTTCATGACTCTCTAATTCCCTTGCTTTCGGCTCCAAAGAGGACTTGGAATCAAGTAGTGGGTGAATCCTCTGCGTTGGACAATATCAGATTCCTCTCTTCATCGGCTGATTCTTTCTTGAATGGACCTCGACTGCTTTTTCCTTCCTTTAAAGTTCATTGATAAGATAATAGCCTTTCTACTGATGTAACGTTGGGCCATCAATAGCTGATCGAAGATATAAGATTAGAGAATGTTCTCCTAAATGATGATCAATTTATTCGTCTTGTTTTTCGTATTGAAGTTGAATACATTGATATCACTTTTGTCTATTTGGCAAACCATGGATTTCAAAGAAGCTTGCTCTACAATGACATGAAATACATGGGGCTCTCGATAAGTTAACCATGGTTAAGTAGAAGGAGAAAGACCAAGTAATATAAGTAGAAATGAAAACTTTCTCAATTGTTTATGCTTAGCTCAACTTTTTGATCTCACATTTGATAGAAATTTTTACACATAGAGCCACAAAGCAGGACAACTAACTGATTAGGGAAAAGCTCAATCTTGTTTTGGTTAATCCATTAGGGCTCTCAACGTATAAATATACCATGGCTCAATTCCATAAACCTCTTTGCCTTGATCACTCTCAAGATGAGGTGGTAATGGGAACTAAGTTTGGATATTAAGAGTTTTCATTTATATTAATAATTTCTTAGCATATTGAAGGCTTTGAAAAGGATATTAAAAGAGGATTAAGCTTTCAAGTTGGGGGCTATAAAGCATTCAAACATATAAGAAAGCTTCAAAAATTGAAATTGAATGCAAGAAAATGTATGATAATAAGATCATGAATACTGAAGCTACTATTACCAAAGTAAAAGAGAAACAAACCTTATTCTCTATTTAATCTCAGGTTGCCCTTCTCATCAAAGATCCTACTCTTAGAGTTAGAAAAAGGGAAGCTCTCAATGCTTCATCACAGGCCTTAGAAAATCATCATTCAATATTGAAACAAAGAGCTAAATTTAATTGGCATAAGGAGGGAGAAAAGGACACCAAATTTTTCTTCAACACTATTCTATGCAAAAGGAACATTAACAAAATTTGCTCGTTTGAGGTTAATAGTGGTGCAACAACTAACAAGCATTCTAAACTCAACAAGTTAGCTTTTAATTATTAACCACTTTAAGCATATTCTTTATACCTCAAACTATGTCAATTATGTCGTACAGGAGCTCAAAATCTTCATATCAGAGGCCTTTTCCCAATCAAAAAGAGAATATTTTATCAAAATTATTTTGTGTTTTGGATGTCGTATAATTAAGAACAGTGAAATATTCTCCCTACACTACAAGAAAATTGTCAGGTGACGACGGAATATTGCCGACGGACTATTTGTCGTATGTAATTGGCGACGGGTAATTCAATTCCGTCGATATTTGGGCATAATATAGCAACGGTGCAATTATTCGTTGCCAAATTTGGAGGGAAAATATGCCGGAAAATATTAGGGACGGAATATTACCAACGTAATAGTATACGCCGGTATACTGCTACAGAATTGTGTTGTCGGTCGATAAAATTGTCGTGAATTATTAATGTGTGGCGACGAAAACATATGTCCGTCGGAGAACCTGGAAATTTAAATTTGATTGTGGCGACGGAAGGAATTCCGTCGGCAAATTAGGCTGATGGAAACGTCACCGACGATTATTAGGGACGGAAGTGACCGTCGGTATGCCCTCTAATTCACTAAAACAAAACGACGCCGTTTTGTTTTAGGT
>JAOSBP010000005.1:24223495-24236450 GCA_027563825.1 Erythroxylum mucronatum
GTGTTTAGTCTAGAATTAACCAACTAACATGCTTGACATTGTCATATAACATCAGACACATCGTACTATGAAGTTGACCAAAGTATTGGGTAGTCAAAGCCAATTTCTTCTAAAAAAGAAGTCATCGTGTGCCACAAATGGGAAGTGATTATCCCTGTGTCCAACTACAATTTTTGAATAAATTATTACAAAACTTAATCTGAAACATATTCTCTTTTTAGCTTTTTGAACCTCACAACTTTCATCATTAAAGTGTTAAGCAAATGATTCTTTTTCCTCAATGCATTTACTACTTTATTCTCAACTCCTTCCTGATGTTAAATAAAGTTAAATTGTTCCAAAAATTCACTCCATAGGGCATATTTTTTGTTCAAGTTCTTCTAGGACTCGAAGTGTTCACTAGATTCATGGTTCGAATATAAACTCCTTGTATGAGAGATAATGATGTTAATTGTAAAAGAGAACATACCATTACGTCAAACTTTTTGTCATAAGTTAAGTATCATTGTTTCTTTTCACTTAACTTCTCACTGAAATAAGTAATTGAGTGTCCTTCTTGGCTGAGTATGCCTCTAATTCCGACATGAGACGTGTCACAAAAAACTTCAAATACCTTTAAAAAAACTTGGAAGTTGCAAAACAGGAGATTCAATCATCTTTTTATTTATTTCTTTAAAGGCTTTAGTTATTGCCTTTGACCAAGTAAATTTTCCTTCACATAATCTATAATGGACATCATTATAGTGCTGAATTTTTCTTTTTGGAAAGTAAATGATTTGTACTTATAGAAAAATGTATAAATACAATGCAATTGACAAGGCAGCAATAATGCCACTAACAAAAAACCCTTAACAAAAGATTGGCATTAACATGATGGCACTAACAATAGAGTGAAAATACCAACTAGCTTCGAACTTGAAAGAAAAGGAGCAGCACTAAAGTAACCATCTACTTCTAATATCTAGGCATAGTTTGTTCTGACCATTAGCTGCAATAATAGCGTATCGAACATGGAGGATTCTATGATAAATGATCTGCAATTCAGTTGGAGAAGTACCGAGTAATCTATTGTTCCTTTCTTTCCAGATGTAGTAGATTATAGCTCCAAAACAACTTCTAAATAGCTTAATATCTCCTTTGTTCTTGAGTTTAAGTTTAATGGCCCAATGTACTATCTCATTCCAATTAGTTTTAGTGCAAACCACTCCAAGGTGTGTAAACAGTTTGTTCAAGATCCATTTTGTGAAGTTGTAGCCAAAATAGAGACGATTAAGAATCTCATTGCTTCTTATACATAATTCACCGCTGGTGTTGGAGACATTGAATTTAAGGGAACCTTTGGTTGCCAGCTTGCACATAATTGCTAACTATAGAATGAATGAGTGTGCAAGTAAGATCCTAAACTAGTCTATGCCAAGACTTGATTATGGTATAGCAAGCTTCCAATAGTTTCCTACTGTAAGATTGAAGGCTAAAGCACATTGATTTGTCTGCTATCCACTGGATAGTACCAAGCATTGAGGAGTTTAATGCATATGAAGGCATGCTATTAAGGATGCCACCCATTCCTCTGCAAGAGTGAAATTGCCAAGTCCAAGAGTTCTCGTTGATAAGCTCATTAACTTTTTTCCTCTATGGGATCAGTGTCTTCAAGAAATTGTAGAAAGTTAGTTTGTATAAAGGACCTAGTGTGTGCCATTGATCAAACCAGAAAAATGTTTCTTATCCATTGCCAATTTTGTGTATGATTAAAGGATGTGTCTACTCCCTTGTTTGCAGAACCCTCTGATGTCCAAGACATCTTAGGATTGATAGAAATAGTCCAAATACTCTCCTCTTTTAAATGATATAGATGCGTCCATTTGACCCATAAATTCTCTTTATCCTTGCATAGCTTCCATAAATCTTTTGGCCATTAAAGCTTTGCTTAGAGCTTGACAGAAGAAATTCCTAGACCCCCAAACTGCTTAGGTTGACAAATTGTCGACCATTTCACTTTAGGAGGCTTCTTGTAGCTACTAGATCCTCCCTAAAGGAAATCCCTTAGCTTCTTTTCTATTTCCTTCATTATCCCTTTGGAAAGGGCGATGTTTGAGCACCAATAGATAAATAAATTGCTCAGGACAGAGATACAAGTTGTAGTCTTCCCATTTTTCAAAAAACGAAAAGGTTGTAGTCTTCCCCCATAACTTAAAATCTAATGCACTATTATTATTATAGTGCCGAAATTATGAATAAATTGCCTATGAAATGTTGCTAGGCCATGAAAACTCTGTGTTTCATGTACATCCTTTGGAATAGGAGACTTAATATTCTCTAGATCCATCTCCACTCCATGGTAGGATACAATAAAACCTAAAAATACAACACTTGATTGCATGAAAGAATACTTCTTTAAGTGGATATAAAGTTTCTCTTGCCTCAAAACTCTCAAGACTTGTTATAAATGTAATAAATGATCTCTTTAGTCTTGTATATAAACATATCATCAAAATATACCACCAAAATCTGCTCAAAAATGATTGAAACACTTGATTCATCACTCTCATAAAAATGTTATCTGCATTTAGAAGCCCAAATAACATCACCAACCATTCATATAACCCCTTCTAGTCTGGAAAGTTGTTTACCATTCATTCCCAGGTCTGATTATGATTTGATGGTGCTCACTTCGTAAGTCTATCTTATTAAAGATAGTAGCTCCAGTCAACATATCTAACATGTCATCAAAGAGAAGGAATAGAAACCTGTATCTTACTGTGATCTTGTTTATCCCCAAAAATTAATGTTCGACAACTTCTCTTTTTTGAGTCAATAATGTTGTTGGAAGTGCATACGGATTGAGATTTTCTAGAATAAGTACTTTTTTTAGCAACTCCTCTACTTATCTATTCTACTCTTCATTCTCAATAGGATTTAAGCAAATAGGTTAGAAGATTTGGTAAAGCAGATCCAAAGACCAAGTTAATAACATGTTGAATATCTCGTAAAGGAGGTAATTCACCTAGTAAATCATCTGGCGTAAGATCTACAAAATCAACCAGCAATTCACCCTCTTCTTTTGGTAAGGCAAGGTGTGTTCCAAGTGTTGTTTCTGTTACTTCACTACCATTACACTTGTAATTCCTTTCTCCTTGTTGACAACTTTAAACTCTCCCTCTATAAAGATATGAAATGGATTTTTCTAGCATTTATAGCTACCTGGTTACTTTCTCTTTACCTTTTTACCTTGTCCACTTTCATAAGCTTCAACATTATCTTCTTTCCATGAAAAATAAGCATATAGCTATTAACTTTTTCAAAATGCTGCACATTGCAATTATAAAGCCAAGGTCGACTATGTAAAATGTGAGATATTTTCATAGGAATAACATCACATCAAATAGAGTTTCCATATATTCCTATTTTGAAAGACACTAAGAACCTTCAAGCAACCAATATAGTGCTATTATCAACCCAAGTATATTTGTTAGGTTGCGGATGTTTCCAAGAAAGTAAATTCAATCACATCATCATGTTCTTCGATATCACATTCATACTTCTTCCTCAATCAATGATAAATTTACACAATTTATCTATACATCTTATTTGAGTAAGGAAAAGAACAACACAAAGCCATTTTTCTTGTTCCTCCACCTTAGGGGTTGTAAACATGTTAAGATTTGTAGGACCGCTTGTTCATCACTAGAGCCTCCTTCCAACTCTTCTCTAGCTTCATGTTCGCATATATATTCAATATATTCTTCCTCTTCTTCTTCCATCATGTGCAAACCTCTGTTAGTGCATTCATAATCAAAGTGACCCCTCCTATTGCATCAAAGACACTTCTTGTCATTGATGCCTTCCATTGTCCTAGTCTCAATTGTAGCTTTGCCTTTAGGTTTAGCAACATTGTAGTTATTTTGTGGTGCAAATTTTGATGTAATAGGTGCTACCATATGCACAATCGTAATTCTTTTCATACCCCACCAGCTTTGTCTTTGCAAATTAGACTTTTTGATCTTCTAACATGTTGTACTACTCAAAAAAGTCTTCTATTGCTATTGTCTAGTCTAAGAATAGGTGTAGATCCATCTCTCCTACAAAATTAAGGGCTTCAACACAAACTTCCTTAGAAATATCATCAAGTGTGTTAAAGTGTTTTAGTTCTATCATGGCCTCTACAATCTCGCAGAAACTCTCCAAGTCCTGATGGTTGGTTTCTGTCTTTAATCTCTTAGTAATTGTTGATTCCTAAACCACACTCATTGTTGATTAGTTTCAGGCTCTTCATTTGGATTTCACTTTCTCCACCCTCAACATCAAGTGTAGTTTGTTGTCCAGTGTTGTTTTCTGGAGTAATTCTTTGAGAACCTTGTGATCAAGAGTCATTAAGGTCTAATTTTTTCATAATTTTCATAAGTACTTCATCTTGCTTTAGGTCACCAAGTATTATTCCATACACCCTTCCACTACATGTTGCTATTGTGATCCAAAACTCTAATACCAAATTAATACAGGACAAATAGGGAAAAAAATCAACTAGTAGCTGAAACTCACATAAACTAGGAAATGTGGGCTGTTTACTGTTGTTAGGCAGCCAGAATTTAGATTCTAAGTCTGAATTTCAACTTGGAATGCTGGAATTTCATATTTGGGTATATCTCAATTTGTTCAGTTTGATTGATGGAAATTTAGGCCAGAATTTTAGGGTTTCCTATAGTTGAAATTTTAGGTTTGATATGACTAGAATTTAGGATTTTAGTTACTGAAAATTCAAGTTAAAGGTGTTAGAATTCAGTGAAGTAAACAAGTAATGAAGGGTAAGAAACTAGGAATCACTCCTGGGGTATAAGAATCACTCTTAAAAGAAAACATAGCACCTTCTAATAGAAAATTCTAATTTATAGAAAAAGATTCCAAGATCTTATTATTGAACGACTGAACAATTCTTACCCTTATTCTAAAAGGAAAGGGATTCCTAAATAAAATATCTAAAACAAAAATGAACCTTGATCTAATAAAAATTATAGATTCTTAAATAAATATAAGTCCTATACAATTAGGATAATATAACTACAACTAGGATAACATATCTAACTTACTACTACTTTCCTATCTAATAAGGAAACTTACATAAACGAAATTTGAGTTCCTATTGTCTTTGCTATCACCTCAACTCCGACTCTTCATTCCACCAAATTAATTAGTGGCCTAATTTGCCCTCTTTTATTTCCTTTATAAACTCTAAGCTATTTTGCATCAACACTATGTCTACGATACAAAAGAGAATGGTTCCAGACCAAATAAGTCCAAGGGTAACTATGGTTACAAATGAAGGAATCTAACGAAATAATGCCTACACCACTTTTAACTTATGCTCAACTTTTTAGGTCACATCCAGTTTTATCAATTGACACAGGTACTAAAAGAGGCAAGGAAAGTAAAATAAAATATACCAGTGTCACACGTCCAAGCGCACTTTTGTTCCCTTGACCAACACCAACCATTTCACAATCCATGGCTATCACATTTGTCAAACTGTACGACAAGAAATACATTAAGCTTCAAATAAAATGAATGAAAGAAAAACATGGTTACGAAGAACAACACTTCAACCTACCAACTTAAATCTAATAACAAGAAATCATTTGCTTATTCAAATTCATGATACATCATTTACACAAAACACTATTGAATAACAACATTAGACAAATCTATTGCCTCTTAAAAGCAAAACAAAGATATGAAATCCAATTAATTGTTCATCTCTTGATGTTTCACATTTGAATGATAGGAGAATATGAAGCATCATAATTAATCAGGCATCATGTTTTTGATATTCTTGAATATATGGACTGAGAATTGGTTGTGGCAAGTCACTATTCCAACTATGCACTTTAAATTATAGATGATGTATGCTTTGAAACATCAAGACGCACCTGAAATCATCGATGGTTGGATTGAGGGGATTTGGCTGTGAATCAGCAGATTCGACTTCAGGTCTTTCTTTTCCCTTCCCTGAAATAGGAACACACAAACCAAAAAGACGGTTATATAGAGAAATTGGGTGCATCAATAAATTTTTGAAAGCAACCCATCTGTGGTATCTAATATCATTGCAGAAATCATACACAGAAAGACAATATTTCAGAAACTAAGGGTAACTTTTTTCAACATATTCAAATAATATTATGGGTTATGGATCTAGAACAAATATTTGTCCTTTTATATTTTCCACATTCACACAGTGCTAACTAGAAAGAACCTGGAATAGGGTAAGAGACAAAGCAACTAATTTCTGCATATGTGTAGAAAAAAAGTAAGCAAGGATTACTCCTTAAGTGGTGACTTCCTTAGTGACATGGAAAAAATGTAACAAGGAATATCAAGGCATCATGAGAAAAATAAAACAAAAAAGCAAACTGAAATATCAATTTCCACTCATGAGAACAAATGACACTAAATGCTCACTCTTACATCAAAATACATTTCAGAGAAACAAGAAAATTAGCACCTAACAAAGGAGAGAATATATAGAAACAAAAATATAAAGCAAGAAAAACTTAATACTGATGATGCTTGAGAAGTCAGCAGGTTACCAAGGGTGGTATTACATAATATAGAATTCTGGGTTTGGCCCTTTAAGTCATCAGAGGATCTAGAAGGCCAGTTAGAGAGAGAGCTTTTAAGTTCCTGCAAATGTCCACAAAAGTTAAAAGACGAACTTCAGAAGGAGATAAGGTGGGGACATATATGCAGGTATATATATGTGTGTGAAATAATATAACGTCTATATAGGTAGAAAGAGAGAGACTTCTCGGAGTTTAGCCCAGTTAGGGTTGAGTGGCAACTGCTGCTTGAAGCTTGTCTTCTTCAGCCGCTTTGCAGAACCCTGCTGCTCCATCGAAACAAGATGTGCCGTGAGCTCAAGTCTTCTCTTGTACGACGTGGTATATTTACCCAACCTCAGTGTCGCCAACGTCGTCGTTTGTGATCCCACGAGCATGTCACAAGAATACAATTATGGACCAACCTAAGGATTTATAGTAAAATAGATGTTTAGTTTCTTCTATTTTGAATTACGAGATACAAATTTCACAGTTGGCACGATCTCCTCCTGATTTCTTCATTAAATGGCATAAATACGTTTAGAATATCAATGATTAATATTAAAAACTTAAAATAGTGAAATGGAGCTTTTTAAAAAAAATAATGAATCGGTATTAACAATAATAAAACTATTTTAACATTACAATGACATCTATTAGAAGACTATTTTAAGCTTCCAACTCAACTTACAAAAGAAGAGAGGAAGTTAAAGAGTAAATCGGAAGATTCGGTTCAACTCACAAATGTCATTTCCTTTCGATTTCGGGGGTGAGGTCATGCTTTTGGCAAGGATCTCTGCTTTAATCCAATTTATGCTTCCATCAGCAACTCGATATTTATCTTCTCTGATGCTTGTGTAAAGTCTTACATTCCTTTTTTTTTTCACAAGGAATAAATGGTATAGTTAGAAAGGTTGTTTTGATAAAGAATGTATTTAGTTGGCCATGCTTCATGAGAGAAATAATAATGTTCAAAGTGTACTCCTGAGATGGAATCAATAAATTTAATAGTTGTTGAGTGCGTCCTATACCACTTTGGAGTAGTTGCAAGTAAAAAATAAATGGTTTCGATCTTCCTCGAATTTTTGACATAATTCACATATAGAGTCACGATGCCCTAACCATCTGTTTTTCGTTGGTAATCTATTTTTTATCACTAGCTATGTGTTGATAGAAGCTTTCAGGTTGAGGCAATTTTTCCAAATGAGAGAATGTCAAGATACTTTCAAAGAGTCACGGTTCAATAGTGAATGATAAGAATCATTTAAGAAGCATCCTGTGGTATTAGGTGTCCAGATGAATGTATATTCTCTGCTTGTATCGTTGAGGGCTAGAAGGTGATCAACTAAAGCCTGGAAGCCTCGGAAATTGCAAGACCAAGCACCATTAGAGATAATAGCTGAGGTTTTAGACTAGACTAGGATCTGCATTCTTAACTGTTGAAGATCATTTTAAGAATAAGTGAACTAATGTTAGTCTAATTATTATACCACAATAAAGGGTTTTCCCCGTCCTCGATCTTAAGCTTCTAAGTAGCAGTAGTTGAGTGAAAATCCAATAATGTTGAGCAGAAGGTAAAATCTGCCAGAAACTTGCGTTCTGAAGATGAATTCCATACACCCCATTTTATGCATAACGCCCTTCTATTTATCAATAATCGTCATATTTGTTTGCATAACGACACCTTTTGTGTATTAGAAACCGATATAATGCCTAAGCCTTCTAGTTTCTTTGATGGTCAGCTCCACTTAATCTTTGCTTTCTTGGCATTTGCAGTGTTACCTGACCAAAGAAAGGCTTTCAAGATCTTGTCAATCTCCTTCGTAATCCTTTTAGACAAGATTATATGAGCAGATCGTTGTAGATGCATGCTATTTAGGACAGATATAATCAAAGTTAATTTGTCTTTATATGATAGATGGCAATTTTGCCAAGCATTAATCTTACCCTTGAGCTTTTTGAGTTGGGGAATATAATCAGAGAATTTAGGCTTTGAGGAAGTTATCTGAACTCTTAAGTATTTGAAAGAAGGTGGGTGTAGGATCATGCCTATCATGTTACTGAGCTCCTCCTTATTACACATATCCGATGATATATATAAGTGACTTTTATCAAATTTATTCTCAAGCCAGACCATTTAGAAAAGGTTTCCAAGTTCTGAAGCAGCAAGTTAACAGAAGTGGCTTCAACAACACTAAGGAGCACCAAGTCATCAACAAATAATAGGTGAGCGAGCCTACTTTTTGCACATCTTTGATTAAAAGTGAAGCTGCCATTAGAAGCAATATGCTTGTTTAATAATTTAGACAAGCCTTCCCTAGCAATTGTAAAGAGGTAGGGGATAGGGTCCCCCTACCTGATGCCTCTTGCATTTTGAAAGGGAGTGGAGGGCATGCCATTAATATGAACACTTAGGGAAGTAGTAAAGATGTAGGTCATAATCCATTTGACAAATCGGTAAGGAATTCCCAAAGATTCTATTCAAACTTGAATGAAGCTCCAGCTGAGAGTGTCGAAGCCCTTAAAGAAGTCAATTTTGATTAAGTAGCTATTGATTCTTTTTGTTAAAGTATATTCTCTGATCAGCTTTTATAGAAGTATTATATTGTCTCTAATGTTTCTCCCCAGGATGAAAGTACTTTGTGAGACATGGATAACTTCCTTAAGCAACTTTTTTTAATACATCAGTAAGCAATTTAGTGATAACTTTATAGAGTGCGTTGCAGTAAGCAATCTAATGAAAGTCTGACATATGCAAGGGTTGTTTCTTCTTAGGCACTAAGCAAATATAAGTGTGGTTTACCTTTTCAAGCAGCTCAGATGATGAGAAAAATTCTAAGACAGCCAGCTTCTATAAATAAACTCCTAGTGATCTCCCAAGCCTGTTGGAAGAAACTAGCAGAAAACCCGTTAGGTGCATGCTGAAAATCACATGTTTTATCTCTTGCTCAGTAAAAGGAGAAACCAATGAAGACTTGATGTCTTGATCTAGCGAGCTAGTTAAGATTTGCTTCATGTTACAAGAGGACTCTTTAGTGAGTTTAGGTCCCATCAGATGACTGAAATAATTTTTAGCCAAGGCCAAAATAGTTGTGTGGCCTGAATAAGTGTTGCCATCATCATTTTGTAGTAGCAAAATTTTGTTTTCGTTTCTTTTCGACAGAATAGACAAATAAAAAAATTTAAAGTTAGTATCACCTTCTTAAAGCCATTTAACACAAGCTTTTTGCTTAAGAATAGAGTGTTGTAAGTTAAGAGTTTGTTGATATTCCTTTAAAGAATTGGTTTCCACCGCTCGCAAGTTGGGATCATAAGGATCAAGATAACAATTGTCCTAAGCAGTCTTAAGACGTTGTTTGAGATCAGAGAGGTGATGAGAGTTATGCCTGAGGAATAACTTAAGAGCATCTTTAACCCTTCTTAATTTTTGCATTAGCTGATATGTTTTATAATCATTGATGTCAGGTAGCCAAAAACTAAAAACAAGATTCATGAAGCCCTCCATCTATAAGATACCATTGAAATATTGAAAAGGAGCTCTAATCTTTGTGATTTGAGCAATTCCTTGAATGGGCATATAAGAATGGTCCGAGAGGAGAGTTTCACCAATATGTATGTGAGATTGTGGGAATTGAGCTACCCAATTGGGGTTAATCAAAGTTCCATCAAGTTTCTTCCTTATGAACATATTCCCACTTATTTATTTGACCAAGTGAAGAACCTACCAGATGAGGAGAGGTCCATCAGGTCCTCATTGTTAAATAAATAATTGAGCTCTTTAATGTCACTTATAGAGATTTCCCCCTTCCATTTTTGCTGAGCTTAAAGTGCAATTACAGTCACCTCCTCCTAACCATGGAAGTTGCGAAACAAACTGTAATCTAACTAAATCCAACTAAAGCTTGTGCTGCTGAAACCCGAAGTTGGATGCATATAATCCTCATTTTTTATCCTTGATGTGACTAAGTCCAGCTAATACAATGTTAAAGAAGTGTTTAATAGGAGGCAACCCATTGGATTGCAATTCTTTTGATTATTTTGTTTAAACAATTTTAATTTTAGTTTCATTTTTTCAGTTTAATAAAATTTTGAGTAAATTTGATTTAGAAGAGGTGCTTTGATTTGTTAATTGATTTTGATGAGATGCAACCATAGTTAAAGGAAAAGGGAGTTTTATTGTATTTGGCGGAGGCAAACACAAGGAGTTGCCTTTGCCGAGCTCATTTTTGTAGTGCCTTGGGCACTATAAATTTAGGGAGGAAGGGGGTGAGAGTTGGCCAAACAAACAGATTTAAGTAAATTGAAAAAGAAGGGGGTGAGAATCGGAAGAGGAAAATGACCGAAGGGGTGAGAGTTCACAGTCAGGTTAGCAAACTAAAGATGAAGAAGGTTAGATCATTTTTTTAAAAAACGACATCATTTACTTATGTGATTAAACGACGTTGTTTCATTAATCATGATTTGTTATGTTAACTATTGTTGACGTTTTGTTCCAACAAATAATTTCTATTAGGAAATACAATCTATTAGGAAATACAATTGCTTATTTGATTCAAAACTAAAAGGGTTGTTGAAACAATAATTAGAATCGGGACGCTTTCTATTCCTATGCGATAGTATTAAATAATATCAAATTAAGGTTTCTTCATCTCATTACGTCCCTTGAAGAAATCAAGTTTGTGAACACTCTAATTCTAAGCTTTATGATTCTTTTAGTATTCTATCTGAATTCTATCGAATTCTTTTATTTCAAAAAAAGGTTCATTTATATACAATAATCGCATCATAGCGGGTATAGTTTAGTGGTAAAAGTGTGATTCGTTTTAGTAACCCTAATAGTTAAGGGATCCCTCGGATTATATTCTAATCAAAACTTTATTTCTTAAAAAGGATTAGATTCACTGCTTTCCCTCTCAATGAAAAATTCGAGGAAGAACAGATATTCTCATGATTTCTATCCAAGTGTTACTTAGAAATCAGAAAATGGGATTATTAGATTACGAAACATAATTTTTTTAATTGGATCAAGACTTATCAATTGAATGAGTGTGAGTAAAGGATCTATAGATAAGATAAATACATAAAAGTTTATTTCTAATCGTAACTAAACCTTCCATTTTTTGTTTGCTTGTATAGTCGAGATTGTAGCAAAATAAGTATTTAAGCATTAAATGATGACTGTAGTTTACTATAGTCATCGACATCTTGTTTTAACTCGGTAGAAACAAAAAGCTTTTCCTACGGATTCTCTCAAATAGAAATAAAGAACGAAGTAACTAGAAAGATTATTAAAATCCCTCTCGTGTCTAGGTGTACTAATAATAAAAGGTATTTGGACACATGGCATGTCACGTTAAGAAACTTAACGGAGAAACTAACATTGGGCCAAAATTAAAAAATTAAAAGCTTAAGCATTTTATTATCACTTTTTAAAGTTCGGGCTATAATTGTAAATTGACCAAAGTTTAGGATTTTTGTTATAATTAAGCCAATAATTAATCAAAATATTTTATTTATCGATAATTAATTAAATTTATTTTTCAACGTTTTATAAAATCATTAGTTTCTAAATAATTATGAGTAATTTTATAATAAGAATAAAATTAAAGAACTACAAAAATCTTGGTATATTTGACAAAAGTCTAAGAGTATTTAAAATTTACCACAGTTTTGTTATCCATATTTTATCCACTTCCAGTAAACAAGTAAAAGTTAAAAATAATGATTAGTTCTCATTTTCACCACTTTATTGCTAGTTACTAGACAAGACCTTATTACTATAATTTTTAATTTTAGTTTAAAATTTTCATTTTAGTTCTAGTATTAAGTTGATATTATAGAACTAACATTAATTGTATTGTTTTCTAACCGCTATAGTTTAGCCGTTTGGTTTCACTTCTGTTTTTCTGTTGCAGTTTTTAATGTTTAGTTTTAGTTTTCTATTTTTTTGTTTATGTTTTTTCTTTAAAAGATAAAAACCTATTTAGCTGAGATTTATAATATAAAAACTAAAAAGCAAAAACATGTTTAGTTAAGATTAGTAATAAAAAACAAAAACAAAAAACATGTTTGGTTTTATCATCCTGATTCTATTTTTGTAATTATACTCTTATATTAATAATTTTATATAATACATTATATTTTTAAAATAATTAATTATCATCACAATTAAAATTAAAATATATGCAAATTAAATGTAATTAAAAATTACACATTAATTGTATAAAATAAAATTCTATAAACTAGAAAATTATATTACATCATTCTAATCAATAAAATATGTCCACCATGTAACGCCCCACAGTAGGGGTTAGATGATGACGGCTATGAATATTTTGGCATGCATTCATGGCATTTTCCGGGTA
>JAOSBP010000005.1:24268887-24293193 GCA_027563825.1 Erythroxylum mucronatum
CAAAAGGAAAGGAATAATAAGTTTTTGATAAATTAAGGGATATGTTTTGATTATAAAGGATTGATGAATTTCAAATTAGAAATTTGAAACTACTTTGAATGATGTGTAAATGGAAAAAAATATGAAGCGATATTAGTTAAGCTGCGATTCGTTTGTTATGAGTTGGGTTCCGAAAACGGGTCCCAACAGTATCCTTTCAAACATAGGAATATTAAGATAAAAAAGAAGGAAATTTGACAGTGTAAATTTTTATCAACTATGGTGCAACAAAAGGAACATATACCCACTGAACTTCCTGATATTGTTACTTAATATTTTTGTATGTCTATAGTCTATCCTCTAAAGGTTGAGATATACGATTATATTTGTACCATTATTCTTATGAAAATGTTTTTGGTTTTTGGTATGCAATTACTCAAGATTGCCTAAAAGTTAACTTTCTTTGTTTATGAAGCGGTGAATATTGGACCTATTAGTGAAAGCAAGGAACATAATACTTCAGATTACTCCATGCATTTATATTCCTAATGGTCAAGGTATGCCATTATATAAATAATTGAGAGAGTAAACCAAATGCAAAATGATTAGGTTGGTTAATGAGAGTCAAACAATCTAACAGGCCATGCAAATAATCAAATTGGTAATTATATGGAGAGAGATCTTGTATGAGGACTAGGTTGTTTATTGGAATGCTTAAGAACTAATTAGTTGTGTGTTATTTTGTTAATCGAGAGATTACATGTTCGATAACTTAACTTAATTAGGGTTTATGATTTAGAGCTTAGTGATTACAACTCGAGAGAGACTAATCCACCCTTCAAAAGTCTAGGAACGACATTGCATAAACACAAAGGTGACTGAGTTAGCATTGATGATAGGATAAATCCCCTATCTCATAAATTGCTAATCTTCTTTGTTTGAATTTCAATTGTCAATTGTTGGTGCTCAAATTTGATTTCTTGCATTAATTTAGAATTCTCATTTCAATCACTCCATATTCTATTGTTACTTTTCTGTTTTGTTTTTATTTTCATTTTAATTACACTTTTAAGCCTTAAACAAATTAGGATTCAATTAGTTCACTAATTCCTCATGGGATCAACACCTTATATACTACTCTACAATATTCCTCATGGGATCAACACCTTAAAACTTACTCAACATAGATCAATCAAAATAATTGCATTAAATAAAAGAATCAAATTATATTGTTATTTTGGTTCATCACACCTAGAGACTAAAAAGCATTTAGTTACCCATAATAGAAAACGAATCAAAGATAATCAGGAAGAAAAATGGATAGAAAACAAAGGAATCATAATTCTAAATCTCTTTTTTCTTCTATTGAATGTTCTTGCAAGGTTTAAGGTTTGATGTTGTAATCTATTGAATCTCTTGATAATTTCTTTGCTTTCTCTATCTTCCTAGATCAATATCGTCCCTTTTATACATTCTTCACGTCTAAAATTTGCTAAAAAAATCTACTCTCCTTATTTTGCCTCCACTTACGTCTTTTAAAGTAAGTTTTAGGGTTTTGAGACATACACGGTATGTTACACAGGTGTATAACAGACCGTGCATATTCAAAAACTCTAGAATTCATGATTTTACATGGGCTCTAAGACTTACATAGGTACAGGCATGATTGTTTATCTCTAATTTGCTTCAAAACTTTGTTTTATATTGCATTTTTATCCAAATTCTTCTCCTTTTGATTTATGAAGACATTTATTACCTATAAATGCACCTGAAGTGAATTAAGTACCAAATATACAATAAAATTACAAAACATCAAACAAAATACATCCAATATTCGTGTATAAATATAGTCAAATATACATCTAACAAGTATCCCCACAATTAATTATTTGCTTGTCCTCAAGCAAATCATAATCAAAATTATAAATCCTAAAACATCTATCATTCATTAATCTTAACCTTTCCATTCATAATATAAATCATCATTTCATATTAATCAAATTAACATATAATTAGATTCAAGTTATACTAAAACCAACTTCCTAAGTTAATATTAGTAGTAATCACATCAATAACCTCATCGAAATCAAAAGCATAAACTTTTAAACCCTTACCAAGATTTTACTCAATACACTCATGTGTTTAGGGTAAAAGGTATCAAACACTCAAATCAATGCATAGTAGGACTCTTGCAATTTTGTCACATCTCCACAACTTATGTAAACAAGAAACAAGAATTAAAAGGTCTTTATAAGGTTGTAATGAGGCTTAGGTAAGGTATGATTGGGATAATAAAAAGAGATGATTGGAAAGAAATTTACTAAAGAGAACATTACGTGAAACTCGTTACACTATACACATAGGTCCTTTCATTATAAATATATTGGTACCATATTCACAACTTTCCTATGCCCGCAATTTTTTTGATAAATCAAAATAAATTTGAGCCTTCATCTTATACCACTATTAAATAAATATTGTATTTTCAAAATTTCAAGTTTCAATCATTCAAGTAATATAAATAACCTTTAGGGTTCAAAACAATAAAAATGCTCCAAAGAAAAATAAGATAAAGGTTAATAATATGGTTAAAATCAATGAAAAATGCTAAAGCTTAACTTAGTTATTCCTAAAGGATAAAATAGGATAAGGTAATTATCAAAGAATAGGCTTAAACAAATTGTTGAATCTAAGTATCTTTATCGTCTCAATGCTTATAATTTAACAAAATATGATCTCAGTATGCATAATAAAAGCAAGTTTTGGAATCATTCTACTACTCATGATAACACATATAAAAGAAATAAAAGAGCTTAAAATTTTGAATTTTTTGCTTTTAGGCTTAAAAGCTCACGAAAAAGATAGGTTTTTGTGGTAAATCAACTTAACTTTCTCAATGAATACGAAAACTATGACTTATAAAAGCATGTTTACTTTAACTATTATTTTTTTGCATACTAATTCAAATTAATATTCAATAATAAAGTAAAGTAATGATGAACTGGTTTCAATTAAGTCAAGATATCGGTTTATAAATTTTAGTAACAAAGATTATAATAAGCTTAAGGAAATCATCAAAGTCATTAACTCATTCCTCAAACTTAAAGTTGTACATTGTCCTTAATGTACACAATATAAGCATATAGTAAAAAGTGAGGAAGAGTCAGTATTTCCCTAAGTAAGATGATTTTCTGATTCTGATCTATCTAATATTATAGTGACATCCTTGCAAAACATAATCAAAAAAGGGATAAAAATGTTTAAAAGAAACAAAATGTAACACACAAAGTTAAGAAACAAAAATATCATTAACTATAATGTTAGAAAAAAGAAAATAAGAAATACACAATTAGTAAAGGTACCCAAATTTTCAAGAGAGGGCTAGGCAACATAATACTCCAAACTGGAGGAAAAGAAGATCCAAAGTTAAGATCGGATCCACCCGTTATCATCCCTGTCAGAGGCCAAGGATCTTCCAATAATCTTTTCTATATCTTCCGACCAACTTTTCTAAAAAACAGTAAACAGAATCAGGTTCCAATAGTAAAAATGTCTCGCACCAGGACGTTACAGAAAACGGATAAATGAAGGAAAGTCGACCCCTGATGACAAAACATAATTTAGTGATGTTCTCATACGGTATAACATGGTCCCGTAGCTCAGTTGGTTAGAGCGTTGGTCTTATGAGCCGAAGGTCGCGGGTTCGAGCCCCGCCGGGACCATGAATCCTCTCTTAGCAAGCTGATTTTACGCGCAACTTTTGCAATATTGTAAAAAGATTATCCATTCTTTACGCGCCACGTTTGCGAGCTACAAAAAGATTTTAATTTTATATAATTAATTGTTGGAAGGCCCGCCTTACTATCCTGCTCAACACAACACCTAATTCTATGCCCTTTTTGTTGCTGACTGTTAACCTTCCAAAAGATCAAATACCAACTTCAGTGTAGTTCAGTTGTCAGTTGATATGAGTTCATGGAATGAAACTCTTTCTTCATGGAAAAGATCACTATTTCTTGCAATACACTTCATCTTCTTATTACTACTTCATCACTCACCCACTCTCCTTCACAATCTCACCCTCCACCTCCAGGCGTTTGCTTCTTTTCTGGTAATATCTCCTTTGGTTTTCCATATTCCTCTCGCATTTGCTTATGCTACTCTTGCTTTTTGATATTGTTATCTCTTCATTTGGTAGATATTGTGAGTGAAACATGGTAAGATTTGCACCAGAGTATAGTTGTTGCTAGTAAAAACATCATGAATTCAAGGAGCAGGCTTTTAATGTCTTCCAATCTACCTAGCTTTCCTTGTTCTTTTATGACACTAAATTCTCGTATTTTGTTTTCTTAAATATGTAACTACCTATAGGAATACTGTTTCTTGAGTCTTGCATAGTACACTTTGAAACTTAAGGGTTTGGTGATATTTTGCCAACTTTCAAAGAGGAAATTTTGTAAGTAGCTCTGATTGAGACACAGGAAGAGATTACATCCTGTTAGATAGCATGCCTTTTCTAATATATAGATTAGATGCTTTCTCGTTGTAATTAATATTACTAATTTTCTAAGGACTAATGAAAGAGAGCTGAAGCCGAAGTTGGCATATACCAATTCAAGAACACATCAACAGAGACATCCCGAACAGGTTCATTCACAGATTGGCTACTCCTGATTAAGCTATGTCCTTTTGAGAAGTATTTGCATTGAGTATGTTAACAGCATATGGAAATTGTGGCATGTCTAACTATTCCATGCTTTCTTGTCTCTAGAACTGTTTCTTCAAATTTGAATTAATTATAAGACACACTGGAATCTTGAACCTGGATAGGTACAAATGGGCTCAGGAGACTGCTTTTGGTCCCTTATTAACCTTAGGAAAGTGAAGGCAGGCAGGTCCAAAAAAGTAAAGGTAATGTTTGAAGAATTTTCATCATCACTTTTTTGTTACAGCTGAAGTAACTCCTAGTTGCTGCATTTTCATCTAATAAAATCTACCTTTTGTACATCATTGAGAAGGTACATTCAACCTCCGAAAAAACAAATGGGTCGAAGACACAAGACGAAGGAGAGTCCAGTAGTCATGTCATTGCCAACGATGCGTCAGAGATGAACTTTGATGCTCCTAGGACATCAGCTCAACAACACTTAGCTGCTCGTCAGATTCAAACAGCTTTTCGAGCATATAGGGTACGTATGGCGCAATGCAACCACAAATACGAGGACAACGCGTAATTGGCTAATAATTTTGTCCTAAGCATAGTGATAACCACTTGCAAAGTCACTTTTTATAATATTAAGCATTAGCATGCTAAATATGAGCACAAAATCAAATACCATAGTGAAAGGGCTAACAAGTAAAACATAGGTTGATTAGAATATGAATGGAATTTGTTTCAGTTGCACGAAAAAAGAAGAAAGGTACAAAAGGAAACTGTAAAAAAGCAGAGGTAAGAGAAAAGGGTATAGGAATAGTTTCTTAGCGACATTTTCTTTCATGTGGGGTTCATCGCAGATCTAACGGTGCATGTTTATAAAGAATGACAATGTCACACTTATAATTTTCAGGCAGGAAAGTCTGCAGATCGAATGAAAGGAGATGTGAGATTTAATGTATTGATCCAAGGCAATGATCCTGAAAAGCAAACTTCAACCGCACTGAGCTATATACACTCATGGAGCAACATACAGGCTCAGATTAGAGCTCGACGTTACCATATGGTCACAGAAGGCAGAATTAAGCAAAAGAAATTGGAAAACCAATTGAAACTTGAGGCCAAGCTCCATGAATTGGAGGTAATAATGACCTTTACCTGCCTGACATGATAGCTTTAATCCCTCCAATTTATTGACTGCTATGTTTCCTGCCAAACTTGGTCACCACTTTTCTATTTTTTTGGAGCCTTGTATGGTGAAGAATCATAGCTATTAGGCCAATTCATCCGAATGGAAATTACATTTTAAGTAAATGAAATTATATACAGAAACTGTGGTCTATTTATTTATTCAACACTAAGGGCCATTATAATTTCATTCTAGCTTTTCTTGTTCTACAGGCAGAGTGGTGTGGAGGTTCTGAGACCATGGAGGAAATCCTTTCCAGGATTCAACAGAGAGAAGAAGCAGCAATCAAGCGTGAGCGAGCCATGGCATATGCCTTCTCTCACCAGGTCCATACAAACTACTTATAATCATACTCTTGAGGGTTACGTACATAACTCAACTCTTGTTGATTGTACATTACAGTGGAGGGCCAATGCTACCCAATTTCTAGGCCAAGCTTATTACAGTCTTGGCAAAGAAGACTGGGGTTGGAGCTGGAAGGAGAGGTGGATAGCTGCTCGTCCTTGGGAGATTCGTGTTCATTCTCAGCCCAGTAAACTGAAGAGAGGTCACGCTCACAGCAGGCAAGCGAGCACATCAGATATCAAGATACCAATCCCATCCACGTTTGCTTTGTCAAATGGGGATGGAAATAGTAAGATTAAGAAGCTTCCCAACCCAATTGTGGAAGAAATAGCTGGAGAAGCAAGTCCCAAGCATGTTCTTTCATCGTCTCCTTAATTGATTCCAAGTTGACAAATACTTCATTTGGTGTGCCAATTATATGGGATTGGAATGTTAACTGAAACCGGGCTTGATTCGTTTAAGAATGGATAAAACATGATGTATCTTGTTTTGTTTATATGCAGCTTCCTTTGATGAAAAATAAATTAGGTTGTTAACCCATTTTTATGCAACTACATAACAGATTACATCCCAGCAAGATTATACATTCCTAGCCCCGAGACAGCCTTATTCGTTCTCGTAAAAGAAAAGGTATACTGAGCTAAGTAGAGTTACTTTCATAGTACCCAAGACAGGGACGAGGATGGAGAAGCAACAGTTATCATGCAGAATACATGTGTCACTATCTGAATTCAGGCCAAGACGATTGCTTTTATTATTATTAGAAATTTTCCAGCTAGAAAGAAGCGATTTTTATCGACTGAGATTTTTACAGTGTAGGGGACCAAAGACAGATGGCTAAATCTACCATTTTTGCTAGCATCCATCATAATTCAGGCTATGTTGTCATTATGCTCATCTTCCCAATTCCTAGTTCGTGGTCCTCCTGGAGACCACTTAACGTCAAATAGCTCCACCTGCTATATTCATTCATCTTAGCTTATTCATTTCATATTAGAGGTATTACCAATCCTTGCCTCCACCATCTTCAACATCTAACAACCTCAAACCGATACTTACCTCTATGGTATATAGCTCTACAAAATAACATGAATTCTTTCATTCTAAGTAACTTTGTTATCCCTCAGTCTATACATATACCTTGACAATATACAGCTTCGGAATTTTGCCTCCAGCATTCCTCCTTTTTACAACTGAGCTCTCTAATCTCTATCTCTCACAATCAAATCTAGTTAGGGTGGTATAACTAGAGAGACCAATGCCACAGATTGCAGCTGGAACTAAATTCTCCACCAAAATAGTCGAAATTATACCAATTGTTTTCAACAACTATTGTACCATGTGGACAGCAGCTTCTACATTTTGATGAAAGTGACTAGTCTAGTCGTTGATGCTCCCAGAATTCCAAGCAAGGAAAGAGATGTCAAAGATTAGTTTTCTTTCAATTCTTTTTGCAGATTTAAGGAAGTTGTTGAGGCAACAAATGCAGTAAAAGCAACAAACATAGATTATCAAAGAACGAAACCTTTCCCCTCTACACGAAAGGAACTGATTCTCTCCAAACAAAGCAAAGACCTCTCCAAACAAATGAAAGACCATTTTTTTAATGCTCTACTCCTACCTTGTTACTGAATATATAAAATCAATTAAGTTAGCCTCACACAAAAACTTAAGCTATTGTGGTGAAACGGTCACTTAACATGGTATCAGAGCGTTTGTGACCAAGTGGTCGTGAGTTCAAATCCTACCACTCACCTATTATTCAGCACAAGGTAGAATAAGCCTATGCAAGTTTCAAGCCCAAAAGGGCTTTCACTTGAGGAGGTGTGTTAGTGAATATATAAAACCAATTAAGTTGGCCTCACACAAAAGCTTAAGTTATTGCGGTGAAACGGTCACTTAACATACCTTTCCTTTTGATAAATTGCCAAAAGGAAAAAGGTCAAAACCAGCTCTAATCAACTATGCATGAAATTGCTATAGGTAAATCTGCTGATCTGGGGTTGGCTTCTTTCATAAGACCTCCTTATGGCATGCCAGATTACACCTATCAGGTGTCATCTGATTGCGAAAAAAGATGAAACCGTCCATTAAAGCAAACGCCTCTTATCTTCTATCAGCAATTTTAGAAATGGCTTCCAAAACAATAAACATCAACTACAATGCGAAGTTTAGCAACATAAAAGCATAGACAAGCCAACAAAGTTGAGCTCCACAAGCCCAAAAGTACATTGTCTGAAAACACAAATAAAGCTTGAAGATGATATTGCAAAACATCTTATAGAAGTTAACAAACCCGGGATGGAAAGCCTGAAAATATGCACTCTGACGTCTCTCCTTCCGGGTATTAGCCATTGAATTGTATCCAAAAGTGAACAAGACATCGCCTCCAAACTAGCCCTTTACTCATCTCTGTAGTCCCAAGATAAGCATTTGACAATATATCAATTTGTGCTGCAAAAGAAACACTCCAAAGAGAACAGTAAACATGAAATACAGAAAAAGGAATTAACTTGAGAAGCAGACCTTAGGGAGAGCACATGTAAGAGATGAGATTTGGGGTATTTGGTACAATCAATGGCGAGAATCAGAGGAAGCAGAGGACGGTCTATTGTGAATGCCATCGTGCTCCTCATCTTCGCCTTGAATTCGTGCTGGAATGTGGAAACCGGAAAATCCGAATGCATTCCCTGAGATCGCAGATTGGTCTTGATGATGAATTTGTGACATTTCATGAGGATGATGATGAGCGACCGTGATTGCAGGATCTATCCAAGCACGAACTGAAGGCGTGTTACTGGACTGAAGGGGTCCCCTCTGAGAAAACAACTGGCTTTGGCCAAACAACGGCTGCAACAGGGTAGGTGGCAGCGGTGACAACGGTGAAGGTGTGTTAAATATGAATCCTCCACCGCCGCCACCGCGTCCTGCCCCACCACCAGCATTATCAGCATCACCAGCGTTCCAAGCCACCATTCTTTGGAATCGACTTATTTCAGCAGGGTGGTGGTGCTCCAACCACCCACCCGGCGAACCGTCGAATCCCATATCACCGAGAGCCACAGTTCCAGAGAACAAGATTTGCTGCTCACTCTGAGCATGGTGGGGCAAAAGAATCGGCTCTTGAAATGAATGAAGAGAGAGCCGCAGATCTTGTGCTTGGCTGCTTGTCCTCGACAGAAAATCTGGCGGGCATCTCTGGAACTGTATAGAAGACGAGGATGTCGTCTCTACCGACGCACCCATTGGGAAGAAAGACTTGATAGTATCAGCAATGGAGTCGCAGTCTAATGATGGCGTGAGAAAAGTAGAAGAGTTGTGGTTTTCCGACATGAGTTGTTGCGGCAAGTTTTGGACATTATTTGCCACAATTTGTTTCATGTCGTTACTGACAGTGGCAGAAACAGCAGCAGCAACGTTCTCCATTGACAACTGATCCTCTCTGTGTCTATCATTGTTTGTGCGGCCTTGCTGTTCTTTAGTGGTTCTAGTTTTAGTGGAGGAGGTGTTGGTAGTGGTGGTGGTGGTTGCGGCGGTTGTTGGGTCCCATGCAGGTAGATGGGCGAGCTCGTCTATCGCGGCCTTGGCTTTCTTGATGAGCCAATCGACGGCCTTGCTGGGGCGGTCGTAGCCGAGGCGGTCCTGGACATCGTAGAACTGGATGGCGGTGTGAGCTGAGAGACGGACTCGTCGGTCTCTGGGGCCTTTGGCTGTGCAGACCTTGCTGTGACGGTCTTTTCTTCCAGTGGAGCGAACAATGTGGCCTCCTTGGACCTCGACGATCTCTCCTACTCCGCTCCTTATCCCAAGTCTGGATGATGTTGCTGCTGCTTGCTGGTGGTTCTCTCCCATTTTTCTTGCATATTTGATGCTCTGCTCTGGGAAATTTGAGGATGATGACGGAGCTGGGAAACGAGATCTTTTTCTCTGTTGTTGTGTATCTAACCCATGAAAGGAGTAAAAGTTTTGGTCTTGTTGTTGGGCCTGTAGGGGTTCTATGTCTGGTAGATATTGGTGAGGGACAAGAAAAGGTAGTTGATGATAATAGTGATGGTCTTTTGGCAAGAGCTGATGAGCTTGTTCTAGTTGTTGTTCTCCTTCCGTTACAACTTCTACATGTCTTGAATTTAGGACTATATTTAGATGTTGTTGTTGGTGATGCAGTTTGTATTGGTGCTGATGCTGCTGCTGATGCTGATGCTGATGTTGATGATGATGAAGATGAAGTTGAAGATTCTCTCTCTGAGGATCCAGACTCAGGACCTTGTGCTTTTTCTGTTCCAGCTTTTAACGGAGGACAGTTTTCTTTAGTTGTGGTGGGTGGTGGTTGTTCCTTTGCTATTCTCCCTTTGATGCGGCTTCCTAATCGCTTCTTGTTGCTTGTGCAAGTGCTGCAACCATTCTGAAACCTGATACTGCTGCCTCTCCAGAAAGCCTCTGCCATTCAATATTTCCACTTCCATGACACCGCGACACCACCACCGCCTAAAACTGAAAAGCAAGCCTAAAGCAGCTCTATGTATGCCTAGCTAACCCATCTCTCTCCTTTTTGGTAATTACTTGCAAGAAAATTTAAATGATAGAAAATCCAGAGATCTTATCAAAGAGAGCTGATTCCTGCAACACCTTCCCACAGGTTGTTTGATGTGCTTCTGCTAGAGATATAGAACGTAGTTATAGGGAAGCGGATGTTGTATTATTTTTTATGATGATGCCAGTGTTTGGTCAGCAAGGGGATTAAAGATCTCTGTGATCTCATCACTACGTCTTCTGCTGTTCTTTGTACTATTACCCTACAGATCACACACACAAGACAACAACAGCAGGGCAAAAGTTCATTCCTTTCAATCTCTCTCTCTCTAACAGAAAGACTTATCTTTACTGGGATTAATGTTTTTACTACAAGTTGTAATACAACGGGTTTAAACCTCTGAATATATACATTAGATCCTCTATGCGCCACCACCACTGCCACGCCCACCACCATATGCCCTCTTGAAAGTTGAAAGTGACCCTTCTCTTACACCTTTTATCCCTCCCTCCTTTGCTTCACTTAAAAGAAACAACATCATCTTTGTTTGTTTCTCTACACAGCCCGTCATTTTTCTAATTTTCTTCTTTCCGTGAGGCGTTATATTCATGCTTAGCCAAATTCATCCTTTTCTTTTTCTTTTTAACAAATGCATTTTTTTTTCAGTTCTTTCGCTATTCGATTTGTACTTTTGTTTTCCTTACTATCAAAACTTAAATAATTCTGAAATCTTCATAAATGTTTAAATAAAAATATCTTAAATTTTGATAAACAATAAAATTATAAAAATAATTAACCTCAAATATAACCCTCGATCAATTTGGGGTATCTTTCATACTGATCAACGAAATTTTTAGTTAGAAATAAATTCAAGTTAGTGTTAAGAACCTATTTGGACAGATTTTTGGGAGGTCAACAAGCACTATTTTCGGCCACAAAAGCTTATTTAAAAAAAATAGGTGTTTGATTATAAAATAAAAAGTACTTTTTTTGATAGATATGACATTTTTAGCATTCAAAATATAGCTTTTTAAGATACTCAAATTTCAAACTTCTCAAAAAAACTTCTCAAATAATTTTTCAAGCAGATCTTTCACATCAATTAATGAACCTATTTTTTATCCATTTTATCCTTATTTTTTCACATAATTCTTACAATATTCACAAACTCATCTTCACGTTTATCTTGCAAACCCATCGTCTCTATATATTTATATGTTTTAATATTTATTTTTTATATTAGTTTTAATTATGTTATAATCTATATAAAAGATTTAATTAGATATATTTGTATTTATGTTTCTTATGATTTAAAATTATATAATAATTAATATATTGTGCTTTACATATTGTTTAATATACTTTAAAAAATATTTATATGCATAAATAATATTTATTACAAAATAAAATATAGTTAAAATTAAAAGTGCTTTTTTTTAATTTTTATGTTGGCAAATAATCTATTATATGAAGCTCTTTTAAAAAAGCTCTTTTTTAAATGACAGTTAAACAGTCAACTGACTTATGAGAAAAGTTCTTTTCAAAAAGATTTACAGAAAAAGCTCTATTAACAAAAGCTCTACTGATATAAGCCCAACCAACCAAAGGCTAAGTTGGGTATTATACATGAGATACAACTTTTGAAGACAAAACAAAATAAAATTTCACTAACCTTAAACTTACATGGAAATGGAATTTCACTAACCTTATATATATTTAAAAATAGAGTTACACTACCTTTAAATTCCTTAAATATAACTCTTGTCTATAAATACCTTAGAAAATATTGTATAAGATTAAATAATATTGTTGTCATACTATTCTCTTTATATCGTCATATCACATTAATATAAAAAATCTATCTCTTTACACTTGGACATAGGTCATATATTGATCAAAACACCTAAATTATGTATTTTTGGTTTGTTGATTTATTTCTTATATTATTTTGCTTTCGCAAAAATTGGTATAAGAGTTAAGATTTTACTGTCAAGATATCTTTGCACAAGTTCGATATTAAGAATTTGAATGGAATCGAATGGTTTCACTCTATAGAAGGTAAAGATGACACCGTTTCTTATTTACTAAGGATACACAACATCATTGGAAGGAGAAGAAAAACTAACAAAGAATTAGACAACATTGGAGAAGAAAGAGATTTTGTCAAAGGCACACAATACTAGAACTTTGAGTTTGGGAGATAAAGTCCCTAGAGAGATGGTTTATAAAACAACTATTGTATTGTTATAAAAGAGTCTCAAAAGTAAGTATTATTCTTAATAACTCGTTTATATCAAAAGCAATATTTATATACCTTGAGAATTATATAAAGTACACACATAAAGGATCACATAGATAATTTTAATCAAATCATCTTTGATTTATAGATGATGAAAATCAAACCATAATTCTTGTGTTCTTTACCCAATTCATATAAATTTTGTATTGATACTATGATGTATGGTAGGGATACTATTTCTATTAATGATGTGAAGGATATTATACAGTCTAAAGAATTGAAGAAAAAGGTCTCCAACACATATGAATATGAATTAGATTTTTCTTGAAATGTAATATGAATTAGATTTGTGTTTGGTTATTAGTAATGATAAGGATAAGTAAAGATATTGGAAATACGAGTAAGTCACAATCTAAATTAAAGGCTAGATTTGTTCAATGCTTTAATTATAAAGAAAAATGTCACTTTAAAAGGGATTGCCTAAGTGGAAGAAGGGAAAAAAATAAAATGAAATAGATAAAAAAGCAAGTATTTTTGTAGTCTATGAAAGTTTTGATGAAGAGGATAAAAGAGACAATTATTTTTTGGTAGTGAGTAATTCTTATTTTATAATTGGTGGATGATAAACATTGGCACATCTTATCACATGACTTTCAATAAGGACTAGTTCTATTCTTTTAAAGAATATAATGGTACTGTTTAATTGGGTGATGATGGAGGACATATAGTTAAAGGCAATAGTTCAATGCAAACCAAAATGTATGATACAAGTGTTAGAATAGTATGCTCTTGAGCTTCGAAAGAGGTAGAACAACATCAGAAAGAAAGCAATGGTATAACCAAAGATAGAGTGAGATGAGCCATCAAGCAACTAAAGAGATATGGTTAAGAAGACTCGGTTGTATATACTCTTATCATTAATGATGAAAATGCAACTATCTTTTAGAGAATTGTAAAAATTTAGAAGAAAGATAAAAGAACGTGTGTTATGGTGAAGGATGTGAGGTTTCAAAAAATTGGAAAATTGATTGCATATGATCAAATTTTAAATTAAAATAAAGGTCCACACTCCTTAGGATACAACTAAAATGTTGACAAAGATGTTACATGTAGAAAAGTTCAAGCATAGCTTAGACCTGGTGAATACCTATATAGCTTGAAGTCTTTTAGGGCTTTATGATAGGGATTAATTCTTGGTTAGATGTTGGAGAATTTAAGTCAAAGTGGATAATTGTGATATATGCCTTAAATTTTGGTGAATAATGCAATTATAGAAGCTAACTGACGTTGAACAAGGATATGATACTAGCATCAGTCTTTTACTAGTTAGAGAGACTTTTAAGACATAAGCAAATCAATGTCGATTTCAAGTGTGGATCAAGTGTAGGATACATCAAATAAAATGTTAGGATGAATGAGAAAAGAATTTTACTGACCACTAACCTTAAGCATCTGTAGAAATATAATTACATTGCCCTTAGACTTTTTATATATAACTTTAATATATAAATTAGACATGGCAGTTTGGCTCGAGCTCGATTAGATTTGACCAAGCTTCATGCTGACTTGGGTTTTTTTTTAAAAAAAGTTTTGGGCTTTAGGTATTATAAGAAAACGACATTGTTTTGAGTAAAGCGATGTTGTTTTTCATTTTTAATTTAAAAATAAAAATTAGACTAGTTAAGCTTCGGGCCACCTAGCCCGATCAGACTTAGGCTTAGGCCAGATGCCTTGGGCTTAATTTGGCTTCCGATTGGGGTCAAGCTCGAACAAAAATTTTCTAGCTTTTTTATCTAGGCAGACTCGGCTTGACTCGACTTGTTTCCATGCCTACTATAAATACCTTGATAAGAGTTATATAAGACAAAAGAAGGTTATTGCTATACTATTGTCTTTATACTGTCTTCTCCTAGTAATATAAGAAATCAATCTTCTTACTAATGGATGTAGGTCATATGTTAGCTGAACTACAAAAACTTTAACCCTTATGAAAAAAGGTAAAAATAATTAAAATTTCTTTAAATTGTCTTTATAAAACATGATTAACTCATGAAATTTTTTATTAATAATTTTAAAAATTATTATTAAGCCTTATTTGTTGTTTTTAGTATTTAATAAATTTCTATAATTAGTAATATACATAGTTATGAGTATCCTTTTATGCATGAATAATGGATATGAATTTGTCTTAGAAGTAATTTTTACTGATTTTGAATTTCATTGTCCTTTTTATAATAAATGTATTTTGCTAAATATCATATTAATAATATAAGCTAACCTTAAGAATTAGGTCAAGTGATAATGAACCAACCTGTAGTTTTATTTTATGAATATGAAAATTAAAGTTCTAAGACTAAAATTATTTGGATTAGTTGATAAATATTATCCTGCTAAAGATTAAAAATCGAAGAGAATATTTTATTTTAATGCAACAATTAACATAAATTCTCTTTACTTCTAATTTCTCTATCTTTGTATGTAAATTCTCAACTCATTCAAATTATATATTTCCCAAGCTCATTTGAATTACTTTTTTTTTTCATCAAGGTCGCCTTATCCATACACATTGGTTTGCTAATAAAACTATCTTATCCATACACATTGGTTTACTAATTAATAAAACTATCTATTTTTATTAGCAAACCAATGTGTATGGATAAGGCGACCTTGATGGAAAAAAAGTTGGTTACGCTAGGATATGTCAACATAAATGTTGCTAAATAACTCCTAGAGGAGATACCTTTATTACAACTTGGAGATGAGGATAAGCTCATAGAGGACACTATTCATATTTCCTATTAATAGAGGCATACTCCAACTATGCTTATCAAGCAATGGCGACCAACATGTAAATTATGCAAGAGGGGCAATTATGTGGATCTGGTAGGAGGTCTAGTCGACATAAAAGAAGACAACACAAAACCTCCGGATGAGTGTATTTAGACTAGATCAATTCCTAACTTGGTCTAGGAACCTCTTAAGCAAACTACAACCTAGGATAAATCTCAATTGGAAAATATGGAACCATTCTTAAATGCTAATGGGGAAGCTCAAATAGCCTAGAAGCTTTAATGTAGATTATGGAATGCCATCAAAATACACCTGAGGAATCTTAAACATAGGTACCATTATCAATCCTTTTGATTATAAAACTATAAGCTATGCAAGCTCATGTGAGGATTTCAAAATAGTGGAAAAAAGGAGGTCTGGTTGCAAAGCAAGAAAGAAGTAAACTAACCTCTAGTATTATGTCAATCTTAGCTTGGAACAGTATAGGTATTTATAACCCAAAAGGAATAACTTTTAATAGCTTTTTTCATTAATACTATTAATCATATGATTTTTGGGATACTAGAAACCAAGCAGAGTAGGGAGGCATGTTCTAAAGTATGGTTTCTAAATAATTACCACTTAAGTAGAATTGTGGTGACTTTTTGTCCTAACCTAATAAAGTTATTAAGTATGTAAAGTGACATGTAAGGAATCCATTTACAAGTGGAAGGTGATAGTTTGGGAGTCATGTGGATAAGCTTTATTTATACCTCCAACTATTCATTCTAATGCAAGGGTTTATGGAAGGAGCTTAAGGACTTTACTCTACAAGTAAAGGCCTCTTAGATCATCCCGGGGGTTTGAATCTAAAGAAAGCATATGCAAGCATCAACCCAATAATGATCTCCATTTTTTTCTCTCAACAATTGAAGTAATTGACCTAAATTTTAGAGGTTATCATCTTACCTAAAGTAATAAATAGGAAGTAGATTGGCTTATTCATAAGAAGCTTGATAGAGCCTTAATTAACCAAGGTTGATTAATAAATTTCCCAAATACCGTTGTTCACTTCTATGAATGTCTAAGCTCTGAACATAGTCTAATTATAAACATGGCTAAAACTAAATTTAGAATCACTCTGTTTGAGTTTTTTAATTATCTAGCGTCCAAAGCAGGGTTTGATGAAGCTATTTCAAGAGGACTAAGATAACCTACTCAGGGATATAAATCCTTCCAAATCTACTAAAAGATAAACAATCTAACATGAGATTAAGAATTGCATGAACAAACCATGCTAGACTGCATAAAGAATAAGCAAAGGGCTAATGAGACATTTCTTATAAAACAAAAGGAATTGTATATAAACAACATAGGTTTATCTCCCGGTTTAATAGATATAATTTTGCCTCCCAAATTGAGACATCTAGACTCTCCCAACCCCACCTTAGACGCTCTAAGGCTAAAGGATAATGTGAAACTATCCTTAGAAAAAGAGACAGCAAAAGTATAACTAGAATCCCTTCAAATTCACAATTTTTATTAAGACATTTCTTATAAGACAAAAGGAATTGTATATGAACAACATAGGTTTATCTCTCGGTTTAATAGATATAATTTTACCTCCCAAATTGAGACATCTAGACTCTCCCAGCCCCACCTTAGACGATCCAAGACTAAAGGATAATGTAAAACTATCCTTAGAAAAAGAGACAGTAAAAGTATAACTAGAATACCTTCAAATTCACAATTTTTATTGTAAAGTAGAAGTCAAAGGTAACTTAAATGAAAGAGGCAGATTCCAACAAAAAATTCTTCTACATGAGCTTACTAGCTAAGAGAAATAGGAACTCTCCATACTAAATGATGATATTGGAGCTATGATTACTGATCAAAAACCTAGTTAAAGATTGCCAACATAATAGGAACCAGAAGTAGCCCAATGCAAGTTTTGATTGGCTTAAGCAAAACTAACAAAGCAATGTTCAGTAACAATCCTCACATTGAATGATTCAATGGATTTTTCTTCCACAAAGCCTGGCACCTAGTAAGTAAGGTTATGGATGAAGTTGTCCTTAAATTCAGCAGTTTTAAAATGTTAAAAGCTTATGATAAATCTTTGTCGTGCCTTATCCCTAAAAATCATTGTCCCTCTTCACTTAGAGACTATAGTCCCATCTCTCGTTATGCTAAATTCTACAAAATTATCTCTAAAGTTATTACTGAGAGAATTAAGAAAGTTTTACCTAATTTGATAAACTCTCTACATACAGCCTTCATCAAAGGAAGATATATAGGTGATGACATCTTAATTGCACAATACCTATTAAAAAATTGTCATAAAAAAGGCTCAAGAAGGAATTATTCCATTAAATTAGACTACAAGGCTTTTGATACTCTAAAATAGGATTCTTGGTTCAGTTTTCCAAGTATATAGGGTTTCCTATACTATTTATCTCTTAGATCCAAACTTGTGTTGTTGTTACTTCCTTTTGCGTCATGGTAAACAGAGAAATGACTCATATCTTTCAAGGTATAAGAGGGATGAGGTAAGGGGACATTTTGTCCCCTTATCTTTTCACTTTAGAAATTGAAGTCCTATATAAGATATTGGAAAAGAAAATTAGTTAGGATAGTGGAAAAGAGAATCGATTGGGATTGTAACTTTAAATATCACACTAATGTTTTCAATAGAAAAATCTCCTTGTTTTTATTAACAGTGATGTCCTTCTCTTCTACTATGGAAATATCCTTTCTGTGAAACTTATGATGGACTCCTTAGAGACTTTCAGTGGCTGCTCGGGCTTATGTATCAACAAGGAGAAAAGTTCACTAATTTTTCCTAATGACTGTGAGCATTTGAGCAAATGAGCTAAAAAGGATCACTAGGGTTCCTTTCACATGCCTCTTAATAAAATATATGGAAGCCCCTATTTCTTCTAGAAGTCTATCTTATAATGATCTTCAGGTGCTATATGATGCTATCAGGTCAAGCATAAGTAATTGGAAATGCAAGACTCTGTCTTACTTAGGGAGAATGCAACTAATTTCATCAATGTTAACCAACCAAAATAATTACTAGGATTTTAACCTCTTACTTCCAAAGAAATAATTGAAAAACATTGAAAAGCTAACGAGGAGTTTCCTTTGGATTAGGGGTTTGAACATCAAAGCATTTGTTAAGATAAGTTGGTATAATGTTCAACTTACTAAGAAGGAAGGAGGCTTGGGAATATTATCTCTATAAGACATGGATTTATCTCTTCTTGTTAAATGCAAAAGGAGGATTGATAATGAGAAAATCTCTTTATGGATAAAATGGGTGCATGGATGTCACTTAAAAGGTAAAAGCATCTACAGGGAAAAACCAAGAACAAGCTTTCAAAGAGTAAGTTACAGATTTTCAAGCTAAGTAATTCTTTTTAGCCCTATATTAAGATGGACATTGGCGATGGCTCCATATCGTCTCTTTGGTTTGACAACTGGAGCCTTACCGCCCCTTATATCTATAACCAAATTACAATGCTATAAAGCTTTTCTTCCAATTGAAGCCATAGTTAATTCTCTGATTTTTATCTAGACAACAGATAGTACTGACAGATTCTCAAAAACTTTAAAAGGTTGGACCCCGAACTACTCACCTCATCTATCATTGTAGGATAGAGCTATCTAGAGCTTAAATTCCTACAAGTATTTTCTCACTAAAATCCTAGAGGTTAAGCCTTAGGTCTATAGGGAATTTAGATGTTAAACTAATTCTTTAAAATAAATAAAATCTCAATTGTTGAATATAATGATCATAATTTTTATAATAAATTAATTTTAATTAATATCTATTCCATATAAAATTATTAATAAAATTGAATTATTATAGAATAAAAATAATATTTATAATGCTATTCAATAAAATAGGATAAATTAAAAATGAAAATGGAAACTTAACTAAGAACATTTTTATTGGTTTGAAAAGATAAAAATAAAAATAAAAGTGAAACTAAACAAATATAATGTTTAAACTAGCAAAATTGTGTTGGGCTTGTTATAACTTTAGGATAGTAGGGTGAAACATTAAGACTTAAGTTTGTCAAAAGCACTGACACCACTGGGCCCCCAAGACCCTCTTTTGAAGTGTGCCGTGTCGCCACCGTCAATGTGATTTGTGAAAAATTTTATGAAGAGGGGTGTTCTAAAATTTTTCTTTCACATGGAGGTGATTAGACATTAACCTCACAAGGTTTTGAACAAATTTCAAAGACAGACCAGTACCAATAGCGACATGGAGAGTAGTCATGGGCTTTTCAGTGACATTGACAGTTATTGAATTAGGAACTTCTTTAAAAAGTAACGATCGAAAAGAGAAGGTAAGGCAAGACTGGCATATCTGACCATTTTTCTTGACTTTTTTTTTTCTTCCGTCACGTCTACTTTTTATATCGACAAGTTTTATATTATTTATTCCACGACAGGATTTAGGGATGTTTTAGCGAATGCATATATGACCGTTTGATCAATAATTTAACTAAGTTATTGCAAATATTGACAATGATCTTGTTATGAAAAGATTTCAATATATGAAAAATAGGCGAAAATCATTGTAATTTTAACTATTTTATATTCTTAATATAACTTTATTTTTATTTAGTTTTGATATGAAATTTTTTGTGAAATCTATATTTTATTTGGACCTTCCTATTTTAAATTCCTGGCTCCGTCACTGGTCAAAAGTATAAGTTTGCTTGAAATCAATAAAATATTAAAAGAGAAAATGTAAATACGTTTTTTATTTGCTTTTACTTATTTGTAATCATAAGACCCATTTAATATATTTTTACATCCATGTGAAGTAGGATTATTTTTGGTTTATATTGAAGAGATTTAACAATGAATAAATGTTTTCTTAATTAAATAGTTCATATAACAAACTTTTATCCAAGAAATAAATTTTTTGTGGCACAAAGTGAAATATATTTGATAATAGTACTTCCTAAAATGCATTTGTTTGTAGAATTGTTATATTACAACTTAGTTTTCATGAAAAATTGAAATTTAATTTAATTTGAGAAATAAAGCACTTTAAATGGCAACTTTTTACAGATTTCTCTTTTATTTTTACTATTAAAGCCCACCAGTGCAGTTACAATAAAAGAACCCACTCTCGTCCCGCAAAAAGTAGAATTTGAGGTCTTGGAGAATGTAATTTGGCTTTCCATAAAATCTTGTGCCTGTAAAGAAGCGAAGTCTCTAATTCCAAGTCCCGGATACCGACTCATTACTCTATGCGGTATTTCTTATCTGCACTAATTTCGAAGAGATGCATAAAATAAGAGAGAGAGTAAAAGATCATCTTGATTGTATTAAGAGCTAGAATCTTAGAGATTTTGAGGAACGTTGGATTGATAATTCCATCTCATTTAATGTATAATAATCATAATAAACCCACATGGATCCTTGCCAACTTGTCACCTACCATCTGTTTTACCAATTGGTAAATTCCATGTTTCCACCATATAATTTTGCTGTTAAATCACAAAATTCATTACTTCCATTCCCTTTCTTCTTTCTCCTTTTTCACTTTCCTATTAAGCATAAACCTGTATTTAATTACTTTAAAAGGTATTTTGTCACTTAAGTAAGGTACTTTATATTAAATATGATAATAGTCCTAAGGTGTCTAAACTATCGAAAATGGCATACTTACATTGAATATGGAACTAACTTTTGTAGTGATGATATGGATTCAGCCATCATTTTCCAATGTAGTGAATATGATAAGAATATTAGTGAGCCCGTCACTGGAAATATTGATAAGATGTAGGCAATGGCAATTAACTCTAATAAACCTAATTGAAATTTCTCTTACTATTTATGGCAAGAACCATATAGATGATCCTAGTATTGACTTTACCGAGTAGGCTTTGCAGGTAAACCTTGACCCTTCCGAGTATTTCCACAAAGAAGATAGTAAATTCATTACTAAAATGAAACTTAGAAGAAAGCCAAACAAGAAGAACCAATTGGGGATCATCTCATTTATTCCTTCTTGATGTAAATTCTAGTTTGGAATACAAGAGGATTCAATAATCCTCATAAAAAATAAACAATTATAGATATTGTAAATGAAAGGTTGGTTTTTTTTAGAAACTAAAGTAAAGGTAATGAGGATAACTTGAGTTTTTCAGGACCAATTGAAGCTACTTCTCCAACCATTTACTTTATTATAATAAGAGGATTGTTATTACCTATAATCCAATTATTATTCATGTTTCTAACTTGTTCATGTTTGATTAAGTTATCCATATATCTTACTCTACTTCATAGCTCCCTACCCCTATAACTATCTACTTTATTTAGGTAACTAAGGTAGCATTATAGAGAGCACACCTACGAAATTACCTAAAGAAGCTATATTGGTTGGTGTTAGGAGATATGAATTGCATTTTAAATTCTCAAAAGGCAAAAGGAAGGAAGCTCATCTAGAGGTTAAAGAATGAGCTTAGCCATGTTATTAATCAAACTGGACTTGCTTATTTGAATCATATATTGGCAATTATTCACTTGGAATAACAAGTAACAAAGGTACTGATTCATTAGAAAGAAGCTTAATAAAGCCTTATTAAACTATGTTTGGTTATGAACCTTTCCTTTTAGCAATACCCATTTTGGTATTCTCTCTATTTAGATTTCTCATCCACAGTGGTGCTTTAACTTAGTAATAGGGCCTTTATTACAACCCTCTTCAATTTTAGCATTTATTTGACTAAAGTATATGGGTTTTGTAACGCCGGACTTTCAGAGCCCTTTTGTGCTATACTGTATTTGGAGATACTACTGTATATTGATATATACATATGGTTGTATATGAGTTCAAAGATGTATTTAAGTCATTTGGGTGTATATGTTAATGATTGATAATGTTATATGCCCTTACACGAACTTGGAATTCATCGGTAATGCGGAATCTTGGAGATTTCTGACAGATGAGTTTTTAAGTGGATAAAACCGAGTCCGTTGGATGGATATGATCATGGTGGTTAAATTAAATAAGTTCTAAAGCCTTAGAGGTGATTAGACAGGATTTATAGACTCATGGGACACTTAGAAAGCTTAATTGGGAAAGTTGATGTATATAAGGGCTTATTTGCAAATTGTCAAAAGTTAAATGACTTAAATGTAATTTTTCAATTCTTGGAAGACCAACTCCAGATCATGGGTGTGATAATTCAACTCTTATGATCTCAACTGACGAGAGGCATAAGCTATCACTTTTACATGCTACATCAAAACATAACCTAAACATATCCTTGAAGCATCAATATATATATGAAAACCTCCACCATTTGATGTAGCACCAAAATTGGGCTAGAAGTCTTAAGCTTCTCAAAACTCTCCTAACACTGATTAGTCCACTCAACTGAACTCCTTTTTTCAACATCTTGGTCAAAGAACTAGTTATCATCGAAAATCCTTTTACAACTCTTCGATAATACCCAGCAAGTCCCAGAAAACTCCTTATCTCTAATATATTTCTTGGTAGTTCCTACTTTATTATTGCCTTTACCTTAGCAAGATCAAGCATCACTCCCTCTCGGGACACCATATGTCTAAGAAAAACTACTCGCTTCATCTATAACTCACACTTACTTAACTTATTAGTAATTGTCTCTCTTTTAGAATCTATAACTCAATTCTCAAATATTGCTCATACTCCTCTTTACTCCCAAAATATACCAATGTATCATCAGTGAATACTATCACAAAATGATCTAGATACTCTTGAAAAGTTTTTGTTCATCAATGTCTTAAATGTGGCTGATGCGTTAGTCAATCCTAAAGGCATCACTAGAAACTCCAAAGGGCTATATCGAGTATGAAAAGATGTCTTAGGAATATTTAACTCAGTTATCCTCAATGACCGGTATCTTGATCTCAAGTTGAAAGTATGACAGCTTCCTTCAGCTTGCAACATCCCACTACCACAAGGTACATACCCAAACATTCAAGAATATTCAAGCACATATCCTATGATAATGGCATGTTAGAACAAAAACAAATCCAACTTACACATAACATCATCTAACATAATCAGAAATCATCAAATTTTAAAACCATTAATTGCATTCATTTACAAAGTCTACACTGTCTCCATTAAACAAATATTTACAAAATCTCATACAGGTTCTAGCAAAAACTACAAAATAAAAGCTATAGCTCTCTGATGTCAGCTGACAGACCTCTGAGCCATAACTTAGTCCAAAACGTTCTTTTAATCCAGAATAAACACTAACGGCTTGTTTGGTTCAAGAATGGAATAGATAAGGAATAAAATAGTTATTCCTAGGAATAGAACAGAATAAGTATTACTTTGTTTGGTTTAGGAAATGGAATACAGAAAGAATTTCTATTCAAATGTTTAGTTTGAAAATATAAACTTAGAATAAGAAAGGAATGAGTAACAAAAAGACCAAAATGTCCTTATCACTATATTATTATTATTGTTGTTGTTGTTGTTGTTGTTGTTGTTGCTATTATTATTATTATTATCATCATCATCATCATCATCATCATCATCATCATCATCATCATCATCATCATCATCATCA
>JAOSBP010000005.1:24293293-24318709 GCA_027563825.1 Erythroxylum mucronatum
ATGCACTTCAAGCATAATTCATATTGTGCTTTCATACTCATTTTAGCTAGTTCATTTCATAATAACTCAACTATCATCCAATCACCAACATGCATTATTTTCAGTTTACACATACTCATCATTAATATCATCCAACCACAACAAACACAAGCATTCATAACATTCATTTATGGTTTACAACAACCATAACAACATTAAATACAATCATCAATATCCACAACACAAGCAACAAACATCATAAATGTCATTAATGAATTTGTATTAAATGCTCAAAAATATAAAGATAAAGGTGAAACCCACCTTATAACTTGATAAATCTTGGTTCAATGGTGTTCTTCCTCCTTCTCTTCTTCTCTCTCTTGGCCCACTTCATTAAAACCAAAAACCATCTTCAACATAACTTCAATACATCATCTATTTAACTTCTTTCATGAAATTAATGTAGGAAACACTAAACCCATCTTCATTCTAATCTCTTTATCACAAAACCCAACCAAAACTAAACATTAAAACCATAGCTTACCTTAAACCTTCAACCAAACAAAGAGATTCTTGTATCAAGATGGAGCTTAAGCCTTCCTCTTTGTTTTTCCCTCTTGGACTATCTTCAAATAACCTCTAGAAAGCTTGGAAATCAAAACCCTAGGTAGCTTCTCTTCTTCTCCTTTCTTCTTTCTCCCACACGAACTCACCTCTCTCTTTTCTTTCTCTCACAATTTCGTGGGTCAACTTCTCTTCCTCCACTTCATTCATTTTTTTTTCTTCTTCTCTTTATATACTACTAACACCTACTTAAGCCCATTTAAAAGTCCAAGCCCAACTTCTCATTTAATTTCCTTCTCTTCTTTTACACTACTAACATACTAACTCTTTTAAGCCCATTGCATTTCTTTTCTTTTCATTTCATTACATTTGGGCCCAAGCCCAACTAACTCATTAAAGGTCACCTAACACCTTTAATTCATGCTATCACATAAATTTCAACTAACACACTAAATTCAATAATTCATACTAACTAACTCATCCATTTTTATTAATTCATGTTATCTAATTCATTTAATATCTTCATTAATGCTATCATGCTTATCTAACAATGATTTAATTAATGCTAACCTAATTGAATTGATTAGGCTAATCATGATTAATCATAAAATTTTTTGGGGCTAACAAGTTTGGCCAACTAGTGGTGTCACACATGATTGTTTTGGCTTATCATGATATTGGTTTTCCTATCGATATTTGATTGATACATATGATGTTCTTACGCTTTTGTGTACTAGAACTGTGACCTATGTTCACCGGATGGGTGAGTTAATAGGCTAGGCCTATGGTTCCTAACCAGTATACATTGAGTCATAGGTTGGGCCTATGTGTTTTCTTTATGTCATTTATATTCACTTCATAGGTTATCTACACCGTCTTGGTATGAATCAAATTCTATTAAGAATCAATAATTCATATTAAGAATGAGTGTTATAAGGACCCTTCAAATTCTTAGCTCAAGAATCAAGAGATACAAGCATTGAATAATTTCACTTATGCTCTAAGCATCTACAACTCATTGCTGAGACAAAAATCCAGGATTCTTCAGTTGAAAGAAGGGGATCAAAACACAAAATTCTTTTAAACTCTTTGTTGACTCATAGAAATTACAAAAAGATAAGCTCTCTTGTAGATGATTTAGGAAATTTGTTTAGAGATTGAGTTATGCCTAAGAATATCTTTTGAACACTTCAAGTATCTTCTAGATGAGAAGTCTTTATGTGAGTCTTCTACTTATGATCTAAAAAATCTCATTGATTCAAGTTTGGGTCAGTTTTTGACTAAGATGCCCACTAGCTCCTTCATTACTTTTGATGTTAAATTAATTATATTTAGCCTTATTCCTAATAAGGCATCTAGACCAGATGGATTTAATGCCTTATTCTTTTAGAATACTTGGTCTTTTACATGTGATCTAGTTGTGGAAATAGTGTTAGAATTCTTTGATAGGAATAAAATGTTAAAAGAGATTAAAAAGACTTATACTTTTCATATCCCCAAGAAGAGCATCCTAAGCTCCTTATATGATTACAGACCTATTTCTTATTGCAACATGATCTACAAGATCACGTATAAGAAGCTAGCAAATAGGCTAAAAGTTGCTCAGAAACTCATTATTAATCTAAGCCATAATGCATTCATTCAAAGAAGGAATATGGGTTTTAATATTCTTCTTATGTAGGAATTTCTTAAAGACTTTAATGTAAAAACTTCCATCGAAAGATGCTCCTTGAAGATTGATTTTAATAAATATATTGATTCCTTGTATTTGATTTTTATCATTAGCTATCTCCATAGCTTCAAGTTTCTAAAACTTTTCATAGATTGGATTCAAGCTTACATAACTTCCACCTATTATAATATAATTGATAATGGATAATCTACATTCCTATTCAGAGTGGCTAAAGGCATTAAACAAGGGGATCCTTTATCCCTTTCTCTCTTTACCTATTTACAATTGTAATTGAAATCTTCATTAGGCTCACTTGCTATATAGGAGAGAATGGTTCTGTTATTTTCCATTATAAATTCCAAAACCTTATGATATTCAATTTAGCTTTTACTAATTCCATTTTATGGATTTTATCCTAACTTTTTTTGGTGTATTGCTGAGCTCCATTTCATCCTTCTTTAAGATGTCTACACTAACTATTAATTCAAAAAAAAATATCCTTTATATCTCAGTTGGTACTCATAATGTCACCTCTCTTATTATGATTTCAAGACTTGAAATTCATTAAGCTCCCATTAAATATCTAGGATTTATCATATCCATAAAAGCCCTCATTTAGATACTATATGCTACTCAAAGAATCCATCAATAATAGAATATCAAGTTGGTGAATTGTTTTCTCTATTATGTTGGTAGGTTACAACTAATAGCACATCTAGTTCTTCTTAAGTGAACAATTCAATATATTGAGAAGATGCTTAAGAACTTCTTGTGGAATCTCTAAGGTTAGGTGGACAAATATGTGCTGCCATAAGAAAGAAGCTGCTTTAGGATTAATCTTAATTAAAGTAATAAGTCAGGTATTGCTCTCAAAGAGAATTCAAAGATTTTTTAATGATAAAGACGCAGTTTAGTTGAAATGGAAGCATAAATGTTACTTGTATGATTGTAGCTTCTATGGTTTATTTCCTAATATGAAGCACTCTTGGTTTCTAACTCAGATGCTTGAATATGGTATCATCTTAATATGGTTTTTAATAACTTGATTAGCAACAACAAAGGTACATGGTTTTGGTTTAATAAGTGGCACAAATTAGGTCCATTACACATTATTTTATATTTGACCTCAATAAGATTAAAGATACCTATTAAAGACAAGGTGAAAGAAATTACCAATGGTGATGATTGGAATTGTAAGTTGAGAGGTCTAGTGATAATTGAGGCAAACCTCCACAACTATAAGCTTGATTCCTTATCCTCAAATTCCATTGCTTTGTTGAAGGATCATTCCAACTATTTTACAAATAAATATTGTTTGGAAATCTACATGTATCATTACCAAAAAAGTATTATAGTTAGAGTTGGTGTGGTGTAAGTCTCAAGTTCCTAAAATTCCTTTATATATTGACTTGCTATCAAGAAGCATACAAGATAAAGGATATGCGAAAAGGATGTTTAGACTATATTTTTCTGCTTTGAAATTCTTACTAGAGTCCATTAAGCATCTTTAATTCTAGTGTCAATTTACATAGGCTTTATGGTTTAGGATTCAACATATATATATATGCTTATGTCAGGATAAGGAATGAGGAAAGGTTGTAAAGTAGGTGTGGAAGTAGTACAAACTGATTAGGAAGGATGCCAATCTCTTTTTGGAGAAGAGAAGAATTTAATTAAGCCATAAAGGGCATTCTAGGTGAACAAGTCAAATTACTAAGGTAAAAAGCACTAGTAATTAGAGAGGATTACAAAAATATACTTAAAAGAAAGATCTAGGAATTCCAAATGGATAGAAGATATTGCGCATCTTGAACTCTATACTTATGAATGCTTATCTGAAGTCTAATGAGCTGCATGAGTTTATTGTAAAATTGCTCTTTAGAAAAGCTCTTATCATGGAAATTTGACTATTTCTCTTATCCCATGTTACAGTGATGATAGATGCATGTTTGACTATAATTATACACCCATGTTTGATATATTTCGCTTAATATTTTATATTTTTGGTATTTTGGGTACTTAAGTCTCTCCAGTGCATTTATAAGTTATAATTTCCTTTATGGACCAAAATGAGACAAATTTGGAAGAAATTGTGGCATAAAACAAAGATTTGAAGTATTTTGGACATATACAACCATATAAGTCTTTATGAATATGTAAATTCACAATTTTATGGACTTTCAGAGCTACACAGTCAATTGCACAACTTGAAGCTACACAGGCACTTACACAGTTATGCAATTGACCTGTACATCCCAATAACCTTAGTTTTCACTATAAAAGCATGTGAATAAAGGCAAACAAAGGAAAATTGACTTTTGTAGTAGATTTTAGACGTAGGGAACATAAAGAAGGGACAATTTGATCAACAAATGTGGAGAACACGAAGAATTCATCAAGAGATCTAATTGATTACAACATCAAACTCCAAACTTGTAAGAACATTCAATAAAAGAAAAAAAGAAGAATTATAATTATGATTTCTTTTTTTCTATTCATTGTTCTTCCTATTTATCTTAGATTTTGTTTTCTATTATATGTAACTAAACGTGTTTAGTGTCTAGGTGTGATAAACCCTACTTGGGATAACATTATGTCTTGATTCTTTTATTTAATGCTATTACTTTGATATATTTATTGTGATTCAATTATGAGTTTTATACATGTTCAAATATATCTGAAATATTAGTATATGATTTGATTTCTTATCATTAAAATTGAAAATTCATTTGTATGAACAGATCTACCATAATTGAAAGGAGTAGATTGCAAACCTAGAGATAGGTCGACATAAATCCTCTAAATTAGGGTCAAACCTAATAGCGGAATTCATAAATCGATAATGCAATCCTAGGAACTTTAACTAGAAATATTTCAGTTAATCAACATATGGATTAGTTATTTGTAGCCTCTCAAGAGTTAATAATATAAGATAGGAATTTTCATGGTCCAATAATCAATAAAATAGTTGTATGATAAAAGGTTAATTAATTACTTATTTTTAGGGGGGATTCATCACCTAGATACTAATCTTTGATATTGAGTTTTCTAAGTAATTTCCTTCGTTCTTTTTTCATTATTTTTCCTTTTTATTTTATTAGTTTAAGTTGTATTTTTAATTAACAAACAAAATCCAATTCGTAGGTTAGATAATAATAGAAAGGTAATTACTAGTACTTATTGTCTTCGTGAGATTGACCTATACTTGCTTATGCTAGCTACATCTATGTCATGCACTTACGATTAAATTACCATTGGTGTAGAAATGACCAATCAAGTTTTTGTCATCGTTACTGAGGACATTAATATTAGGAACACCTATATTTTATTACTCTAGACATTTTTATTTTATTCTGTTTTATTTTTCTTTCTCTTTTATTATATTTTAATTAAGTTTTTGTATTTATTTTAATTTGCTTTATTTTATTTTTCTTATATTTATTATATTTATGGCTTATTAGTTTAATTATCATTTGAACTTCTCTACATTGATGGTGTGCTTATGGATTATTTTTAGGAATTAATGTTTAACGTCATAGCCATAACTCACAATGAAAGGTTGGAGCAATAAGTATTCCTTTGGGAGCTATGATATGTTATCGCAACATATAACATCAACATATTGGAAAGAGTCATTTCCTCACATATTTTCAGAAGGTCAATTGATGTCTATGTTGTGTTGTGATTTTTTAGAAATAATTATTTCAATCATGAACATTGGACACCAACGTTTATGTAGGAGCAACCAAGCTTGTACAACCAACTTGAAGATGCATCATATGAAAATATGTATAATGCAAAGTGGAGCAAAACTTGCGCAAATGGATGGAATGACTGTACTCCAACTGAATATGTATAACAAGAGTAGTAATATGAAAGTATTAAAGATAAACTAGAATATTTTGCCAAGTACGTAACGAGCTCATGTAAATTTAAGGAGAAATTTTCTTCATTAGAGTATGATGAGCATCATACCTCATACTAGCTGAGCTCCCTAACGTCTCAGAGTGAAGAAGAGATGGTGGTTGATTTTATGAATGAAGATACATTTTAAGAAGGCAAGGAGGTAATTGTTGCTTTGAAAGATATGTGATAGGGTGTTTGAAGTGTGAAAATTTTAATAAATACCCTCGATAATCCACAAACACATTATTCGTTAGCGTAGTACCTAAGGTATTGATCCCACAAGGAGGGATACTCTAATCCTAAAATCTAAGGCTAGAATAAATCGCAAAAATCCAAAATATAACGAAACTAAAATGAGAACTCAATTCAATTCAATCAAATTAAATCAAAAATCAATCACGAAAATATTAATAATTCAGCAGTTGCAACACACACCCAAAAATCAACCTAAGGGAATCACCAATTGAGAGAAAGGAAAATTTACCTATCCCTAACGTTGACCTAACTGATTAAGAATTACTAGATTGTTGGTTCTAGATAATTTTAGGGTTGATTACTCTCTATGATTTTTAACCATTAATCCTAAATAATAAACCCTAATCAGATTATGGAAGTTGCAATCTTTCAATTAACAACTTATCCAAAACCCTAATTAGCTTTGAAGTTCTCTAATAAACTACCGGAAACCTATGCAAGATCTCTTTTTCCACAATTTATTGATTTGATTTAATTCTAATTCTATTAAATCACTCAACTCTGGTTAGCCCAATTTAATCGTTTTTTATTCAATTCACCACCTCAGTTTATTATCAAATTATTCAATCGTAGACTTAAATCACAATAAATCCAAATAACACATAAATGATCAAATTTCATTAATTCAAAGATAAAAGTTCAATGGAGAGCTTAGAACATCTTCAACGTTCAAAAATCTTAGCATCAAATTGTTATTCCAATTCTATACAATAATAAAATTGAAAATAATCAAAAAATACGATCTGAATGGATGATGGGAGGTAGCAACGTCGGGAAACTCCTTATCTGGGAAGTACGTCGAGTCAACTTCTTATCCACTTCTTTCTTCCTTCTTCTCTTTCTCAATCTCTCGATGAATTCTCTCTAGGGTTTCTCCAAAAGTGGCTGATGCAAAAGCTCCATCTGCCTCTTTGTCTTGTTCTTTAAATATCCTTTGTGTACTAAGTAGTCCTAGGATTTTTTTGGGGTTCGAAAAGTCCTAAAAATCCCTTGAAACTTGACATTTTTTAGTGTTTGCGCATTTGCCTGATGTAAGCCATGATCGTGGGCCATATCTGGGCCTTCTGTCACGATTGTGGGCCATGTCCTAGGCTTGCCAAGTTTGGTGCTTCTGTCATAATCATGGCCTGTTGTGCCACGATTGTGGATCGTGGTTTAGGCCTGATTGTCTCCGAAATTTCTCTGTTCTTCGATGTTGACCCTATAAATACTAACAAACACATCAAGGTACCTCACAAATATAATATTTAAGCTCAAAGACTTGTACTAACCCATAAAACATAAATAATTAACAAAATAACACAATTCTAACCTAAACACATACTAAATGATTGAATTAAAACTTAAATACATATCAAATTAACCCTAAAACATGATGCAATTTACAATTATCAATATGATGGCCAAATTTATTCAAGAATCAAACGTGAGGCGTCAGAAAATAGAGAATCATATATAGAATATGTTGAATCGGGTTAACCAATTGGCGAAGATATTATTTGATGAAAGTACTACTAAAATATATCCTAAAGAATATGGAATGAATCACCTTAGGAGTGGGAACGTGCTTCTAGAAGAAGAAGACGAAGAAAAAGAGGTGGTATTTATCCAAGAAGAGGAAGTAGAGTAGTGACAAGAGATAGTTGAAAAAGAAGATAAGCTAGAAACTTTTGTCCACGCAAAAGAACAAGAAGAGTGGACAAAGATTGTTGAGGAAGAAGAAACGGAGGAACCAAATAAGGAAACTACTGATGAGTCATTTGTAGCCACCTTAAGTACGGAGGGTTCCCACTTCCTCTAAGACAAATTGTTTAAGCTAATTGATGATTCAGGGAGTTTAAGCCAATTGATGATTTAGGGAGTTTTGTTATTCCTAATTTTATTAATAGTTTGTCATTAAAAAGGGCATTATTATAGTTAATTAGTTTTACTAACTTAATACATTATATCCTTATAATCATCTTGCAACATGTGACTTGTTTACAAACTCTGAAACCACTTTATGGAGGGAAAAGTTGGAAGCAAGCTACTGATTATAGACCCAGGATGACATAAATGTACATGGTATATCGAGCTAACGAAATTAAACAAGTGCTATACAGGAGACAACCTATAAATTAGGATAGTTTTATTTTAAATTTTATTTTCATATTTCATATTTCGTATTTATTTTATTTTTATTTTTATTATTTTATTTTTATCTCCTTTTCTTTATATTTTGAAAGGATGTTAGTCTAACATTAGATGGATAGTCCCAACAATAGAATTAGAAAGTCATATTTCTCAAGAAAGTACTTATTATATGTGCTTACATTATATACATTAAGGATAATGTACAATTTTAAGTGTGGGGAAAGAGTTAATGATTACAGTGATTTTCTTAAGCTTATTACAATCTTGGTTATTAAATTTTATTAATTGATATTCTTAAATAATTGAAATCTTTCCATCAATACTGTATTTCATTTTTGAATATTGGATATAATTAGTATGCAAAAAGATGATTGTTAGAATAAAATTACTTTTATAAGTCATTTTTTTAATAGTCATTGAAATAGTCAATTTGAATGAAAATTGCATACTATTTACATACATAATACCATTCCTTTGTATGGGCTTTTGGGATACGAACAAAATTTCAAAAAAAAAGCTCTTTTATTCTTTCATGTGTGTTATCATGTATAGTTGGATAATTGTACTACTTGCTTTTATTGTGTATATTGAGACCATAGTTTTTTAAATTTGAAGTATTGAAGTGATAAAGGCACTTAGATTCAATATCTGTTTAAGCCTATTTCTTTGATAATTACCTTACCCATATTTTATCCTTTAGGAATAAATAAGTTTAGCATTAGCATTTTTGATTGATTATAACCATGTTATCAACCTTTATCCTATTTTTCCTTGAAGACTTTTTATTGCGTTGGACCCTGAAGGTTATTTACATTACTTGCCTGTTTGAAACTTGAAATTTTGAATGGTCCAATATTTCTTAAATTGTGGTACATAATGAATGCTAGAATTTATTATGACTAAAAACATGAGAACCAAAAAAGAAAAGAATAATTATATAATACAATTGGTTTATTAATGAAAGGGAATATGTCTATCGTAAACAAGTTTCTTGTAATGTCTTTTTGGTAAATTTCCTTTAAATCAAGCCTCTTTAATATGCTAATCATACCTTACCTAAACCCCTTTATAACCCTATAAAGACCTTTTGATTATTGTTTCTAGTTTACTTACAAGTGGCAGAGATGTGATAAAATTACAAGACTATGGTAAGAGTTCTATTATGCATTGATTTGAGAGTTGTACAACTTTCAACTTAAATACTTAAGTGCATTAAGTGAAATCTTTTTAAGAGTGTAAAGATTTATGCTTTTGCTTTCAATGAGATTATTGATGTAATTATTATTATTTTGACTTGTGAAATTAGTTTTAGCATAACTTCATTTTACTTTTATGTTAATTTGATTAATATGAAATAATGATTTATAGTGTGAATGGACAGATTGAAATTAATGAAGGATAAATGTTGTAAGATTAACTGACTTTTGTAGTAGCTTCCAGATGTGAAGAACATAGAGAAGGGATGATTTTGATCAAGAAATGATGAGAGCATGAAGAATTCATCAAAAGATCCAATAGATTACAACATCCAACCTCAAACTTGTAAAAAAATTCAATAAAAGAAAAAAAAGGAGATTTAGAATTATGATTCCTTTGTTTTCTATTCATTTTCCTCCTTGTTTATCTTTAATTTCATTTTTTATTATGTGTATATGTAACTAAATATGTTTAGGCCTAGGTGTAATGAACCCTAGTTGGGATAACAATATGTCTTGATTTTTTTGTTTAATGCAATTACTTTGATTGATTTATTATAATTCAAGTATGAGTTTTATGCATGTTCAAATATATCCAAAAAATTAGTATATGATTTGAGTTCATATCATTGAGATTTAGAAATCATTTGTATGAATAGATCTACCATAATTGAATAGATTTGATTGCACACTTAGAGATAGGTCAATAAAAATCCTCTAGATTAGTTGGTAGGTTGACCATTTACAATAACGCTATATGAAGGTGACATGATAAATTGCTTAATTCAATGTATAAATGGAGCATCTCTGCTTACACACAGTGAGTAGGTAAATTTTTTCTGGTTTCTTTTCTGTGTGCAGGTACTAGTTGCATTGATCCTTTTTGGACCTTCCCTCTCGTCGGAAGGATGACCCCAAACCGAAGGAAAGGATGATATCCAGTGAATAACCAGTTGACAAACACAGTTGGGCTTTCATTGACTATGTACTGGTTTTCTGTTTTGGTTGTGATGGCCGTTGGTAGTGGTTGTAGGTAATTGTTTCCTACCCGTCTAAGACTGGTTGTGCTTGAGCAAGTAGCTAGAATAGCCTCTGATGGATTGTTGGATTCTTTGACTTAAGTTCTTAGGCTCTGTTAGGCTTTTGGTAGCCTGGATTGTTTTGTTTCGGTTCCTTCATTTTTGTGCATAACTTTTTATTTTATTTTTATAATAGGTTCTATTGATTTACCAAAAAAAAAAGAAAAAAAATTATGAATTCCTAATCAACACTATCATAAGCCTCTGGTCAATTTAATTGTAGCAATTAAGTTTTCCCCTCTTCTTAAAATAAGTTTTAATTAACTCCTAAAGAATCAATATGTTGTCCCCAATTACTCTACCAAGAATATATACACCTTGTGCAGGACCAATATGGTTTTGGAGAATCCTTCTCAGTTTATGAGCAAGGATCTTTAAAAGTATCTTGTAGATAAAGTTGTAACAAGAAGTGGGACGAAAGATTGTGAATTGATTTAGCTGACCATTTTTAGGAATAAGAGAGATGTAGGTCATGCTGATTTATATAGGTAAGGATCCATTATTGAAGAACTTTCAAACAACATCAGAAACAAGGTTACCTGTGAGAGGCCAAGTTTTGTTAAAGAAGTTGATATTGAATCCTTCTGGGCTAGGAGCTTTGAGGGGATGAAGAGATCTTAAACTATCTTTGACTTTGCAAAGGGTGATTGGTCTGATCAACATATCAGCTTCTTGAGATGAAATAGAATCCTGTAAGATTTCTCTAAGAAAGAGTTTAGAGTTACCTTTATCTATTGTATTTTGCTATTTGGAAGGAAGGGAATAACTAGCACCATAAAGAAAAGTCTTCAGCTAGGTCAGTATTTATAGCTAAGACCACATGTTGGATTAGGGAGATTATGATGGATAATCAATCTTATAGAGATGCTTCATCTTGCGCAAGACTTAGTTGGAGCTTTCCTTTTACCTGATCTAAGTTTAATGCTTCTATATGGTAGCATTGATAACAAACATTTGGAATGAATTAAATAATATGCTCTGTAGCTCACCTATATAATTGTCTGCATGCTTGAAAGAGTGGTGCCCCTTTAATGATATAAATATCCTTGGTTAGATTATATTTTTCCATTTTATAAAGCCATAGGCTTCTTTTTCTTAGCCTCAAATCTAACTATATATACACTAAGTTGGTAGTTTTACATTAACATTAACATTAGGCTATTGTACAATGAGTTAGTTAGATAAAATCAATTTCTTTATGATAATTAAGGATAAGTAGTCATTTAAATAGTTACAAGTTCATCTACCTAATTGATACAAACTAAATTCCATGTTATTAGTGAAAATTTTTACAAGATTTAATTTTTTACATAATATTTTTTTGTTTCCTTATTTCATAGTTTGAGTTGGTTAGTTTGTCCTCTCTTAGGTACAGATATACGAAATAAGCAAAGATATTGTGCAAAGGAGCTTGAAGCTTAATTAGAAAGCTTATTTCAATGAGAGTACTTTAACATATGATATTTCATTTTCATTTTCATTTAAGAAATGTTGTTATGTTATGTTTGACAATAACTTAAATGTTCAAACTATTGATTACATACAAATTATAAGGAAAATGTTTAATAAATTGATTCATTCACCTTGTCGACAATGTGATTATAATAACAAAGTATATGTGTGTGTGTGTAAAACATATTTTAATAAAAAACATAAATATAACTAAGAAAAAAGAAACTCTTTGCCAACTTTACCATCAAATAAGAGAGAGGCTATATTGATGGATCCTATGTTAATTATAGAGAATTTACACATCCATATATTCAAATTTAACTTATTTCCTTTTAAGTACCTTATTTTGAAGAAATCACACTTCAAAAACTGAGGTGTAAGCCTCAATGAATTTTTTCATAGAAAAGCCAAAACACATCCCTCTAAATTTTAATATCCTACCTTATAAACAACAAGCTCAATAATAAATCTATGTCACCATTTTCATATATAAAAGTTTCTATACAAAATAAGCATTTAGATCCCTTTGAACAAAGTTACAGAGCTGTAAAATAAAAGTTGGAATAGCAATGTTAATCCCTTTAACAGAAGGTGAAGTTTATCCTAGCCTTTGTAATTACATTAAAACTAGTTTGTTGATTTTAAGTATTGTGTATAACCCCATATATATATATATATATATATATATATATATATATATATATTCCCCAACTATAAGAAGCAACTATAAAATTATGTGCGCGCTGATTTCTTAATTTATTCAGAAGTAATTCGCAGGATCGTGCACATTTTCTTTACTAGTTAAAACGACAAAAAGTGCAGCTGGTTCAATCCAGCCTATTCTTGAAATAAACAACTCGCACACACTCCCTTTCCAAAAAAAAATCAATACATTAAGTACTACACTTAGATTTGTTGGATTTGTTGCTAAAATATCGGTATTAAACCCGCAACTCCTGGTAGACGACATTAAATCATCCAAAATTTGGAGCATGAAGTACAATGAAGTACAATTAGATCTATGCTTTGGGGGTGTATATATATATATATATGCGTAATTTTATAGTTGCTTCTTAGAGTGTGTTGGTTGAAACACGGTATATTCACCAAGTGAATATTATTGTGTATAACTAATAACAAGTGCAATTTTGGAGTATTTTAGAAAATGTGAGTATTTTCTTGAAATTCTTTTGGTGAACGTGTCTTAGGACACAAACTTGGCCTAGTTCATATTGCCTTATGAAAAGCAGAGACGGAGACAGAGGTTGAAAATATGAATATATTGGAATGGCAAAGGTACTTCTACCGAAAACATGATCTAGGACATGGTTGTATCGTAAACTGTTTTCAAGTGCATGAACAAGTAAAAGGGACCATGTTTTGGGGATACATGTTTCCATATCTATACAAAAGGAGAAATAGTACGATCTATGACTTAAGATACGACCATGACCTAAACCATGATTTCAACAAACAAACTCATTTAAAAATACATTTTTAGAGGAATATAAACTCTACAAAGATTCTATCACTTGTTAAAATCATAGTAAGTTGGGTTGATTTTGCGTAACATAGCAAATTGTGTTGAACTATATCATATATAATTTATAATTAACTATACTTGTGTAACTAACCTACATATAGGAATTTTGTACTCCTCTCCAATTGGGAATGTTATTAATCAATATAGTGAAACTAATTGCATTTGGTTCCCAAAGGATGTAGGCATGCCAAATTAACTAAAACTTATTAAAAATATTTTTTATGTTCTTATTTGTTTGTTTCTTTCATACTAATCTATTTCTTAGTAAATCTATCTTATCTCCTAACTAATGGTATAAGATCATATTTGAGGCAACAATGACTTCAGTTACAAAGTTTTAAAATAGAAAGGTTTAATAGTAAAGTCAAAGGGAGATAGTATTGTATTATGATACATATAACTGGGTTAGCTTGGTGAGCAAAGATTATGAAAGTTTATAAGGAATACTTATCGAATGATTTCAAACACTAAAAGGTAGACTTTTGCAAATTTTATACAATTGGTAAAAATTTCTACGGTAACTTTTAAGGATATAATGTTCGGAGGCAATATATGTCAAGACAAATATATAAAGAGGACTTGCTATGACTAGTAATTGGCAGTACTATAGTAGTACAAGTTGAATTGGAGTAAGATAGAATAGATGCTAAAGGTTCCAAAAGTTTTGATTTTGGAGATAAACCAATGTCAAGAAGAAATCATCAATACGACATAATCAAAGATAAAATGAGATGAGCCATAAGGATACCAAAAATATATAGGTGGAAAGACTCAATTTTGTATGCTTTTACTATCAGTGATAAGGATCCAACTACCATTTAGAGGCTAGAGAAAGTTAGGAGAAAGATAGATTGATGAGTGCTATGATGAAGGATGTGAGGATTTACAAGAATGAGGAATTTATTGCATATAGCTAGATCTTTTTAAAAAATATTCATACTTCAAAGGAAGCAATGAACATGTTGACAAAGTTGGTTACTAAGGAGAAGTTCAAGTACCACTTGGACTTGATTAATGTCTTGGGATGCTAGACATGATTACAACTTAACTTAAGTATAATAAATTCACCAAATGTAGAGATCATTATGTATGGCTTATATACTTAGACATGCAATTTTGGAGGTGTTTCTTGAAGTGTGATGGTTGAAACATAATATATTTTCCAAGATGAGTTTATGTATATGGATCATATATATGTGTCGTAGCGCATGATGATCCATGATTTAAGGACACAAGTTCGATTGAAATTGTGTTAATGTACAAGGAAAAAAAGTGAGATCCAGTTTAGGACATGACCGTGATCCAAATTGTATCTACAATAATAACCTTATTTAGAAACAAGTTTTTGATATAATACAAATTCTATAAGAATTCTATCATGGTTAAATTGAATTGGGTTTGGTAAAAGGGAAAGTTATATTAAACTTCACAGGATAGGATTTACAATTAATTATGCATTTGTAAACTAGCTATGATGTCAATAAATTTATTTTGGCAATAAATGCTTTCCTTTAATTTCTAATAATGTTAAAATCTTGAAGTTGGAGATGATGACTGAGATTAAGTTTGTACTCAAGCAACATGTTTATTGGAATTCTCTAAAACAAGTATTTGCTTAATCAATTATTGTTTTTCCGCATTGTTAATCTGCTGAACTTGTACAAAAATTATTGTTTTTTTGTCATATATAAACAGGACGTACAGATGGTTTACCTTGGCGGGCGATCGCAGTTGACTGACTTTTAAGATTTATTTTCAAGAAAATAAAGACAGAGACAGAGACAAAGAGCAATGATAGAAACAAGAGTGCTTAGGGCACATTCAGTTGTTTGGATTGTGCTAAATATTTTAATATAGACCAACGTTGATTCTCAGTCAGATAAGTTCTTAACTTATATCGTACGTACTATATGGTTATATAACATGAGATCAGGCGATTAACTAATATTTGCTTACGTAACATTAATTTTAAGTATTCATTGCCGTGGATCAACAGCTACATTCTGATTGGTGGTTGCATTATTTAGTAGGGTTGATGTCTCATTGGTTAACCTCACAAGTATTGGTGATTTCATTACGTAAGCTATGTTCCAAATTGATTTTTCCATTACACTACTGTTTGGGATTTAGGTTAGTTAACATATTCACAAATCGGCGGATAAGAATATCTGTCCATCTATAATAGAAATTACATTAGTAGAAATATAAGCCGAAACGTCTCTCGATTGGGTCTCGACTATTGGTAAAACATTCATACTTCCTTCACCAAAACTAGAACTTAATTTAAAGGTGGCTGCTTCTAAGCAAACCTCTCTGCACTCCTACCTCCTTTGTCACTGAGCGGTCATTTAGGGGCTTAGTTGGTGATCCTTTAGAATTATATTCTATGGGAAATTGTGATGAACACCCAAATGTAGTTTAATACTAAACCTTCTAATGGTTACTGGTTGGGTCAGTCAAATAAGGCCCAATTCCAAGCCCAGTCAGACGGTCCAGTCGTAGGTAATCATCTCCCATGCAAACACTAGGACCTACGTAAAGATCTAAACCTAGCCCGTATATAAGGTACTATTTCGCCATGATGCAGGGTACGAGACTACAACCCTACTTTTCTCTGTTTTCAACGACCAAAACCTTCTCCATAAGACTAACTTGAGCATCGGAGGGGCCTTCTGGGAAACAACTCCCGGCGTGCCTTGCTTGTTTTGCGGGTATTCAATAACCAAAATCTCACAAGATCATGGATCCGAATAACAACGTCCAGCCCCAGCAGAGTCTGGCAGAACCAGTCACTATATATAAACCAATTATAATAGGGTGTATAGTAGTACCCTTCCTTGAAATTGAATAATGAATGCTTGAAGCAGCGATTGAAAGTGAGGCCAGAAAACGATATTTTCCTTTGTTGTATTTATGCTACACTGATATCATGCAACTGGTCCACTTAATTTAAATATTTTTGATTGGGTACAGACGTTGCACTTAATCATTTTTATTTGGTTTAGTTGTTAACTATTTACAATAAAATGCCATTTGTTCGTCAAATAGGATAAAAGTCACCTAATTTAAAAAAAATAATACAATAAAATCATTCTTCCTCAGTTGGTGGTCAATTATGCTAGATGAAATATCGTTTCAGCTGCATGCGATGATGCATCCAGCGATCAATGCAACTTTACGACCTGGACAGTTTGGGTTGGCATACGGATTCAATCAGGGAGGAATTAGTATAATTAATTTATCTTACGTAAGAAACACAAGTCATGAATGACATGACATGACAGAGAATGCAACTTAATATGCTATTCTATTACCAATGAAGAATTATTGGTGATGATGAACCCTTTTTATATATATTTGACGACAAGGTGCTCTATATTGATTATATATAAAATCATGATAGATCTTTGCTTAATAGGAAAAGATCCAAATTCATATCCTATCATTAGGTTATGGCTTATCTAGCCTGTAAAATCTCACAACATTTGCATACTTCAAGGTAAAAATAATATCATCAACGTATTGAACAAGTATTCAATCTCACAATTAAACATGATCATCATAAGAAATAGCATCAAATGCACTATATTTTCCGTGGTTTATCTCTTTTTCTTTATTCTATAGAATTTTGGAACTATTAAATGTTTGCATCTAGTTAATTATTAATTTCTCGTTTTAAGTAATTTTGATTGACAGCAACTTGTTTATCCAACAATTACTACACAAGAAATATCATTCGAAAAAAAAGAATAAAAATGGAAAGGAAGGCAAGGAATTTAACAGTTTAACTCATGTAATGTTCCATTACAAAAATGAAAGCAAGGCTATGCTTACTTAAATAGGCTTACAAAAGAACTAAACTTAGGAAAAAATATGCAACCATCTAAGAAAGTGGGTAAACATTATCCCACGTAATCTTCCACTAATAACTAGAGAATACCAACAAAATATCACATGCTAATGTGATCACTTATTCCACTAACATCCTAATGCTAGAAAATAGAAACTAAGAAAATAAATTAATTTAATTATTTTGAAGCACTTGCTAACACTCCCCCTTGCTTCAAAATTTCATGGATGGAGCACTTTTCTCTTAATATAATGTACTTCACATCACTGTCTTCAAATTTGTTGATATACATTATCATCAACTTACAAATATTAGAGCACGTCTCTCCATGCTACACTTCTCATCAACAACTTTAAAAAAGAGTTTCTTCTTGTGCCACTTGTATCATGTTTGTTTCTTCTTCATTTTGAAATCTGTAGTCTTTTTGTAAATGCGCAAACCTCTTGCACTTGAAGCACTGTTGTTTTCCTTTGTGACAATAATCCTTCTCTTCATAGCTAGGCTTTTTACAATTTAACATTGGACAATTTTACACTTACCCTTCAAAGAGCAACTCTTTACCATGTATGCTCCTTCGACCTTATTACCATTTTCTCCATCCTTAATTATTCTTCTTTGGTCCACAACTTGAAGAGCGTTTAGTAACTCTGCAAAGCTTATATTTGATAGATCTTTAGTAACTTTAAGTGATGAAATTTTTGACTCTTACCTATCAGGAAGTGTCATAAGAAGCTCAGGAAGTGTCATAAGAAGCTTGTCTACGACCCTTTAATTAGGAAATTCTTCACCAAGTAACTTGATTTTATTAACAATAGACATAATTTTACTCTCATATTCCTTGATACCTTCAAAATTCTTCATTTTTGAAATATGAAATTCCCTTTTGAGATTCAAAATTTGCATTATCTTAGTTTAATTGTTGCCCTCAAATTCTTCTTTTAATTTCTCCCTTGCTTCTTTAGGAGATTCACATTTTGTGAAAATTCCTTTAGTCATAGCCGAATGGAGGTAAGATAGAGGCAAGATAGAGCTTTTGGTTTCTTTGCCCTTTTCTCATTATTTTTCTTGATTTGGTTTACGGTTGGATTTTGTGGAAGAGTTGTAGGCTCAAACTCACTTTAATAACCTCCCATAAACTAACAGCTTCATTTTGATAGCCCAAGGGTGGTAATTTTCTCCATTGAAAATAGGAATTACAACATAGAAATTGTTTGATGTTATTGCTAGGGTTGAACACTCATAATTTTTTAAAAAGGTTTTGCTACTTATTTCTCACAAGCCCAAGAATAACTGGAGCTCTGATACTAATTTATTAGAAAAAAAGAATAAAAATGGAGAAGGAAGGCAAGGAGTTTAGTAGTTTAACTCATGTAATGTTCCATTGAAAAATGAAAGCAAGGCTATGCCTACTTAAATAGGCTTACAAATGAACTAAACTCAACAAAAAAAAAGCAACCATCTAAGAAAGTGGGTAAATATTATCCCACGTAATCCTCCACTAACAGCTGGAGAATACTAACAAAATATCACATGCTAATTTGACCACTTATTCCACTAACATCCTAATGCTAGAAATAGGAAATAAAAAAATAATTTAATTTAATTTGAAGCACCTGCTGACATTAATTCTAAGTCCAATTAAGTAAGCTGTAAGATCACCTTTAGGAATGCCATTATTATTTTTATAGCCATATAAGAGTATTTGAGGAAGCTTCTAGGTTAATATGCCAATGAACGAGATCTTTGACTATATTCTATATATATTCTTGGAATAGTTGCATTTAAAGATAGATGAGACGTAGATTTATTCATTACCTTATATAGCACATAAGTTTCCTGAATTTGGAGACGTTATAGTCTGTCCATTGTGTTCATTCTGTTTCTTACTACCAATCACAATAGAAAGATTCTAGGCATAGAACTTTTGTTCGACACAAACTTGTGTTAGGCTACTTAACGACCTCTTGGTCTTAACCATCACCACAAGCTCTATTTGTGAATTTTCCATTAGTCTGGTTATTCGATTTGTAGTAGTCCAACATCTTTGTATTAGGAGAATAATCACAGATATTGTCCTTAGATAATTATACTGTTGTCCCTCCTTAATTTAAGTGCATACCTCAGCTTAAGTAGGGTTAAGTGCTTGAGATATTATAAGTTTTAACCACAAGTGCATAGTATAGTTGTAGCTAACACTGACAAGTACCGGTCTGACCCTAAAAGATTGTAAGTATTAGTATTAACCTTTTTTCTATTATCTAACTACCAAATTAGGTTATGGATTTAAAAATAAAACTAAACTAAACTAAGGTTTAACATAATAATGAACTGGGATAAAGAAAGCAGTATGATTAAACAATATCAAACAAGTAGTGCATAGATGACAATCCCCCTAAGATATCTTAAACATTAACCTATTATTATGCAATTAAATTATTGACTATTAGACCTAAAAGTTCATATCTCATGTTAATATCTTTTTTAAGACTATTGACAATTAAACCTTAGTTTTTCAATATTAGGTTTGACCTTGATCCAAAGGATTTATGTTAATCTATCTCTAGTTTTGCATGCAACTCCTTCAAACTATGACAAATCTATTTAAACAAAATGATTTCTCAATCTCATTATACAAATTCAAACATTGAACTAATATCCCAGACATATTAAAACAAGAATATAAACACTTAATTGAGTCGCAATAAGTCAATCAACAAAATTACATTGAATAAAAGACTATATCATACTATCCATCCTAACTAAGGGTTCTACACATATAGGCACTAAACAAATTAGTTCATAAATATAGAAAACAAATCTAGCATTAAGAATTCAAAAGAACAATTAGAAATAAAAGAATATATAATTTATATCCTTATTTATCTTTAATGAAATCTTCTTGAAATTTGGATTAAAGGTTGTTCTTTATTGGATCTCTTTAAATAATGTTCTTATTTTCCTCTTCCTTCATTTAGAACTTCTTCTTCTTTCCTTTTTCTAGTGTTAATCTGACTCCAATTGCTTCGTCTCTGTCTAGCCTTCATAATTTCCTTTTATAACAAAAACTAGGATTTTGGAATATACACGTTCACTTACATAGTTGTGCATGTGACCATGTATCACAAAATTTCCTTTAATTGCAACTTTACATGGTTGCAGAAGTTTACACAGGACATACATAGCCACACATCTTCATATAGGCATAAACAATGTCTTCAAAGTTTCACACATTTACAATAACTTAAATGGTCCTTGTACATGATTCTGCATCTCTAAAGTTCTTCAATTCTTCCATTTTATGCCTCTATTTTGCCTGAATTCTTCTTCTTTTGGTATATAAAGGCAATTATCACCTAAAAACACACTTGAAGTAAAATAAGTACCAAGAATACCATAAAATTTAAATAACAAGCAAAACATACTAAATATATGTATATAAATATAGCCAACTAATTGTTAAACAAAATCCCTACACTTAAGCTTTTGCTTGTCCTTAAGTAAATCATAATCCAAATTATCAACCTTACAAAACATTCATCCATTTTTAATCTTAACTTGTCTACCTACACCCTAAATCATCATGTCATATCAATCAAATTAACATACAATTAGATTTAAGTCATCCTAGAACCATCATAAGTCAATATCAATAGTAAACACATAGATAATCTTTTTGAAATCATAAGTATAAATTTTCACACCCTCACCAAGGATTCACTCAATGCACTCAAAATATTTAGGGCGGAAAGTATAGGAACTCTCAAGTTAATACATAGGCATAATCTTAACCATAAGCTTGCAATAAAATCATATCTCCACCACTTATAAGCAAACTAGAAATAAAAATCAAAATGACTTGTTATAAGGTTTTAATGTGGCTTAGATAGAGGTACGATAGGGATAATAAAAAGGGTAATAATATTAAAGGAAATTATATAAACAAAATTATGTGAAACTTAGTTCTTCACAACATAGGTCCTTTACACTATAATTCCATTGGTACAACAATTTCAAAATTTTTTCACTATGCTTGTAACATATATTATTTATTTATTTATTTATTTTATTACTTCTTTGAGCATTCACTGTGTAACAACAATCAAGGAAATATTAGACCTCTTTATAATTCTTCAATATAATCCAAGTTTCAAGCAATCGAGTAAATTTAAATCCTTCAGGGTTTAAAAATAACGAAAAGGCTTCAAGAAAAATAAGGTAAAGACTGTTAAAGTGGTTATAATCAGTAAAAAGGCTAAGTGTGTGTTTGGTTCAGCTTTTGGAAACTCCAAAAGCACTTTTTCCCACCGTAAAAGCTATTTTTAGGAAAAATGGGTGTTTGGCTGGAAATTTAAAAAGCACTTCTCGAGTAGAAACAGCTTTTGAAAAAGCCAGAATACAGCTTTTTCAAAAACTAGAATTTGAAGCTTTTCCAAAAAGCTCAAATTAGAGCTTTTTCGGGAAGCTGTTTTTTAGTTCACTCCCGTCACTTACGTTTATAATCTCGCTAGACAAAAACCTCAGAAATACGTCTTCTCTGCTTGCCGACTTCTATTTTGTGTCACCACACTGATCAATCCCTCTCATCTAGGTTAGTTCTTCTTCTTCTCGTCTTGTTATTTGTCCTAAATATCTTGTTATTTGTCCAATATCGCAGACATCGTCTGTGTCGTTTAGTTTATGCGTTTGACGCTGAATGTCTGCGTTAACAACGCAGACGTCGTCTGCGTCCACGACATTTGCTGACAACTTGATTCCAGGTCCGCACCACACATCTTGAATTACCATACAATGACCTCCACTGTGGCTCTCAATACTGTCCCCACTATTCCCATCACCGACAACAGATTGATGGTTGTTTCGTTTGTAATTGTCATCTTTCCTTCTCTTCTGTCGTTATGGGTTCTTTTTCTTCTTGAGCCTCTTCCTTTCCCAGGCCGCCGACGATCGAATCACCGCCGGAATCGACACCTGCTGGGCTACCGCCGTGCATTCAAGGGCTCTAAAGGTTGGAGCTTTCTTCTTGTTTCTGGGGTCACAGGCGTTGGCTGAAAAACGGGAGAGAAAAAGAGAGATGATAAAATGGGGAATGGCAATGTAGTGATGTTGGGTTGATGTGCTCTGTAAAAACTGGCATGATTTTGTTAGATAGAGAGATGATAAAATGGGGAATGGCAATGTAGTGATTTGTAATTCAGCGACAGAGAGTGAGGGTAGAAGCACGGGGTTTTGCTTTGTTGGTTTAACTTTGAAGGGAGTTTGTTCTTTGGTAGGTGGACAATGGCTGATGGAAATGGTTTGGAAACACATCACAAACAAAACGCCCCTATCCCTTCCCTCTCGTTTATATATCTATAATAATCTTTTCATTTTTCAATGCCTTTGTTTTTGTTTTCCTTATAATCCAAAGAAGGAAAAACACTTATAAATGATATATGTCTGAGCCAAAGCCAATTCAATGATTCACTGGGATGGAGATGGGAAACAGTAGTCTTAAAACCAGGGTTTCAGGTTCAGCCTAACACAGCTGCAATGCAATCATGTCATGGTTTTGGTTTGGTAGGGTAGGGTCCTAAGTTTGGTAATTTATGCTCTTTCCCCACTCCATTATTTAACACAAATTATGATTACACTTGGTAGACTCGTACAACCAATATAAGTAGACCTATATGTACTTACTGATGTACAAAGTGTTTTGTATTTTGCATATTATTTAATATACTTTAAAAACTATTCAGTATAAATAATTTTATTATAAAATAAAATATAGTTAAAATTAACAAAATGTACCCATAAAAAATTTACTTCAAAGTTCTACTAAAAATTAGTTAAAATTAAACAACAATATACCAATAAATACTGTTTGACTATAATTTCAAATAAAATGTACCTATAAAAAATTTATTTCAAACATATAATAAAATTAGTTAAACTTCATCCCAGATAAATATTCTTAATCGAAATTTAACTAACAAATTAGTAAATTGAAAATTTTACAAATAAAATTAAAAATTAAATATGATAAAACATAATTAAATACATACTAAAATAAAATAGATGTAAATTAAATTAAATATATTTAAATTGATATTGATGGAAAGTAATTACAGGAAATCAAATAAAATTAGGGTGTATAAACAGTACAAAAACCCAACTCCCATTTTGTTGAGATTCCGTCCAAAACAGGCCCTAAGTTTGGCATGTTTAGAAACACTTTCACTAAATAATGGTTTAGTTCGATCATTCGCTAATGGAACCCCTATTTTATATAATATTAGATATAAATAATGAAGAAATATGAACACGAAAATTACAGATTAATTTTATAATTAATCAACATAATTAATTAACCCTATAATTGCAACATGCTGGATTTAGAAATTGTATGAACAAATACCTGAAAACTGAGGAAACATTGGGTCCACTGAGATGTTCTGTGAAGTGGAGCGATAGAGACGCAGAGGATTGACTACTACTACTCCAAACTCTGATTAGAAACCCGTACACTTTTCAATGGGGTGACTCTATTTAAGGTCGACTAGCAGTAGGACCTCTTGTGCACTGCAAAACATGGGCCAAGCCTATCCATTATAGCAAGCCCATGAACATAGGCCCAATGACACGTTTGAGAGAAGTACCAAGCCCAATTAGAAAAGTAATCACTGTTTTGGGCTAAATACAACAAATGCTCTAATTATCTTGACATCTAATTAACCGGGGATTGTACAAATTTATATTTATTATGCTAGTTCACAAAATTAATGATAAAATTCTCCCACTTGGACAGCAGAACCAATATCAATGAACAACAGAAACAAATCCCCATAATAATATAACAATATATGGCCACAATAGGATGTCAAAATAGAGCCAACAATCTCTTAATCATAAGTCCAAAATGAGGTTAGAAGTACCTCAACAGTATAGAAATCAGACCCAATATTAGTACTGATAACATATATGCAAGATACTCATACCTAGATGACCTAAACAAAATGTGTCATAAGGAAATGCACATAAAATGGTGATCCGTTTGTACAAGTCCAAACAAAATGGTCCAAGCATCCACCCAAGATGCCAACTGAGATTTAACAAAATATCTCATAACAACAAAACTGAGACTGGGTACAAAAGGCCTCCAATAAAATGCCACATATATACAAACATTTAAATGTATCTGCGCAGTATATTAATGAAGTATATGACAACAATAATAATAGCAACAATTATAAGCAAAAGTTTCTGGACTGAGTAACAAAATAGTCAAATACAATGCTGTCATCAAAATTAACATAAAAGACAAACTCCCTCTAATCCAAGGCATATAAAAGTTCTAAATAGACTTATACGGGTTACATGATTCACAAAAGTCTTAACAGTCAAGCTTTTGGTTGAAAGATCTGCTACTATAAGATCGATGGGTATATGCTCTATACGAGTCTGAAACTCCTTAACCTTCTTTCTAACAAACATATACTTTGTATCAAAAAGCTTCGAACGCTTGGAATTCTTGCATATTTGAGAGAAGCCCACCACAACAGAGTTATCACAATATATGGTTAGGGGTCTAGAAACACTCTCCACAAAATGAAGCTCAGAGATGAAATTTCTTAACCATATTCCCTGTCAAGTAGCTTCATAATAGGCCACATACTCTGCCTCCATAGTTGAAGTTGCCATAAGTGTTTGTTTAACACTTTTCCAAGATACAAATCCTCCAGCAAGCATAAAGATATATCCTGATGTGGATTTGTGATCATCAGGGCAGCCACCATAATCAGAATCAGAAT
>JAOSBP010000005.1:24321735-24332666 GCA_027563825.1 Erythroxylum mucronatum
AGCTCACCTCCACGAACGTACTCCATGACAAAGAAGATCTTGGTCTTGGTGGCCATGACTTCATGGAGCTTGACGACATTTGGGTGGCGAACAAGTTTCATGACCGATATTTCTCACTTGATCTGCTCCATCATGCCTTCTTTTTTCACTTGATCCTTGTTGATCACTTTGATCGCTACGCTATCTCCACTCACTAAGTGTTTTCCATAGTAGACTTTCGCAAAAGTCCCCTTCCCCAATAGCCTTCCCATCTCATACTTTCCAAACAGAACATGGAACAACTCATCTCATACTTTCCAAAAAAAACCCTAGACTCCGGTGCGTGGGAGAAGAGGAGAAGAGGGTTGGCTGCTGTAGAAGAGGAAAAAAGCAGGTGAGATGAAGAAGAGAGGGGAAATGTTGGGTTTAAATAGCTAAGGGCAAATTTGTAAGAAAACAGCCAATTGGGTATCTTGAATGAGAATAAAAAATACAGGGGCTAAGGTGAACGAATCAAAAATACAGGGACTAAGATGAATAATCAAGTATATCACATGGGCTCTTTTATGTGATTTGCCAAGTAAATAATAGACCTTTTTCTCCTAATTCTTATCTTAAATGTTGAAGCTTAAGGGTTCCTTTATCGAGAATGTCAAATGTCTACTAGGATATGGAGAAACTTCTTTGTAATTTGATAATTGATGCAAAACAAGTCCTGTTTGTAACACTCAAGTCATGCAAGAAAACTTGAATATGTTCCTTATAAATTCTAAAGTAAAAGTCTAGACTAACTTGAACTAATGGGTGATCAAACTAGGGAATGACTATCTACCTAACTAGGAGAAGCAAGACTTATATGCATGACTTGCTCACCCCTCATAGAAGTACAAAAATGACACTAGTAAAGGAGTACTCAAGATTAGGGATAGAGCTTTCAACAGTCCAAACTAGTGTGGTATAAGAACTTATTACTTAAAGTTTCCTTCTTTATGTGGTATCTAGGAATAAACTTACTACATTGGATCAAATCAACTATCTAAAAATCCCTAACAATTGCTTTCTTTTTAAATAAAGTTAGGAGAACATTAAGCAAATCTATTTTAGCTACAGTTATTTCCATGATATATGGAAAGGCATTATGGAGTTGTCTCATCTCAACAAGTTTAACCTAAATGTCAATGAATTCATCGATTGGCCAAGTCGAAAGAAACCTATCTAAAGGTGATAAAGGTGTGATTTTGATCGCTTTTTGTTCTTTCTTATACAAATTATAGAGGGAAAGGAATGCTAGGTGCTTCTTAAAAATAGAAAGTCCAAGGCAATAGGTGTCGGCTGAGATAATTTATTGAATTAGCAAACATATTTTGCTCTATAAGGAGGCTAGGGAAATCAAGAAGAGACATGCACTCTCCTGGAGAGTTAGTAGGGACTTGGAGTCTATACAAAATTATTTTATTGTATTTTTCTTAGGAAACTGTCATTTAAGGGACTAGGGGTTGTGGGAATTCTATATCTACGTTATGCTTCTCTATACAGGCATTAGGATAACTTTGGTTTGGAAGATGTATAACTTATTATAAGGTATAGAAGATTTATCCTAGTGTAAGCTTTTCGTTGGATGCTTTGCCTTCTTATATTTATACCCAAGACTACTTTCCCTTTTGAGTTTTATTCGATTCTTTATCTTTTCGAAAAAAATTGTCAATTTTATTTAATAATGGTAAGAATAAATCAAATAAATTATTAATTATTTTTAAAATATTAATTATAAATAAACTATGAGAAATTGATAATAATTTTATTTATCGCCGTATAATATAAGATTATAAGTTTCTTGTTACATGAAATAAAAATATTTTGTTTTATTAATAAAATATAAATTAATTACTAATAATTAATATTATATTATTATATTTTTCAATACAATTAATAATTTGAAAATAATATAAATCAATGTCTAGACCTTTTATTATCTTTGAGGTGGAAAAGGTTCTCTTTTCTCTTCATTTTAACAAGGCCCCATCCAGATGGCCTTAATGATATGTTATTCCCAAAATCTTTGCACTTTTTAAAGCATTTAGTAATTTAGGTTGGCTTGGAGTTCTTTAATAACATGAACATGCTAAAGGAAGTTAACAAAACTTTTATCACCTTAGTGTCAAATCTTTCTAACCTTATCTCTTTAAAAAACTTTAGGCCTATTTCTTATAGAAATTCTATTTACAAGATTATTGCAAAAGTTATGGTCTAAAAAATCTAAGAAGTGCTCCAATCATTGATTAATTAAACTCAAAATGCATTTATCTCAAAGAGACAAATTGGTGATAATGAATAATTAGCTCTAAAACTTTTTAGGAATTATAACAGGAAGCATTCCTTTAATAGTTGTGCCATCAAATTGCATTTTAATAAGGCTTTTGTTTCTATTGATTGGAGGTCATCATTCACACTTTACATGCCTTTGGTTTTCCTCTTAGATTCATTCAGTAGATCAGCCAATGTATTACTACTATTTCTTATAGTATGTTCGTTAATGGTAAGCCCACTAAGTTCTTCAATAGAGATAAATACTAAGAAAGAAGACCCATTATCTCCCTATTTATTCACACTTGCTTTGGAAGTCCTTTCGAGACTTACTAGTTATGTGATAAGTTATAAAAAGAGTTCCAAATATCATTTCAAATGCAAAAAAGTTAAAATACATAGCCTTACTTTTGACTATGGCCTCTTAATGCTATCTAGTCTATATTATAGCATCATTAATGTTTTAATGAACATTTTAAAGGTGTCTCAAGGAGTTATATGGATTAGAAACAAATAAAGGAAAAAGTTCTCTATTAATTTTTTTCATCTAGTGCTTCTTGTTCTTCCTATATTACTAACATTACAAGTCTGTAAGTTAAGTAATTTCCATTCACTTTTCTTAGAGTTCCTATATCCTTAATATACCTTCATATATAAATTTCTTATCATTAATAGAGAAAATTAAGAAGAGCATAAATATTTAGTGTAACATGAGTCTCCTTTATACAAGAAGGATTCAATTAATCAATGGTGTGTAGAATTCAATGCACGTTTATTTGTCCTCTCACATTGTGCTTCCTAAAAGTTTAGCGAAAAAAATTGAAAGGATCTTTAGATTATAGTCTCGTCACACATCTAGAAGTTATCACGCAAAGGTGAAATGAAATGTTGTGTATTTGTTTGAAAAAGGAGGTCTTGGTATATTTTCCATGAAGCTAAGTAACATAGTTCACATATGAAGGATATTATAGAATAAGGAATCTCTTTGGTTCAAGTGGCCTGATTATCACTATATAAAAACTGATAACATTTTTTAGCTACTCCAAAATGTCACACCTTACAGATCTATGCTCAATATCTTTAAGCTTAAGGAGCATATGGGATTGTTGATTAAAAGGAACTTAGGTAATGGTGCTTGTACTAATTTATGGTAAGATAATTAGAGTTCTTTGGGGGAATTTAGTAAATGACAAACAAACTTAAGCTTTGAGTATCATAATTTCCCAGTAGGCAATTGTTAAATGAGTATTGCATGACAATACTTATAATCTTACTTAGGATATCAGGGATGAACTTTCAAGATTACTCTAGCTTTTAGTCCTTCTTTTTAACTCATGCTCTAGCTCGTTTTTAATGTTTGTTCACCCTAGATATAGGTTATTTAGTTTGTTGTTATGATTAAAAAAAATATGATTTAGCTTGGTTCTTGTTTACTAGTTAATTGGGATTGACTTTTGGTTTGCTTTGTACCTTAATGTTAGTACCTTATCCTATCAATTCATTATTTTTCAAAAAAATGATAAATCAATAAATTAGCAACAATCTTTTGAAAAAAAACTGTTTTTGTATTCTGTTAACTCTCAAAAACTATGTTATGATATATTTTAAAAATATTGAAAATGAATCGATTAAAGAAAGGCCTTTAGAGGATGAGCAGACTGTAATATAGAACAAAGTTACAACAAGATAGTCCTAAAAGGAAAAATCCTATAAACAACCTACTAAAAAGTCGAAGAGAGGAGGACATAAGCATATCTATATAGGACATGGGTGTGCCCACCTAAATGATGCTACACGACAAAGCTACACAAGTTTTTCCAGACGTGTTATGGTGGATATGGGGTGTGTTTACTAGATTAATACAGGCAAGTTACGTAGGCTTGTTGGTAATTCTTTAGGAATAGAATAGATCATAAATAGAATATAATTTGTATTATTTAGTTTAGTTTCTTTTTAAGAATTTCTAATGATAATGTAATGTCAATATTTGATTTGAAAATATAAATTTGGAGCGATAAAAGAATAACTAACAAAAAGATCAAAATATCTATTAAATTCCACCAACTACATTATTATTATTTTATTTTTACAGCTAAGTAATTATGTTAATTCCTTACGGATATTTTTATCTAACAAGTCTTCATTTTTATTCTCAATCGCTTAGAACAGATAAAGATAGGGGATGATGAGTTTACTTATTCTCTAAATTCAAAAACTAAGTAAATCATTAGATTATATATTCTATATGTTTTTTTAACTAAACAAGGGAATAACCTATTACCAACTACCAAGAATAAATCAAAAATGAAATGGTAATTTCAATTAACCAAAAACCCCATTAAAGTTTCCGAGAGCAAAATAATTTCCTCTTGTAGCCAGAGATATCAACAGGAGTATGTCCTCAGGGGCTATGATATAGTTATTTATATGAAAAAGGTAAATTATATTTTAAATCTAAAACTTTATTTAATTATAAAATAACCTAATAAAATATAAAAATTTCAGTAAAATACCATATTTTTAGTTTTTCACATATACAGTCCACTGTTTGTGCATGTTGTTAACCTTGGAGTGGAACGCCACATAAGCTAAGGTCATCGTTGTTAAATAACACATTCAATTTTAATAAATTAAAATTTTAGCACCTCAAAGTTGTTCATGACGGTAATGAATGAGCAATTAGTTAATTTTCTTATTCTTATTTTTTCCATTTAGTTTTTATTATACATTTTATTTATCTATTAAAACATACTAACAAGTTTTATAATTTTGTTTATTAATAATAAAAATCAATCAAGATAATTACTCATAATTATTTTATTTATTAGTATTATCACGTGATAAGTTAGAATTTTATGAAATACTTAATTTATCATTATATTAAACTAATAAATATATTATCAATAATTAATATTTTCAATATTAATAAAATAAAATAAAATAATATTCATATTATATATTTTTATATTTTTAATATAAATAATGATACGTAAAAATAATAAATTAATAAATCAATATATTTGACACATTTCGTCCCCGTTATCTACTAATCCTCTATATCCTTTGACGTGACTCACGTAACGTATAACACGTCTTGGAATTAAGCGTACAAAGGTCAAAAAGTCTATTTTAGATGGATTGGACCCACTCTCTATGAAATTCCAACATATGAGACGACTTTCTGAACTGTTGTAGCCGAGGCCAGCGGATGTCCCAATTTCGAGCGATTTAAAAATTTTTGATTTTAAATCAAAAGGTTGTACGTAAAGTTCCAACCAAGGCTACAGCTCTACCTCTCAAGATGAATAAAAAATTAAATGCAAGTTCCTCCAAACAATAGTAAATAGTTTGTGGACTGATTATGACAAACTTTCATTAATTTGATTTTGGTACAGGTCTAAAGTAACATATAGCAGATGAATTTTGATTAAAGCAGCAGCTTTTGAGTATGCATTTGTTTTGTTTTCTCTTTCCGAAGATATGTAGTGGTGACAGTGACACCGATTGAAGAAAGGGCGGCGAGGTTATTTATTTTCCTTGATTGTCTGTATTCCTTGCTATCTTTGATTGATTTGAAAATTTAGATTAATTAGTGGTACATTAAACCTTATGGTTGAACTTGAATGGAAAAGGATAACCATCATGTTCCTGTCTTTCTCCGACGGATGGGTTGTCTACACCATTTTGCTGTTAGTATTGCCACAGCCCAGAAATTATGCGCCGCCGCCTACACTGGGAACCCTCGTATGCCCATTTAGCATAAAACAAGCCCCCAACGTTTATAGTCATCATGGCTTTACGGTAATTACAATTAACTATATAATATAAATGTCGGATATTTTTGACATTTTCTTAGGGTTGGACAATGATTAATTGCATTTTATTGGTTTTCAATAACTTATTGGTTAAGTTATATCATTTGATTCAGATAAAGATAAAAAATGACTCAATAAATGATCTAAATCATTAGGCTGAAGTCCAGGAAGAAAATGAATTCTGATCAGTATGGACCGGACTCATAAAGGTACCTCAGGGTGTTTAGTTTCTAGATTCGAAAAATTCATAAAGTGAGTTTTCTATTTTTCTGGATTAATTACATTAGTAATTTCACTCTAGAATAAAGAAATTAAGACATTCTAAAGTCATTTTTGAGTGAATTTTTATGCAACGAACTTGCCATAAGAGAGATACATGAGATTCTCGTGTCTTGAGTGATAGGTTCAGTATTCGGTAACGCACAATAGTCATTCTAATGAGATTTTTCGCTACGAAATTCTCAAATAAAATTTTCAAAGAATATCTTCAGCACGAGTATGTGAAGATGAGACTCTGCATTCGAATTTTGCATCTATTGATGTTATATTATCACATATCATTTGCCCATAAAGAATGTGAGGATAATATAAAGATGTATCTCTTATGTTTGTAGACATTTTAGGTACAGGTGAGGATTTAGTTACCAAAGTAGTCTTTTGAGATTATATTTTGAATTGTTCTGCTTGCATGTTAGGGGATGTCTCTGGTCTTATGTTTGATTATTCTGCTTAAAGGTCTTAGCCTTACATAGGATTTTGAGATGTGCATAAAGGCATTAGATGGAGGAAAGTCGTTACTTAAATGATCTATTCTTCCAAAAATGGTAGTGTCATGAGAGTTGATGATTTATACTTTGATCATTTTTATGTAGAGGTCTAATTGCATATATTATGTATTTAGCCCAAAGAAGTTTCATAATATATGTGATCGGAATATTCTCGGTATAGATACTATTTAACGATTTTGAATATCGTTGTTATCCTACATTTGTGTTGATCTTTGCATTGTCATTTTGCAGTTACCTTCTCGGTCAACAATTACAGTGTCATTATTGAAACCCTGATCGGTTTCAATATGAAGAAGTGGATAGAGGATGTATTGAATGCTATAGAGATAGTTGAAATTGATATGGCCATAAGTATAGATAGGCCATCTCCACCTACATCTAGGAGCTTGAGAGCTTATAAAGTAGCGAATGCAGCTTGGGATCGATCTAACAAATTATGTTTGATGAACATTAAGAGATCCATATTTGACCATCTGCTTAGTGGACTTTTGAACATAGACATAGCGAAGGAGTTTCTTGATAATGTCTCCTAAAGGTACATGGTCTCACCTAATGCTGAAATAGGTGCCTTGATGAAAGAATTATTCTTATAAGGTATACTGGAGAAGGGGGAGTGATATAGTACATATCAAGAATAATCCATCTTCACAGTAGAATGAAGATGCTAAATGTTCCTCTTCCTGATGTCTTCATAGTTCACTCCTTCTAAAGTTTAGTAATCTGGTGATGACATATTATTTGTTGGATGAGGAGTGAGACTTCAATGCTTTGATTACCCATTATGTTGCTGAGGAGGAGAAATACAAGATTGTTACTCCTACAACCCTCGAAGCAAGTAATGGGAAGGTAAAGGTAAAGCCCTCTCAGATCAAAGGTAGAAAGACTAAATCTTCCCCATATGCTCATATTGGTCAATCAAGTGTTGGTAAAGATCTTGCGGATATAAAGGAGCCAACAATATAAGGCCTGGAAGGAAAGACAGAAACTATCAGGTAGCTCCTTGGCTTATCAATTTATGAATCTAATTTTGCGATAGTGGCATTAAGTTCCTGGTGACTAGATAATGGTGCTTCCATAATGCAGGGGTTCTTATCCAAGATAAAGCCAAATAAAGGGAAGGAGAAAGTGATGGTTGACAAAAATGAAGAAGTAGATGTAATATCTATAGGGGATATATTTACACAACATATTTTATAAGTGATCTTTGCATCAATTTTGGAAAAAGAAAGTTAACGTTTTGTAATTAACGCTTCTGTTGTACAGTTGTTGTTTAATGCAAAATATAATGGTACAAATTTCTTATCATATGGTTTGTATAGAATGTGTCTTACCTCGAATTAGATATATGCTTCTTCGTATCTTGCAAAACAAGTCTAAAAAGATGGCATATTATGACATAAAGGTTAAGTCACAGTTCTAAAGTTAGGGTTGAGAGATTGATTAAGGAAAACATTCTCTCAATTCTAGATTATGATGATCTAGAAACATGTGCTAACTATTGCAGGGGTAAGTTGACTAAAATAAGGAAAAAAGGTCAACTTCTGTTTCTGGCTTGTTGGGTCTGATACATATAGATACTAAAGAATTTATACAGTTGTATTGTGCAATTCTAAATGTATTATGACATTTGTTGATGATTATTCTCATTACAGTTTATATGTTCTTACTTAAAGACTACAGGTTGAGAACCAATTGGGAAAATCCATCAAGATTGTCGGATTTAACTGCGGAGGAAAGTATCATGGCAAACATGATGTTTCAGGATATAAAAAGGTCTGTTTACAAGATATATGGAATTAGTTGGAATAGTGACTCAGCTCACTATGCCGAGTAGTCCTCAAAAAATGGCATGTCGCCAAAAGATGTAACCGCACCTTAAAGGACTTGAAGAAGTCAATGGAAAACAAAACTAATCTATTTGATTATCTAGAAGGATGAAAACCCAACCTTGCACATATTAGTGTATAGGGCTGTCCTGATAAGGTGGTATAATTATTGTGAAAACAAATTACATGCTTGCTTCGCTCATTGCTATTTAGTTAGATATCTCAAACATTTAACCTACAGATTTTGCTGTAGAAAAGGAGGGACCAGAATAATGGAATCGCGAATAGCTAAGTTTTTGGAATACGATGTCTATGATGATTGTGAGCCCTTTAACCTTTTGAATGATAGTAGAACGGATACTATAGTTACTATATAGTATATTTGGTGAACAAGATCAAGGTCTAAGTACCATGCCTGTGTAGGAATAGGAACCCATACTTGTACACAGAGAGGGTCCTAGGGTACAAGTACCAATGCGGTTGCATAAATCCACTAAAGTGAGACGACCTGCTATCCTATCTGATTACATAGTCTATTTGGTGAACAAAACTATGATGTTAGACATGTTATAGATCCAGTTACTTGTACAGAAGCTGTTTCTAAACCCAATGCGAATTTGTGGTGGGATGTAATGAATAATGAAATGCAATTTATGAAGCATAATAAGGTATGAGAACTGGTTAATTTGTCACAAAATTGTAAACCTATAAGTTGTAAATGAGTTTCAAGACCTAAAGGATGTCGGGATAAAGTTCAGCAGTTTAGGGCTAGTTCAGTTGCCAGAGGATTCACTTAGAGAGAAAGGTTTGACTTTAAGTTTCCTTCTCTCCAGTATCCTTTAAGGATACATTTTGAGTGATTATGACAATTGTAGCTCATAATGATATAGGGTTACATCAGATGGTTGTCAAAACCGCTTTATTGAATAAAAATTCTATATGGAACAACCTGAAGGATTTCAGAATCTAGATAGAACTGACATGGTTTGCATGTTTAGTAGATCAATATATGATTTACATCAATCCTCCTGAAAGTGGAACCTTATATTTGATGAGGTTTTGACCTTTTTTTGGCTTCATGGAAGATAAAGTTAAAAGATGCTTGTATCACAAGATCAGGGAGAGCAAAGTTATCTTCTTATTATTGTATGTGGATAATATATTGCTCACATTGAATAACTTGACCATATTATATAAGGTTAAGCAGTTTTTGGCCAAGCATTTCAATATGAAGGACCTTGGTAAAGCATCTTTTGTCCTAGGTATGTAGATTTACCAGGACAGATCTCAACACTCATTAAGCCTCTCACAGAGTTCATACATTGAGCAAGTGTTACAAAGGTTTAATATGGTTGAAAATAAACCTGTTGTAGCACCAATCTCTCATAGTGAGAGATTATCTTTGGCATAGTTTCCAAAGAATAAAGTAAAGAGAGAGGCTATGAGAAATGTTCTATAGCCTGATGTATGCTCGGGTAAGTACTAGGCGGGACATTACATTTACTGTTAAACTATTTGATCAATATCTGGTTAACCCAAGTATAGACCATTGGAATGCAGTCAAGCGAGTGCTTAAATACTTAGAGGAAACCAAAGAGTATATGCTCACACATAGAAAAGTCAACAATCTAAACCTCATAGGGAATCCAGATTCATATTTTAGTTATGTATCCAGATGATCAAAAATCCACTTAAGGTTACATATTTTTGTTTGTAGATGGTACAATGTTGTGGAAGAGTGTGCACATGTGACTTCCTCAAGGATGCATGCAGAGTACATGTTATGGGGCTACTTCACAGACGGTTTGGCGTAAAAACTTGATTTTTGAGTTGTTTATGGTTGATTCAGTAGCTAGATTCATTTGGTTATACTGTGATAATCTTACTACTATATTATTTAATAACATCAAAGAATATCACAGGGTCTTAGTATCTAGAGGTCAAATATTTGACCATAAAGAAGTTGATACAGAAAAGGTGACATTGAGGTAGAACATTTACGCTGCATATAGTTACTGGCTTCCATATGCAGAGACGGAACGAAACAAAATTTTGAAGACAGAAAAGAACAAAAATTGGAGACAGTGAAATGCTTGGTTGTGATGGACAAAACAGATAAAATTGTATTTGTCTCGAGGACAAAAATGTGTTTGGTTGCAGTTGACAGAACATAAAAAATAGTGTCAATGACTAAAGTACCCCTGCAGTATAATATGATT
>JAOSBP010000005.1:24332766-24342879 GCA_027563825.1 Erythroxylum mucronatum
AATAATAATAATAATAATAATAATAATAATAATAATAATAATAATAATAATAATAATAACAATAACAATAACAATAACAATGATAATAATAATAAGATAATTAATTTCGTATAATAATAATAATAATAATAATAATAAGTTGAATAAAATAATTAAGAATAAAAAATTTGCTTATGTGGGAGGAGGGTATTTCTGGAAGTTTCTTATGTGTTTTGTTTCGGAAATGGAGACAAGAAATTTTATCCTTCGGTTTTAGAAAGAACAAAAATTTATGTTTTTGTCATCCAGGGACAGAACAAAAATTACTTGGGACAACAATCAAACACGCAGAGGGACATGATGTTTTTGTTTTGTTATCTATCTCCACTAATGGAGACAACAACCATACACTATGTTAAGGACTAAGGAAATGTTAGCTGATCCTTTAATATTATACAGTATGGGTGTTTTGAAACTCTTAGACACTGTCCATTAGGGATCGTTATGTTTGCTCCTAGTATGATTATACATTTTGATGTGTTACGAAAATATGATAATTTATTAATAAAGACGATCATCATTTATCCTTAGTAATACGGGTTGTCATGCATTATCATCATATATGTAAAAGTTTGAAGATCTATGTCAATTTTAAGTATTTTAAAAGTCATTGGGCATATATACATATTGATCTTGAGCCTATGTCATTTGAACACATACAAATTTTTATACGGATATTTGTAAATTTTGACATGACATAAGGGGCTATAAGTTTTTAATCCCAAAAAAGTTCTCTAATACAGTTTAACATTCAGTTAGAGAATATAAAAGTTTTCTTTGATGTTGTTTAGAATCTGGCGAGAGAAAACAAGTTTTCTCTAATGTTGAAATCATGTTCTTTCTTACCGAATGCTAAACAAGTTTTCTCTAATGTTGCTTAGCATTCGATGAGAGAAAACATGATTTCTCTAATGTTGTTTAGCTTAGTGTAGAGAAATCGAGACCTACAAATGAGGATGATATAATTTTGATACAATTTATATCATACAAGTATCATCTTAGTTTGTCACACTCTATTTTTTCATTCATATTAGTGAGCTATTAGATATGCATGGTTGTATTAGATCTGTGTCACATATGACACATGTATTTGATACTTTTTGGTATCGAAAACCTTGCGGGACAAAATGATATACTTTCATTATCTTTGGATCAAATGTTTTGTTTTTAAACCTAGACGATTATTTTAAACTTAAGTCAATATCGCAATTAATTATTGTCCAAAGGGTAGAATGTTAGATTTTTTTACACTTTCCATAGGGTTGGATAACGATTAATTGCATTTTATCGGTTTTCAATAACTTATAGGTTAAGTTACAAAATTTGATCCGGATAAAGATAATAAGGTGGCTCAATAAATGATTGAAGTCATTGGGCTGAAGTTCAGGAGGAAAATGAATTTCGATCAATGTGAACCAAACTCATATTGGGCCTATGATAAGGAAGCCCGATATAGATGCTATATAAAGAGGTTAAGGTCTCCTATAGTTGCTCATGTCATTCGTGAGCGTAAAGTTAATCTGACCTATTTAAAGGTTTACGTTTTGAAAAACCTGTAAAAAGGCTTTAATGTATCTCAATGATCTATTCTCATAAAGACGGCGGTAGATTCTTGCTCGTTTCAGCCTTGAAAAGCTCATTTAAATTATAGAACTAAGAACATATATAAGTAAGCTTATCATAAATAGATAAAGCATCTAGGACTTAGCGTTTAGCTATTGGGCTCCTTTCTCCAATATGGATAGTTGATATAATGCAACAGTCCTCGTAGTTCCTGCATTGCAAATTGGTACTTGGAACTCTTGCTCTTTTTAATTCAGGTTCATAATACGGTGGAAAATTTTCAGAAAACTAAATAAGGATGCAAGGAGAAACTTCTAAAAATTAGAGTGGATCTCTTAGGTCTGTTATGAAATCTGTATCGAAATAAATATAAGGTACATGTTTGGACACCAATAATGCCAAAAAAAAGAAGAGAAGGAATGTGCATAAAAAGTGACAACACATGCATAAAGTAGGAAAAATGATATCGTCTTGCTTTGGTTGCAAGAAATATCGGCAGTGGTAATTGCATATCTGACGTTGTCCTCCAGGAAAACAATCGGATGTTAAGTTGTCAAAAAGTAAGATTCAATAATGTCTCAGCAATGCATGTCTGATAAAGAATACATATACAACTGTAAACTTTCCAAAATTACCAGCAATCAATGTGTAAATTGACTAATCAGTCTATGGTGTGTTCATCTAGAATCAATCAATCAAGGTCCCATCAGCTTAAATGCCAATGTCCAAATTGTCTTTGAGTTGCAAGTAGGGTTGACATGGGTTTGTGATGTGAGTCTCTTTGTCTCTGAGCCCTGCCTGTAAATTAATGCAACTTTTTGAACATGGCAATCGCTTACTTTGAAATGGTTGGCCGGCAAGGAAATTAAAAACTCACAGCAAGCTGCATGGTCACTGTCATGTGCTGTGAGGCAGTGACACGAAAAACACTAAGCCTCGTCCCTTCATTGTTAGCCAAGTGTATTTTCGCTTTGTTCTTATTGTCGTTGTACATCCAATACTCTGCCCCACATCTCACGACCTGGAATCCACAATCCACTTGCTACCATTTCCTCCGAGCAAAGAGAGAAAAAGATACAAGGGAAAGATGTAAGCATAATTTTCATAAACGTAGGAGGATCTAAAAATTCATGAACTCACAGAGTTTAATGAATATCAACTATTGTTTGTAGCTCAATTATGAGGAAACGATTATCAATAATCTACTTTTCACGATCTATCTCTTTTCGTGAACTTTTTATTTCACTTTCTTTTCATAGTGGTATTTTTTAAGAGGACAAAACTTATTATTAAGCAGAGACAAAACCATAATTTTCATAATAAAATGACAACTATTAGTTAATTTTAAACTCTTCCTCGTAATGGATCAAAAGCTCAAAGGACCTATTTATTAAATTATTAAATCCTTTTAACTGTCTTTTAACACGAGTCAAATTATTTTTAACATTCTTTCACTTGACTCATGTGACTTTATACAATCTATTGAATTAATAATTCAAGCAATCATAATATACAATAGTCATCATTCATATACACTGATATTATTAGTAATCATAATCAAATATAAGACTAATAAGGGTCATGATAGTTAAACATTATTAATTCAACATACTCTCTTTCACGTACCACTATACTAGCCTTTCTGCTTAATCATAATTATAAATGAAAAGCACATGATGAGATTTATTTTCCAGTTCTATTTTTAATATCATACATGGCAATCAAATACATAAAAAAGAAAATAAAAACTTCAAAAACAATACATTCATTAATACACAAAGAGTGTTAAATATATAATAAGAGTCAATACAACAGTATTGTCTAATAGTTATCAGCACATATAATGACTATATTCTTTACATGACCAAAAAATATTTTGGACAATAACCCTTTCATCAAAGAGTCACCTAATATAATATTAGTGCTAATATGCCCTATTGATACACTATGTTTCTGAACCTCCTTAATGACAAAGTATTTTAGTTATCACAGTAAATTTTAGTGGTCTGACGATACTATCGACAATCCCAAGCCTATAGATAATGTTTTGTAGCCATTTAGCCTGAATCATGGCCTCAAAGCATGCCTCATACTCAACTTCTATAGTGGATGCAGCAATTACATAATGATTCGCACTCTTCCATTATATGACTCTTCCAACTAACAGATAAATGTAGCAAAAAGTAGATTTTCTTGTATCTACACAGCCAACAAAGTTTTAATTTGAGTATCTAACTACCTCAAGATAATTAGACCTCCTAAAAGTAAGCATGTGTTCTTTAATTTCTTGCAAATATCTTAGAACTTTTTTTTGTAGCTTTCTAATGATCCGTACCAGGATTGCTTTACTATCTCCTTAACATCCCCACTGCAAAACTTATGTCTAGTCTCATACATGTCTAAGCATACATTAGGCTTTCAACTATAGATATATATGGAATTGATTCCATTTACTTTCGTTCTAGGTAACTTTTGGGACATTGCATAAGGCTAAACTTGCTCCCTTTCTGAATTGGAATTGGTGATGTTAAACACTTGTCCATCCTAAATATCCCTAACACTTTATTAATTTATGCTTTCTAAGACAAACCTAACAATCATTGTAATCTATCACAAAATATTTCTATTCCTATCATATATGTTGTCTCACCCATATCTTTCATTTGAAAATGATTAAAGAGAAATTTCCTAGTCTCACTTAATAGACGAAGATCTTTAGTTGTTGCAATGTTTATCATGTCAATGATATGTTCAAGCATAGTACATGGTCCACTAAACTTCATGGTGGTCAATGTACTCATAAGAGTCACAGCAAGAGACATGTTAGCAGTTTGAAAGTGCTTTTCCATAACTTAAGTAATTTTTTTAACACTTTCAGCTTTTGAGAAGAACATACTTAATATTGTTAGCAATTGTCATCTTCATATACATCAGTCTCAATTTGTTTGATCTTTCCCAATTGTTAAAATTAATTTTCTCCTTATCAAAGCCCAAAACATTACGAGCATTTGGATTCTCAATTCTAAGTGCCAAATCCAAGTCACAAACTGAATGATAGAATTTGATTTGTTCACTCCATTAAGAGAAGTTCAATTTATTAAATATTGTAACATACGAGAGATTCAATTGTATGACATAGATGCTAATTGAAACTTAACGTTAATGCTTTGAGTCATATAACAACATTATATTCAAATTCAAAAAATCACTTCATAAATTGTATATTAATGTTCACCTGTGGACAATCCATTAACACATAATACAATACAACACATTATGATTTTCATAAATTATATACTAATGTTTACCTTTGGACAATCCATTAATATACCATACAACATTTAATGATGCTAATATGTACATTTTTGGCAATAACATATACACTAACTAGAAATACTTATTATTTTTAGATATACTGATTGTGTATTTCCGTTATCTACATTCATTCTTATTAATTATAAATATAAACAAACCATCCTTGGGCGATTTCAAAAATTTTCTATAAAAGTGAGTTTCAATTTACTTATAAAATTACAATTGATTAGCATAAACTTATAAGTAACTGAAATTTAAAAAATAATATTTGGAATTAAAAAATAATAATTGCTAACAACATTGAAAATTTCCAACTCCTGGAAGCTTTCTCCGGTGCCTGTATTGGGAATTTTCTTGGGCGACAGAAAGGTGGAATTTCCCAATGCCTGGCATTGATTGAATGCCCAGTGTTGGGACGTTGGCATCACAGCCCAAATCGAGCGTTGGCCACGTCGCTAGCGATGGGACTTAAATCCCAACTTTTTTTTAAATTGTTTCTTTTCTTTTTAATTCCATACAAATATGAATTTAACCTTCGAAATCAACAATTTTATGAAAAAAAAAATTAGTTAAAATTTTAGATTAATATTAATAAGGTTCTCTTCATTATAAGAAATCTTCATTAGAGGAGAACCATGAATTTCCATGCTATGATACTACATGTAAGCTTATTTTCGTAAATATAACAGAATTTAGAAATTCATGAAAGTCGCAAATATTCAATCATAATCATAATTTTATTATAATACAAAGTAAGAGCTTATGAATATCCTATAAAGATGCGAACACTATGTTAATTGCTGGCTTTTAGGGAAGTTGTTGGTAAGTCATGATTGCAATGCAAGGGATAAAGCAACATCCTGTAAAGATGCGAACACTATTATTAAAAGGAACATACCCCATTTTGCCGTTGCCATAAAAGTGTATGCCCTACTCCTTTCCCAACCCAGAAGTTCCATATATTAGCTTCTGGTATTATGACAGTACTAGAGTTAATATCAAAAACCAGACCCAACCCTACATGACCGCCAATCAGGTATTGCACACACACTAAAACATATGGTCCATGAAAGTGCTGGGCTGCACTTTGTTCTTTATTTACCAAAATATGTTCTGCACTAGGTTTGATCACCATCGCCAGAGAGAAACTATTCGATTATCAATATTAGGCAAATGATGTTAGAATCTTGTGTACAATATATATATATATATATATATATATCTTACAAGGGAATAAATCGAAACTACGCAAACGGTCTAATTAGCGTAGTGTCTGCGATACAAAAAACCGTGTTGGTCACGGCACAAATGGGCCCAGACTGACGTCGGAGGCTTCTGAAGGTAGTAAAAGCCCGGCCTGGCGTGTTGGAGATGCACTTCCCATGGTCGACGCAGTAGCGCGCGAATATCTGCCACCAAAGGGTACAGATCAGGTCCTGAAAAATGAGAGGAAGAAAGAATGTTGATCATCTCAAGAGAATCGACTTCCAAGATGAGCCGTCGATACCCGAGATCCCAAGCCATATGAAGACCCGATTGGACCCCCTAGAGTTCGGCCGTAAAAGGCGAACCTCGCCCAATCCAGTGAAGAAATCCACCGCACCAGTGTCCTTGGCAGTCCCTGAGTAAACCTCCCGCCAGAGCGATCCGGTGACTAGGCTTAACAGCTCCATCGGTATTAAGCTTGACCCAGCTTGCGGGTATTGTGTACAATATTTTAATATTAAAAGGCAAATGATGGTAGAACTTGTGTACATATATTATTTTAATATAAAGAAGAATATATATAAATCAAATCCTAAGAGGTTAATTGAAGAATCTTAGCTTTCCTGAAAGGATTGAAAAGGCTATCACCAGCTCCGAACGTAGCTGTGGCGACATTTGTAAATATTTCAGTCGCTGAAGAAAGGAAGCATGCACGTACAATTACTACGAACCATGAGCCTTTAGCTACGTGGTATCAATGTTGTCATCTCCACCGTGAAGTATTAAATTAATCTTGGTGGTGTGTAGAGGGATCGTTCTAAGTGGATCTCGGCCCAGTGGGTCTCGACAAATCGAAAGCTAATATAAGCTATTAATACTTTAGCATTCTTCTATTGTTTGATTGTTCTTGTAGTTTAGAAAAAAAAAATAAGGGAGAAAGTATATATGTTAAATAAAGTGAGATTCTAATGACAAAAAAAATATTTATATGAAAAGTTAGAATTTTGACTGATCATCAAGACATTTGTAAATAATCATTTGCCAAACTAAGTAACATTTGAGCAAAAGATCGATTTGCATCAAGAAGTCATGATAATTAAAGCCTTGAAACAAAGGATATTTAAAGATTGAATTAAAATATTTTATAATATTTTTGCACTATTTCTTAGTTTTTAATCTTTGTAAAATTAGCAGTCCAAACTTAATTTTTTATTTTATATTAAATGGGCCTAAAAAATATTTTCTCATAATATTTGTACAACAAAAATTTATTTTTGAGAGTTTAAAGACAAAGAGATTTCTTTCAAAAAGTCGCGATTGACTAAATGGAAATTAGTTGACCAAGTACTTGGGAAATATTTTGGTAAAGTACTTGAATTATAGAAGTATTAAGACGTTGTTTGTAGGATTAGGGGCTATTAGCCTTTTTCGACTAACCATAAAAATTATCTCCTAACTAAGGTGTTTGACTAATAGTTTAGGAGGCAACTGGTTTCCCCTTGTTAGTACACAATGTTAACTACTATATTTGTCTCCAAAAAACTATAAAAATACGCTAGCAACTAGCTCAACCCCTTAAAGTAACATTAATAAAGTGGATATTGTGTTAGATTTCAAATCAAAGAAATTGTATGATGAATTTTAGAGAAAATTATGGGTTAGGTTGGCAAGAACTTGTTGATTTTTAAGACGTTTGTTTTTACTTAAGACTTTGGTAAATTTTTATTTATAAATTAGTTGTTTAATAGTTGAAATAGTGTTCTAGGTGAATCCTTGAGGGATTCAATTTGAAGGTGACCGTAATTATGGCTTCTCTTTACCTTAAAGCAAGAGAGGTAATGAATTTAATTCCTTATTTTAAAATTTTTCTTATCCAACTCTTTATCTTTTTAGTAAATCATATCTTATATATGATTTTCTAATAGTTGTGACGCTTACAATTGTAACATTTCATATTATTAACTTATTATGTTTTCTTATCCACTACAAGAAATCTGTGGCTTATCGACGGAAAAATTTGACGGTAATCTGACGGTAAACAGAAGAATTCTGTCGGTAATAATCATTTCCGACGAAATAAAACGACGGACAATAGCGCCATTAATATTGCCGTAAGTAATTTTAACGACGGACTTTTTATATGTCCTTCCATCATTAAAATATATCGACGGACAGACATAACCGTCGATAAATTGTACTAATGGTTGGTTTTTCCGTCAATAAACCATCGTTAAGATAATCACAAAGGTTTCAATATTACCGATGGAAGAAGAAGAATGGTCGGTAAATATCGAACAATTTACCGACAGTTTAAGGTATTCAATTGGTAAATATAGTTCTTTTTGAGACGGTCTTATATATTCCGTCGATAATTAAAAGTAAGGATTTTTATAAAAAAAATCCCGACATTAAATTTTATTTCATGATCTTATGATAAATGCATAATTTCAATAGTTATAAATTATCTAAGTATAATAAATTTATTTGTTTATATATTTAATTTATTTAAACAGAAAGTTGATTGATGATGTAAAGTTAAAATTATCTTAATTGATAATAAAAACATTACAGTGTATATAATAAGTCTTTGTAATTGAAAGCAAATAACTACAACAATCCTAATGTCCTAGTGATCGCGGGTGCTCTGAGGTGCTACCCCTTCCCTTCAACTCCTCTATCTCATGTCTCAGCTGAGCTATCTGCTCCATCAATGTTTGCACTGTGGTCTGAAGCTCAGTGACTTCATTGGTTTGCGTTGGTCTAGTAGACGCTGCTGTACTGGACATAGAGGATTGCGAATAACATGTGTTCACAAATGAAACTAGTCCGAATATCCTTCTACGATAGTCCCTACCACCCACAACATCAAGATATGTCTGAGTCTCATCAACAGGTTGTTCCTCCTAAGACTGTCATTGAATGGTTTCTTGTATTTGGTACTATTAGGAAGCAATGTTTATATTAGTAAGGGATTATTTTTAAAAAATAATAATAACACATTAATTTCACATACATTCAGTCCTCTACATCGGCTGTTGACGAATGTTACACCGTCATGCTTCTTCGTGTGAGTGTGCAAAAACAGCTGAGTAGGTGTAGGCCTTATGCCCATAGACTTTTCCTGCATATTTAACCTAAATTATTAGATGTGAACTACATTTTATAAAAATTTCGGCAGAGTTTTCTGTATTTTTATGATATTTCCCCCTGTTGAACAAATAATTGCAATCTATTTTAGCTTTATTGCATTTTTCCACAATTTATTCACTAACATCAATTATTATTGATCTTTGCTCAAAAAAAATTTATATTACCAAATTTATCATCTAATTTTCACTTCCCTTTTAACAAGTCATAACTATACAACAACATATATTAAACTTTAAATCTAGCAAACAATTTTGACTAATCATAATTTCATTTAAAACATACCTTCCTTAAACCATAACTCACACAAAAATTCCATGTACCACCACTTTTCCCATAAATTCATTCATACTTAAATCAACAATCTAGCTTCATGTTGAACCTTTTCTATATTCACTTCCTACAACCCCCATATTAACCTCCAAGATAATATGCTCTTAGGACTTAATCACACTTATACAATCCATATCACACTAGTCTTACCCCTAAATTATTACAAATTTGTTTAATCCCTTAGTTATATGCATGTAAACCACATATAATCCTTTTACATCCATGTTTTAACCCTTTTCTCATACAACTTTTATTTATCCTCTTAAGACCAATTACCATCTGCTACTATGCACATGACTTTTTAAAAATAAGCTCCCATTTATATGTATCATCTCTTAACTTAGAATATATTTCTAACCATCCTTATGCATTTATACAATGCAAAACCTGTTGGACCAATGGTGGTTGACAAATTAAATTCCTTAATGTTTTGATAATAATAAAATACATAGAATTGGTTAAGAAATTATTTCAGGTGATTTGGATTGCAATTCAGTAACGGCTAGTAAC
>JAOSBP010000005.1:24351194-24364846 GCA_027563825.1 Erythroxylum mucronatum
TTTAATTATTTCCAACAACAACAATATCGATCGACCGATTTCTTTAAGTGGTGTTTGTTTCCATTTTTATTTTTAATTTTCTATATTTGTTTTCAAAATCAGTAAAAAATCTTGTTTGTTTGAGTTTTTAGTTTCTGCTTTTAGTTTTGGTTTCTTCCTGTTTTAAAAAATTACGAAAATTATAAAAATTGGTTTTTGTTTTTGTCATAATTAATCTAATCTATTATCATTTAAATAGATATTATTTAATTTTTAATTTTTAATAAAAATATAAATAATTTAATTCAACATTATATTTATATATTTAATAAAATAAAATTAATTATCAATAAAATTATGAATAATTTAATTTAATTTAATTTATATAATTAAATTTAAAATATATAAATATTCAAATAAAATTTGATCTAATAATCAAAATATATTTCAAATAAATATTAATTTATAAATAAAATTTTAATTTAAAATTATTTATTTTATTAACATAACATAATTTTATTAATATTTTGTTAATAAATATTATATAAGAGATTAAATAAATTTATTTAATTAAAAAATAATTTATCTTTAAATTTTATCTAAAATGTAATTAATAAAAATACAACTATGTTAACATTAATAATCAAACATATTTTTTATTTGAAAGAAAAATAGAAACAAAAAATTGAAAATAGAAACTAAAAATTAAAAAAATAGAAGTAGATTCAAATGCTTTTAATTAACTCATTGAAAAGAGAGTCTAAATCTTCTATCTAGTGTTATGGTGTCTTATTCTGTCTCATAAATCTCAACCATTCATTTATGCGGATTTCATGTTTATTTATACGGAATCTATGTGAGACCCGTATAAATGAATGGCCGAAATTTATGGGACAGAATAAGATACCATAAAATTAGACAGAAAATCTTGTCCCTTCAAAAGATGACGACTGCGAGCTTTTTTCCGGTGTTGTATTATGTCAAACAGTTGAATGTTTCTATCTATCTATTAAATTTCAGTCACCAAAACACTTTTTTTTTCGAAAGGGAAAAGCAGCAAAAATTACATAGCTAACCGAGGGAGACTGATCCTTGCTATATCCTCAAGTAGGATTGGTATACACCCTAATGGTGCGTGTACAAAAATAGTAACCCCTGCCCTAAAGTTGACAGCAAAATTGGCGAGTCAATCGATACAACAATTACTTTCGCAGTAAATATGGTGACCCAATTGCGAGATAGCAGCTCGTTGATACCCATCGCCAAAAGATTTAACGATGTTGCTCGTTGAGTAGGGTCAAAAATCATGCTCAGCACCCCCGAGAATCCAGCTCAAGTTACACATTTCGAAAGCCAAGGTTCCGTGCTAGAGTCACCAAACACTTTAAAAACATGGCTATATGACTATATCCTATCCGTCTGTCGTGTCTCTTAAATGCCAAATGAGGAACATGAGGTCAAAAGGACTCGTACGAGTCCCAGAAGTAACGTGAAGCTCACCGATGTGTTGGAGGAAAATAAATGTTTTAACAAGCAACTGTCACTTTCTTAAGACACCACGAGCTTTCACGAACTAGTGGCAAACAATACTACAGTCAGTTCCTCGACCAAGATAAGTTCAAACAGTTTACTTACGTCTAAAGAAAAAGAGCGCTTTGACTATACCCTTTTCTAAGATCAAACATCTTAATCTAAATAAGATGAAATTTTCTACTGGTAGCCAAAATTAAAAAACATTAAGTGCTTTAGCAATATGCACACTCACTTCAGATATTTGGCTGTATTCCACATTTATGACTGCTTGGAAATGTCCTAATCAACGTAAGAGGATCAAAAGGTTTAGGACCTTTTCAGTTTGGTTCAGTTCGGGACATTCAAGCATGTGCTACGAGGTTTCCACAATAAACACGTTTAAATTATTTAGTGTTTTTGCAATTAGAAGGGAGACTTTTGAGTGCCCTTATAAGGCCGAGTAGCAAGGTCAAAACCATAGTATAGATTTGCAATTCTTTCTTCACTTTGGATTGCAGATTTGTATAATTGCTGCATATCAGCATATGCTGATAAAGCTTTATTTTTCTGCATACCTAAAGCTATCAAAAGCAGCGAGTTTTGTATTCATATAGTCTAAGCTGACACTTTAGGTCTTATAGCTATCCTCATCCACACTCCTTATCTGCGCCTGTCTCGCTCCGAACTCTGCACTCTGAACCATGGAGGCCAAGATTCATGATGGGTCATCACTGACTTCACCTCTTATTGTTGATGATAAGCAACACAGTTTAGGATCCAATGTGGATGATGTAGAGTCGAACTACCTACACTTTAGTCCAGGAACCACCTCTTCTTTCAGGACCATCTTTAATGGCATAAATGCTTTATCAGGTTCTTTTCTCTTCTTCTTCTTCTTAATCATTGTGCTTGTTTGTCCTTTTTAACTTCACAACCTCTTTTTTCTGTTTCCACAGTATTTACCATTTTCCTTAGAGATGTCGACCAACTTTTTATTTTTGTTTCCGCTTGGAGATCTGTAATATTTTTATAGCATCAACCACACAGTTCAATGTGCATATCATGCTATGGTCCAAAGAGAATTTCCTGAATTTGTTCCTTTGTTCATTAACGCTGTCATTTTGCAGAAATAAACATCTGATAATTTGTTTTTATGAACTTAGACTAGCAAGGTTTACTCGAGTCACTTCTGAACTTCGTACTTCTGCATTATAGCTGACGCAAACAACAAAGTTTGGTCTTTGAAAAAATTTCCTGTCAAAATATGTCAAGGAAGATTCATATTCTGTCTCTATGATTTTCAGGAGTTGGTATACTTTCCATTCCATATGCACTGGCGTCAGGCGGATGGTTGAGCTTGATTCTGTTCTTGTTCATTGCAATTGCAGCCTTTTACTCAGGCTTGCTGATTAAAAGATGCATGGACGCGGATTCAAACATTAGAACCTATCAAGACATAGGTGCTCAAGCATTTGGAAACGTGGGAAGAGTTCTGGTATTAATTTTCATGAATGCAGAGCTCTACTTAGTCATAACAGGATTCCTTATAGTAGAAGGAGACAACTTGCATAATCTATTCCCACATATGGAAGTTGAAGTGGCTGGGATGAGAATTGGAGGAAAACAGGGCTTCATTATACTTGTAGCCATTGTTATTTTACCGACCGTTTGGGTGGATAATCTGAGCCTTCTTTCTTACATCTCTGCTAGTGGGGTTTTAGCTTCTGCAATCATTCTTGGATCAATATTCTGGACTGGTGCCTTTGATGGAGTTGGGTTTCAACAAAAGGGAACACTTATAAATTGGAAAGGACTGCCTACTGCTGTAAGCTTATACGCCTTCTGTTACTGCGCTCATCCAGTGTTCCCTACCATGTACACTTCTATGAAAAGCAGGCATCAGTTCTCAAATGTAAGTAACAACCTCAAGAATCAATCAACCCATGTTTGAGTTTCCAGTTTTAAATGCTTTATGAGAATGTTCATGGAATCTGTGGTTAACTGATCTAGCCACATATGTATCAAGATCTAGTTCTTTCAACTGAAGTGTGGAATTATGTTCTTCCGACTGTTGATGAAACTGAATCCTTGACTGCTTTGCATTGCAGGTTCTGTTTCTGTGCTTTACTCTGTGTACCATTTGTTACGCAGCAATGGCAGTTTTGGGTTACTTGATGTTTGGCTCAGATGTTCAATCGCAAGTAACTCTAAACCTCCCAATTGAAAAGTTTAGCTCAAGACTGGCAATCTACACCACCCTGGTTAATCCCATAGCCAAGTATGCCCTGATGATGACACCAATAGTCAATGCTATAAGACCTCGGTTGCCATATTACTGCAATAAGAAGCCCTTCAGCCTTTTGGTCAGCACTGCTATTTTGATCAGCACTGTCATTGTGGCCTTGACAGTCCCTTTTTTCGGTGATCTCATGTCACTGGTTGGAGCGTTTCTGAGCATGTCAGCATCCATTGTAATACCATGTTTATGCTACTTGAAGATTTCTGGTGCCTACAGGAGATTGCAGTTCGAACTGGTTGTGATATTGGGCGTGTTGGTGCTCGCTGTCGTGGTCGGCATACTTGGTACATACATCGCCATCTTGCAAATAGTAGGGAACTTTTGATAACTTAGTTTTGTAATGTATAATGTAACTCTCTCTGCCCTTAGTGATAAGAGCTGGTGATGTTAGTAAGTTCATATTTCAGAAATGAAGCCTGTCTTATTGTAACCTTGTGATATTCAGTACAGGCCTTAGACTTGATGAAATGTAATGAAAAATATAGGCAAGGTGAGTGTAGCTAGAGAAGAATAAATCAAAGTTGAAGATGGTTTTCATTGAAGGTGTATCAGAAATCGTCTCAGGCAACATGTTTGAGCTGATCACTAATATTTACCATTTTTACCTCTATTACAATGACAACAAAGAGAGTAGCCACACTACCAAAATCAAGAGTCAAGGGTTTAAGCTCTCTATAAATGTTAGAATTGCAAGGACACCGGGACACACTCAGGCCTCCAAAATTAAGGAAATAATTCAGATACAATATTTATGAATAAATTAGATAACAAAACATACCAAAATAATTGATAATTCTGTTGTCTAAATCCACCATTGAAATGAAAGTGGAGCAATGCAGTTTAGGAGTTGACAATCTTCATATGAAAGTTCAGTGAATCAAGTAACTGGTCGATAAGTTCATGATCATCCTGAGAACTAAACCCAGAAAAGAACCAGTGGATCGACCCGCCTAACTCAAGATGACTCTCTCCTCCAGTCTTCTTCAAACCACCATCTCTAATAACCCTCCTCAGCTTTGCTGCTTTCTCCCACATCCCAGCATCAGGATACATGTTTGCAACCACCACCAAGTTCCCGCTTCGCATTGGCTCTTGTTCAAGCAACCTCTTTCTTACCTTATCTGCCACTCCATCTCTGTCTTTAATGTCAGGAGTACTAAGGCACTGAGCAATGTTCTCCACACTACTGGATAAGGCTTGACAGGTAAATTCACAATGAAGTTATAAGCCTCTTTGTGACGGCCAGCCCGATCGAGGATATCAATCATGGCACCATAATGTGTCTTCATTGGTTTAATTCCATGCTTGTGCTCCATTTTATTGAAGTAGCGAAATCTGTCATCCACCAAACCAGCATGACTACAAGTTGACAATTCAGTGTCATCCCCCCTCAATCATGCAAGAATGAATCCATCTACCTAAGACTGGGATGGGCTGATTCTCTCTATATATGCAAAAGCACATTTACAATGCTGGATCACGTCTGATATGCTTCGTCTAATAGCTACCAACATTATTTAGTAAAAGATACAGACATATTTATATTTTAAGAAACTTTAATTTTTTTTGTCAAAAAAAAAAAGAAACTTTAATTTTTTTAAAATATTTAAAATTATCGAAAAGATTCTTTGTAATTTTTATTTTTTAAATTTCATTCTTTTAAGCTTTGGTTAAAAAATAACAACAAAACACATACAAAACACATATTTACGTGACAATTCAACCTAACTCTTAAGCTCGAATTAAACTAATTTAATCTGACTCAAATTAATGATTTATTATAATTATTTTAAATCATTAATTTAAGTTAAATTTAATTATTTCCAACAACAACAATATCGATCGACCGATTTCTTTAAGGGGTGTTTGTTTCCATTTTTATTTTTTATTTTTGTTTTCAAAATCAGTAAAAAAATCTTGTTTGTTTGAGTTTTTAGTTTCTGCTTTTAGTTTTGGTTTCTTCCTGTTTTCAAAAATTACGAAAATTATAAAAATTGGTATTTGTTTTTGTCATAATCTGATCTACTATCATTTAAATAGATATTATTTAATTTTTAATTTTTAATAAAATATAAATAATTTAATTCAACATTATATTTATATATTTAATAAATTAAAATTAATTATCAATAAAATTATGAATAATTTAATTTAATTTAATTTTTATAATTAAATTATATATAATTAAATTTAAAATATATAAATATTCAAATAAATATTTTGTTATAAATAAAATTATAATTTTTAAATTATTTATATTATTAAAATAACATAATTTTATTAATAATTTATTAATAAATATTATATAAGAGATTAAATAAATTTAATTAATTAAAAATAATTGATCTTTAAGTTTTATCTAAAATGTAATTATTATTAGTGATAAAAATATAACTATATTAACATTAACAATCAAACAAGTTTTTTTTTATTTGAAAGAAAAACATAAACAAAAAACTGAAAATTACAACAGAAAAATAGAAGTAGAACCAAACGGCTCCTTAATTTCTATTAGTTTTTCTTTATGCTTATCTTTGATTTCATTTTCTATTATTAGTAACTAAATGTTTTTGGTGTCTGGGTTGATAAACTCTAGTTTGGGATAACAATATATTTTAATCTTTTATTCAAAGCAATTATATTAATTGATTATTGTGATTCAATTTTATGTTTTACTCTTATTCTAATATATCCAGAATATTAGTACATGATTTGATTTTATATCATTTAGATTGAGAAATCCTCTGTATAAACAGATTTACAATAATTCGAAGGAGTTGCATGCAAACCTAAAGATAGAATGACATAAATCCTTTAAATTAGGGTCAAACCTAATAGCAAAATTCATAAATTAAAACATCAATCCTAGGATTTTAACTAGAAAGAGTTTTGTTACACAACTGATGGGTAAGCAATTAATAGTCTCAAGAGAGTGATTAACATAAGATAGAAAATTTCATGATACAATAATCAATAATATGATTATATGATAAATTGTTAATAATATCTACAAATTCTTAAGGGAATTCATCATCTAGATACTACTATTTGATATTGACTTTCCACGTATTTTACTTGTCTTTAGTTCATAATCTTTAATCTTAATTTAGTTCATTTATTTAGCTTTAATTTTTAACTAAAATCTAAAATCTGATTCTTAGGCTAGATAATAGAAAAATGGTAACTATTAATAATTACAGCCTTTGTGGAATTGACTCGTATTTGCCAGTGCTAACCACAACTAGGTTGTGCACTTGTGGGTAATTTAATATTGACCTTAACCTCCCAGGGTTAATCAATATACAAAAACATGGTTAGACAAAATAACAAGGAGAATCAAATTTTTAAGAATTATTTTTAATGAGATTAAAAATTTATTAATTTTGGTCAATTATTTTGAAATGAAATTTAACTAAAACTCATTTTTTGTGATGATCTAAGCAAGAGCATTTTCCCTTAAGACCTAAATATATAGCTCCGCCCATTTCATGTTTTAACGTAACTGGCATCAATTAGGAAGTTGGAATTTTAAATTAAAGCTTATATTTGGCTACCAATTGAGGAAACAATTGAATTTGATATGCTTTATTGCTGCATGTTATAATTATATTTCAAATGGAACTCAGGTAAAAAATTTTTATTTCTGTTGAATTTAATCTAGAAATAATTGTACATGTTTAGGGTATATATACTGAAACAAGTGATGTAATATTGCTGCTAAAAGTTTGGAAAGTCACGAATGCATCATAGTTAAAATGGCGAATAGAAAGAAAGAGTACAACTCTTGCAGCTTCTGGCACTTCGAAAAGCCAATTCCTTTAACAAACTTGCTAAGGGCCGGCAAGTCCCACTAAAGTAAAGAAGTTCAATCATCCTGGCAAATACATTGAACTTCTTGGCAAATACATTCTCCAATGTTCTTATCTTATTTTGCCTTGTGGATAAGATATGATCAAATCGTCAAATTTCCACAAATCATGAATTGTTATCAACTTTGTTAACAAATTTCTAGCTCATGCTAATCTATACATGTAATGCAATTTCAGAATGAAATGATGAGTTTTTGACTTCTAACTTTTTTTGGTCAACCTTTATCTTCAACGTCTCGTCAAGTTGGATATGGATTGTCTTCCATGGGCCTAAATCAATAGTATATGCTTGGTAATTTTTACCTTAGAAAAGTCGGCCATCTGAATAGTGGAAACTATCCTTCTATTGAGCTTCTTCTTGTCCTAGAGACAAGGGACAAATGGTTATCTCACGATGCTCTTAAATGCATCGATTGCCATAGATCAGTTTCTTTAAAATTGGGAGAAAGAAAGACAATCAGGTACCTGTCTTTGCGAAAGCTATCTGTAGGGAGGCAGCAATAAACTATTAAACAACATATTTGTGCAAGGGGATAACATCCATACCTGTTCTGCGCGTGACCATATCCTCACCAAATGATTGTTCGCTTTGGACTTGTCTATAGATGGTATCGTGCAAATACTTCCCATTTTGGCCATAAGAGAACAAAAAGCGTGACTAGACGATATACTGAACTAAAAACATTCCTTTGGCTGCTAGCAAAACGCTGAAGTAAAGAAGCACCAAATTCGCTACTCCAACAAAGACAACATATCTTGTGCTCAGTGTGTGACTGAAGGTAATTGGGATGACTCATGAAAGCAGAACGCAAGGTTTCCTTATATATATATATATATATATATATATATACAGGCACACTGTGATTTTACATCCAACTTCTATATATATGTAATGGCTATATATTTTATTCACATTTGCTTCCTTAGCTTAGTCTCCTGTGCTTAATAGTTACATCGAAGACGTATGGCTTGTTGGTTGAACATGAGGGGAGGGGTTTGTCTAATGATGAGTTTAGGCTTAGCCATTGGCTTGATGCTACTGGCGACGCCATTAGATGCACGTCTAATTTCCCCCAAGCTTCCAGTAACACTGCCAAGAAGAAGAGCAATAATTTTGCACCACCGTTCATATATGTTGCCGTACGATATGTCAAGAGTTTTGCACCGCCGCAGAAGGTGGATGCAAGGCGCAGATATCGACAGAGTCTCACCTGGAGGGCCCGACCCGCAACATCATTAGTCACCGTGCTCTTGGACTGACATATGTGATAGCTGTCATAACGCACGCAACTCATGCAAAGATCTCCCTGAATTTGGAGCAGAACTATCCCGTCTTAATTCAGTTGACTGCTGAACAATTTCATAAATTGTGAACGCTTAAACTGATGAGAATCTCTATTTCATGTAATAACTAATTTAAAAGTCTATGTTTCTCTTTTCTTCGAAAATATATTTATATTCTTTATCATAGTTACTGGAACTCTCCCACATTGGCCATATATTAGTGGGTATCTCAAGAAGATTAGTTTTTTTGGATTGGATGGTCTTGTAGGTCCCTTGTCTTTTTGGAGTATTGCAATAAAGATTACATATTTTTATCCATAGGACTGGCTTTAATTCACATGCCTAAGTTGTTGATAACGTATTCGATTCAATTTTTTATCAGATCTCTTATTAGGTATAATCTTAGTGCGAGTATTATATTATGTCTAACATTAGGCTTGATAATGAGCTGATATCGTTTTGCTTCTACTTCCTATGTTTAGACTAAGCTTCCGGCCGATCTTCCAAGCATAAATTTAACTAAAAAATTAATCAACCTAACCTTGATCCTTTAATTTTGAATCCAGTTGGGTCAGGCCAAAATTTTCTTTTCTATCTAATATTATGATGAGAATCAAGTGTCTATTAATCAAACATTGAGAGTTATTGGAGATCTTTGAATGATATTGGAGGATTGATGTTACAAAGCAAGGCAAAGGAGGAGAAAGAAAACCTGAATGACTTAATGGTGGATCTCTTTGCAAGGATGAAATTAGATCTATCATGATGATCCAAGTGAATTGTAGAATTATAAGGACTTACCTTAATGCGGAAATGCTGGATCGATTTGCTGTTTGCTAGTCTTCGGATTTCGGTAAGCTACTAGAGTCACCGATGAATTCACGTCCTAAACTCTAAGCCTTTGATGATTGCTTCACGTGAGAGAGGATGGCAGAAGAAAAAACTTGTATTTTCTCTGTTTCGTAATATTCTTATTGAATGATACGTTTTACACCCTTTAAGCCCTGGATTAGGACAAATACCTGATACAGGAGTTATTAAAGTGGCCGTTATTTTTTGTAAACTGCCAACATGAATGAACAAGTTGAAGGTTCACGGTTATAAAATGTAACCATCACTGGACTACGAGGATAATCGATTCCAACCTTGCAGTATTGCTGGTATTCTGAATAAATAATATACAATCAGTGCCATTCTTTTGCGAGGTTTTATCCGTTGAAGTTTCATAACAAAGCCAACGCCCTAATGTTGGACTTACCTTTGTTTTACATAGTTTCATCCAGGACACAACCAATGGAGGTTATTATCTACGGTCTCGTTACTACATAGGGATATAATATTTTTATTTTGATAGATTTCAGTCCCATTTCATGCACATACTTCCTTTATAAAGTGATCTAAAAAATTCTGCAGCTAGATTGAAGAGAGTTATTGCTCCTTTGATTAATGAAAGCCGAAGTGCTTTCTTATCAGATAGGTACATCAGAGACGGTGCTGGCCCTGGGCAGGGCAACTACCCAGGGCCTACCATAAAAAGGGTCCCATCTTTAATGTGTGATGCTAGCTTTCAAGAGGCTCAAATATATTAACTCGAGAAGAGTAATAAATGTAGCAATAAATATAGAGAATATTGGTGGAAGATGTTAATGTTTTCGAGAGTAATAAACGTCAAATAATGTTGGAAGCTTCTCAAATATTATCTTGGAAGTTATATTATACCTGGCGGTAATGTAGAAAATTCCAAGATTAATTAAGGTACTTGTTAATTTGTTATACTTATAAATAGTTTTGAAGAATGTAGGTATATTTTTACCCTTTAATTTCTTTATTTTCATCAACATATGCATCTAAGTTACTCAAACTAAAAAATTGCTAGGAAAAAATTTTCATGATTCTGTCTTCTGAATTCTGAGTGTAATTTAAAGGTAAAGTTTTTAGTTTTTAATGTATTTTTAGCTTATTAAATATTTGAATATGTTAAAATTATTGAAAACCTACTTGAGATCATCAATGTTACAAGAAAGGCTCAATGGTTTTGCTATGTTATGTATTGAGAAGGATATATTGGTCAATATTGATCTTGATAATATTATTAATGATTTTGCATCTAAAAATGCACGAAGAAATTATTTTTCATAAATCATGATCATCTGTGTATTTGTTAGTGCAATTCTCTTAGTGTTTTGCAGTCTAACATTGTTGTTTGATTGCTGCTATTATTATTTTGTTGTTACTGTTACTATTTTTTATGATTTTATTATTACTGATATTTGTAAGATATTATTAACTGATGTTATGATCATTTAATATTTGGTTAAGTATGTAGACTTATAAATTGAGTTATTTATGTTTCATACAAATACGTAAACTTTAAGTTTACATGTTTGTATATTGTTAAGTTATTAGGGTCCTTTTTTTTTAATTTCGCCCAGGGCCTATAAAACGATAGGAGCGGCCCTTATTGGAGACAACATACTTATTGTTCAAGAACTGTTGAAGGGATACTCCACTTCTAATAGTCCTCTGAATTGCACAATAAAGATTGACTTCCATAAAGCATTTGATAGTATTAGCTGGAAATTCCTACGATACATGTTGGAAGCTTTTGGGTTTCCAAATCAGTTTATCAAATGGGTCATGGAATGCATCACCTTAGCTTCCTTTTTTGTTCTGATTAATGGATCCCCTTCCCAATACTTCAAAGTCGCTAGGGGTCTTAGACATGACCTCATTTCCCCATACCTCTTTATATTTGCCATGGAAATCCTTAATGTAATCATAAAGAAGGAGACTACTTCTAATCCCAATTTCAAACACCATACAAAGTGCAAGAAACTTGACCTTACTAATCTCTACTTTGCAGATGAAAACACCATACAAAGTGCAAGAAACTTGACCTTACTAATCTCTACATTGCAGATGACCTTCATCTATTTTACAGGGCTGATTTGGAGTCAATTCACTTTTATATGCGTGCCCTCAGTGTGTTTAAGCTTGTTTATGGTCTTCAAATTAATTTGAACAAAAATCATTTCCTGTTGTCTAAGGGTGCAGCCAACATGGAAATCGCAATTGCAGAGGCAACTGGCATGAACTTGCAAAATCCTCCTCTCCTCTACCTTGGTCTTCCAGTGTTGACAACGAAGCTAAAATTTTCAGATTGTCGACATCTTTTAGACAGGATTCAGAAGAGAGTAAAGTCTAGGGTGAACAAATCGCTTTCTTATGCGGGTAAGCTTCAACTTGTAAAATCAATTCTTAATTCTTTGTATGTATACTAGAACTCCCATATCTTTTTATCTCAAAACATTATCAAAGAGATTGAAAGGATTTTTAGATCATTCTTATGAAGTCACTCGAATGGTAACCCGGGAGCAGCAAAGGTGAAATGGGCTGACATATGTTTTCCGAAACAAGAAGGAGGTCTGAACATCCTCTCCTTCAAAGCTACTAACCATTTTCTAACTCTTTAGCGATTTAGGTGGATATTGGAAGACAAGAAGAGCCTATGGATAAAGTGGTTATGTAACATCCTGTTCCCATACTAAGAGTTAGAACCCTAAAATTGGGTACTTGTGAGATCAAAAAGAAATTTAGAAAAAGGCATTTCATGCTCATGTGTAATATAGCATACACACACACACATGAGTAGTAATTTTTTCACATTAAAATAATTGTTTATACACTCAATTGACATTTTTCGGGTATAAATGGTTGTTTTAATATGAATATGATGAGAATTCTGGTTTTGTGTCTTAAAAATTTAGTGGGAATGTATAAGTAGTGAATTAGAATTTTTGGTGAAAATTTGAAAATTTTCTGGAATTTAAGGATATTTTTGTACTAGAAAAAATGCCAAGTGACCGAAAAATTGATGAATAAAATAAGGGTCAAATGGCAATGAAAATTTTTATGAATGACTTTGGGATTTAATGACGTATGTCATTGAAAATTGGGAGACAATTGGGGTAGAAATTAGAAACAAAATGGACTGGTTATTAAAGAAGACCAAATGGAGCCATGGGAATGTGACAAGTGGCAAGTGACATGTGTCACTTTCCCTGTCACATCTCACCCACTATTTTTTCATCACAAAGCAACCAAGACTATCCTTAATTTTGTCTTTCATTGGGACAAAACACGTTTTCTCCCGCTCTCTACCTTTTTTCTTCATCTTCTTCATTTCTTCTTCATCTCCACGATACTCACTCTCTCCCACCTTCATCAATGTTAAATCTTGCTCTCACTTTTCACTTTCTATTTCATTTTCTTTGTCTTTTTCACCTTGCTACTCAAAGACCTAACCTATTCCTCTATGAAAGTTGATGATCATGGAGATGAAAGAGTTAGGGTTTAATGGTGATTTTGAAAATCTTGAAGCTAACTCAAGTGAGTAGCATAATGTTCCTTATGATTTGTTGAATGAGATATGTATGATGATGGGTTATATGATCACAAAATGGTGCTTTATATATGATGGAATGTGGTTGATGAAATGAGAAAATAATTGTCTTATCTTTACATATATGATGATTGATGTTCATAAGTTGTTGTAGTGATGATTTAGCGATATAAGGATCGTCAAAATGATGTAGGAATTGTGTAGAAAATTTGACTGATAAATGGAGTTTCTGTAAGTGTAAGTCGACTTGTACACTCCTATAACTCGACTTACACATGCTCGGTACCGATAAGTCGACTTGTACATG
>JAOSBP010000005.1:24415311-24425443 GCA_027563825.1 Erythroxylum mucronatum
CAAAACAACAACAAAACAACATCAACAATAACCAACACCCACGACTTACCTTCGGCAGCACCAGAGGAGAGACCGCAACAGCAGTAGTCGTCGAGGAAGGAGGGAAGTCGCCGGAGAAGACGGCAGCAACAGGTCGGAGGCGAAGCGAGGAGGGAAATCGCCGGAGGAGAGAAGAGGAGAGAAAGAAAAAGTCGGGCGCGAGGAGAGAAAGGGGGAGGGATTCTGCCGATTTTAATTAGTTTTCGCGACGGAATATTTACGTCGCTAATTTTTAAAATTCCGTCATAACTTTCAGATTTTTAACCTAACTTAACGACGCCCTTTTAAATTAAACCGACGGAAATAATCCGTCGCCTAAGACAACCTCCTCAATCTTCCCGACCGAATTTCTTTCCGTCCGTAAAACTCTTAAAACTCCCCGACGGAATTATTCTGTCGGAAAGCTACAACACACCCACAACCATACCGACCGAAAATTTATTATGTCCCTATTCTCCGATGGACGCTGTGTCATCGGTATATTTCGGTCGCTAACATACCGCGCCAAGATTTCCCTCCTCATTTGGCAACGGATTATTATACCGTCGCAATTTTCATGTTATTTACCGACGGAATATGGTATTCGGTCGGTATACAAATACGATTTTTTTCACCGTCGGTATATTTCAGTCGCTATTATCCGACGGACACTTAGTCATCGTTATATTTCGGTCGCTAACATACCGCGCCAAGATTTCCCTCCACATTTAGCAACGGATTTGTGTTCCGTCGCAATGTTCATGTTACATTCCGACGGAATCTATATTCCGTTGCTATACACATACGGGACTCTGACCGTCGGTATAATTCCGTCGCTATTTCGCAATTTTCTTGTAGTGCATGTTGCATTAATTGAAATGTTAAGCAATGACGTCTAGATAATTCCTTTTTAAAGGTATAGGTTACTTTCAAGTTAAGGGTTGCTAAGGTTAGTAATGATCCTTGTTTCTCTTTTCAAATTATCATACATTTGTATGTCTCTTCACGGACCAAATTAATTATACATCAAGACGTAGTTACAAAGTTAAAAGTGGCTTTTTTTTTTTTTTTGGGTTGGGAGTCAGATTTATTAGTTTCACAAAAAGTTGAGTATATCTCAATTATAAGTCACCAACAAGATAACACATTGTCAAGTGTCATCATCTGAAATCCGGAAAGTAATGACCATAAAGAGTGAAATTAGCAACCAACAAGTGAAGATAGAATGCTGACAACTTGACGTGACATCAAAACGAACAACTTCCTTCAAGGACAGCCCTGCGGCTGCAATGACTTCGATTCTGTTCTAAGGATGGCCCGAGCCGACACCTTCCAACATAATCCCTTACCCACTGGTTGTTGCATGAACTATTTTTAATACTAGTCTTAGAGCTCAAGCCACACTTTCTAAAGCAAAGAAAACTTCCGTCTCCAAAGCACGTCTCTTTATCCGCATTCCACAAACTCTAAATGATGATTCAACCTTCGCTAGATCGTCGTATTCAATACCTCTTGCCACTAGCATTAGCTTCTGTTCTTGTCCTAGGAACTGCTAGACTAGTCCTAGATAGTTTAAAGGTGAAGGAGAGCTACATTCCTGGGGTATATGGCAGTCAGGAAGGTCACAAGAATAAAAAACCGGTCTTTGTTTTGCCTGAAGATCGGTTAGAGGATGGCTGCAACGTTTTTGAAGGGCAATGGGTGTGGGACAATGTAACCTATCCTCTATACACAGAAGATAGCTGCCCTTACTTGGTTAAACAGACTACTTGCGTGAGAAACGGCAGGCCTGATTCTTTCTATCAGAATTGGAGATGGCAACCTAATGCATGCGAATTGCCAAGGTAAACGTGAATCTGGAACTAAGGGGATGGATTCCTTGTCAATAGCTCACGAATCTGCAGACTTGAATGCAATTTTGTAGACTAGTCTTTCTGAATTTTGATTCTTTTCATGTATGCTAGTGGGCAATATAAATTGCAAACCTAATGTTCTCTGATATCTCAGGTTTGATGCATTGAAGCTCCTGGATATTCTGCGGGGCAAAAGGTTAATGTTCATAGGAGATTCGGTTCAAAGAGGGCAGTTTGAATCTATGGTTTGCATGGTGCAATCTGTGATTCCTCAAGGAAAAAAATCTCTTCACAGAGTTCCACCTATGAAGATCTTCAAAGCCCAGGCACTACTTATAATACATTTCATTTTCTTCTGGGGAAAAAGAGAACACAGAAACAAATGTTTTCAAAAAACTGTTCTGTAGTTGCATGTGATTAGACCCTTAGAGGAACAAATCATCATAATCAGTTTCCGAAATATTGTTCTTTACATTAGCGTATCACATGTGGTCTTGTGTCTGAAAAGAAGACAACACATAGCTGATGGCTCTGTACATGATTTTCAGATTATAAATTAATTATTTTGAGAAGCAGGTGAAACTAATGCATAAGCTTCTTTTAAATATGTTTCAGGAATTCAATGTGTCAATCGAGTACTACTGGGCTCCTTTCATCATTGAGTCTATCTCAGATCATGCAACAAATCATACCGTACATAAACGGCTGGTTAACCTTGACTCCATAGCTAAACATGGCAAAAGCTGGAAAGAAGTAGATATACTAGTGTTTGAGAGCTACGTATGGTGGATGTACAAGCCCACAATCAATGCCACGTAAGTGCTTATTCCTTCCACACTTTCCTCGTTCATACCCAACCCTGCTACTAGCTAATAGAGAGATTGATCAAACATTGTTCCTTTCTTCTACCAACAAAAATGCAGTTAGATAGCCACCAAATGCGGTATTATCCCAATTAAAACTATAACAAGATGCTTTACCCAATGGCCATTTATAACTAAGAAAGGGTTTAAAGCTCTATTGTGATCTTAAACAACATTTATGACAAAGAAAAACCTTGCTCATAAGTTAGACATTGATCAACATGTATAACTTATTGAGTGATTTAAATAAAAGAGTTTTACTTTAAACCAATAACACCCGAGTTATATTTTACAAAAGAGATCATGAAAGATGAGAATTAAATTGAAGATTTCATATAAAGATTCAAACTATACTATTTCAATTATCAAAGATCTTTACTAAATTAAGAATCCAAATATCATATTTTCCTTCAATTTTTTATAATTCTTGTTGTCTCTCTACTAATTAAGAGTAAGGCTGAATATTGCTAAACCTCCTCTGACTCCGCGCCTCACCAGGATTCCTAATAGGTGTTGTTGTTATTGTTTTCACATTTCTTGAATGTGAAGTTGAGTACTTGTTCAGTGGCAAGAGAGAATTGAAGAATTATATCTGGTCTTTTATTGAATGTGAAGTTGAGCACTTGTTTATATTTGTCAAGAGATTAAACCAAGGTTTTGAAATTTAGTCCGACACGACTAGTTCACTTAGGTGACCATTTAACTACCTTTAATCAAGATGACTACCTTACTACCATCTGATGTCATGGTTCTTTTTCACCCACATCATGCAAGATTATATGATGAATCCATCTTATTGAGAAAAATTATTATGTTTTTGATCAAGGGTTAGCTTCATTCCACTGTCAAATAATTTGATTGAAAATATACCCAAGTTTCCATACTCTTTACATTCTTACAACCCCCTTCAATCTTGTCTCTGATCTTGTACTAATGTTGATTTCAAGTACATTTTCGGGTGTTTATGGGCGTTCTTCTGATCAACTATTGCAGAGTATTGAGTGGACAATGAGTCGCCAGTCATCCCATAAGAACGAACTATTATTGCATAGAGATTGCATGTTTTATGATGGTTAGGATGCCTACATGTGCTGTTGCCTACACTTCTGTCCATAGATGTGGCCATCACCCTGCTTCAGATTGTATCTTACTCATATATATCTGTTACAGATACGGTTCAACTGATTACGTTAAAGAATACAATGTGACAACTGCATATAGGTTAGCATTAGAAACTTGGGCAAACTGGCTAGAATCCAACATTAACCCTCGGAAGCAGAAGGTTTTCTTCATGAGTATGTCTCCAACACATCTATGGTGAGTTACATTTTGCGTACTACGTAAGTCATTCATTTTTTGTAGGAGCTGACAAGAGAACTATAACATTATTTTGTAGGAGCTGGGAGTGGAGACCTGGGAGTGATGGAAACTGTTTCAATGAGTTATATCCAGTCCAGGGCTCCTATTGGGGCACAGGTTCCAATCCTCAGATCATGAACATAGTTGGTCATGTCTTGCAGGAAATGAAATTCAATGTAACATTTTTGAATATCACACAATTGTCTGAATATAGAAAAGATGCTCATGCAACAGTGTATGGAGAGCGCAAGGGAAAGCTATTGACAAAAGACCAAAGATCTAATCCAAAAAGCTTTGCTGATTGCATTCACTGGTGTTTACCAGGGGTCCCTGACACTTGGAATGAGATATTGTATGCATTCTTGTTACAGACTCACCCAACTTCCTTCTACTTTTAAGCCCAATCTGAAAATGTCAACCTCATCAAACACAAAGAGGCATATTCTACATCTACATCTACATTCATCTTGTTCTTAATTATCCATTAACATCCAGGTTTGTGTCAAAGCTTCAAAATGTTTATAACTAGAACATCATCACAGCGTGGAAAGGGAGTGTTTATTATTCACAGTTTTTTAGCTGGAGTATTAATCTATCCATCCATTAACCATATAATGACTTTAAGCTTCTATTTGATCCTATCTTAAGTAGAACTAATAGCTAGATTTCATCACTTTCCTATACTTGAAGAAACCAAATCCTAAACTACATCTTAAGTAGCATGCATATCTACTAGTAATGCTCCTTCAAATCTCTATACATTCTCATACTTCCTGGGTGCATTGCATAAGCTGCATTATGTGCCTCATCCAAAATTTCATCCTTCAATTCTTGCATATCAAGAATACATAGTCTGTTTCTTACCACTATTAATCCATCTTCCCGTACCTCTATTTCAGAAGGTTGACCATCTTTTATCTCTTCTCTGATCCTGCTCAAATACTCATCTTGTTCCTGCAATTCCTTAATCTTTTCCTTCAATACTGGCCTTACTCTAAAATTAGCCAATATACAATCAGATTCAGCTTGTCTCAATGTCACTCTGAGTTTGGATAATTCCTTCAACAAAGGAAGATACACTGTCTCCATATGTGCCATAGTCGATTTCCTACTCAGTGCATCCGCTACTACATTTTCTTTCCCTGGATGGTAGTCTATCATCAAATCATAATCCTTTAACAGTTATAACCATCTTCTCTATCTCAAATTCAATTCTTTCTGGCTCATTAGGTACTTCAGACTCTTGTGGTCAGTAAACACCCTGGTGGTGACTCCATACAAATAATGTCTCCAAATTTTTAATGCAAAAATTATGGCAGCCAACTCCAAGTCATGCATCGGATAATTCATCTCATAAGGCTTTAATTGTCTAGAAGCATAAGAAATCATCTTATCTCCTTGCATCAACACACAGCCTAATCCCTTCCTCGAGGCATCACTATACACTATGTATCCATCATTACCCAAAGGCAAAGTCAAAATTGGTGCACTCATCAATCGATACTTAAGCTCCTCAAAGCTCTTCTGACATTCATCTGCCCACACAAATTTCTGGTTCTTCCTGGTCAATTTGGTAAGTAGAGCTGCTATTATAGAAAATACCTCCACGAACCTCCTGTAATATCCAGCTAAACCCAAGAAACTCCTCATTTTTGCTATATTATTGGGTGCTTCCTATTTCACAACCGCTTCTATCTTTCTTGGATCCACATGTACTTCGTGTTCTGAAATCATATGTCCAAGAAACCTACTTCTCTTAGCCAGAATTTGCATTTATCGAATTTGGCATACAACTCGTTCTTCCTCAAAGTCTCCAAGGCAACCCTCAAATGTTCCTCATGCTCCTTATCACTCTTAAAATAAACCAATATATCATCAATAAAGACAATGATAAATTGGTCTAAGAAGGACTTGAAGACCCTGTTCATTAAGTCCATGAAAGCTGCAGGTGCATTCGTTAACCCAAAATGCATAACCAAGAACTCAAAGTGGTCATACCGTGTTCTAAAAGAAGTCTTTAACACATCAGACTCCTTTATCCTTAATTGGTGATAACCCAATCTCAAGACTATCTTAGAAAAGACCCTCGCCCCTTGCAACTGATCAAACAAATCATCTATACGGGGGAGTGGATATCTATTCTTAATAGTGACATGGTTGAGCTTCCGGTAGTCCACACACATCCTCAACGATCCATTTTTCTTCTTCACAAAAAGGACCGGAGCTCCCCATGGCAAAGAGCTTGGCCTAATGTAACCCTTCTCTAATAAATCTTCCAATTGCTCCTTAAGTTCCTTCAATTCCGCCAAGGCCATTCTATAAGGCAGAATTGATATTGGCATTGTGCCCGGAAGAAGCTCAATGGAAAATTCAATTTCCCTAGGTGGTGGTAGTCCTAGTAATTTCTCAGGAAAGACATCCGGGAATTTCATAACCATAGGTATTTCTTCTAACTTCCCTCCATCTGCCTTTGTGTCTACTTCATAGGCAAAAAATGTGTCACATCCTTTCCTCATCAGTTTTTTTGCTGTCAGAGTCGAAACCAATCTAGTAGTACTCGCTTTCCTGTCCCCCATAAATACCACCTTTCTACCATTGTCAATTTCAAACTCCACAATCTTCTGTTTGCAATCCAAATTGGCATTATATTTCTCCAAAGTTTCCATCCCCAAAATCACAGCTAAGCCTCCCATCCTTAATAGCATTAGATCCACTACTAATCGCTCCTCTCCAATAAGTATCTTACAGTCTCTATAGACTTGACTAATAATAATACATTGGCCGATCGGAGTACTCACCATCAAAGGAGTATCCAATGGGCTCAATTCTCTACCAAACACAGTTCTACTCAAAGACACAAATGAATGAGTGAAACCCGGATTAATCAAAACAATAACATCTTTGGCAAAAAGTTTAATCATACCAGTCACGACCTCTAGAGCTGTCTCTGCATCCTCCCTCGTCATAGCAAACACCCTAGTTGGAGCTTGTCCCCTCGGTCTCCTTGAAGGGTTCACTTTTCTGGCTGCATCAGAACTTTTATTGCCTACTTCCGTCACTGTGCTGTGTCCCACTGCTTTCAGCCCTCTTGGAAGCTTGCATCTAACTTCTCTCATGTCTTGGATTCTGAGGGCACTCCTTTGCCAGGTGTCGTTTCTCCCCACAATTGAAGCATGCTCCAGTCAGTCAATAACATTCCCCTTTCTGAAACCTTCCGCAGTGCTCACATTTAGGAATGGGTGGCTTATCCCCATCTCTCCTCCTGCTGCCTCCAGCCGTTAAGGCTTGATGGGAGATAGTTTTCATCTGTTTAGGCCTGCTGGCTCCCCTGCTCTTCTCCTCAGACTATGCAGGGAAAGTCCTGGCACTCCTCTCTGACATAGGAGCACTGCCTACCCTCTTAGACTATTCTCTGCCTTTCTCCTTTTTGTTGGCAATACTCTTTATGTTTTCAATATTTTCTACCCTCAGTGCTGCTTCCACCAGTTGTAGAAAGTTACAGAAGTTTTGCACCACCACTTTTTCCTTGATGGCTAGGTGCAGTCCTGATTCAAACCGACGGCACTTAGCCGCCTCACTCAATATCATCTCTGCTGTATATCGGGATAACTGTATGAACTGATGCTCATACTCACTAACCGTCATCTCCCTCTGGGTAAGACTCAGGAATTCCCTCTGCTTCTACTGAAAGTACACCTCAGACAAATACTTCTTCTTATACACAATCAGAAAATCCTTCCATGCCAACACTGACGGTTCAACTGACTCCCCGGGACACTCTCCCACCAATGTTGAGCATCCCCTTGTAGCAAACTTGCAGCATATTCCACTTTCTCATCATCCTCACAATCCATCTGATCCAGTATCCGTTCTGTCTTTCTCAGCCATGTCTCAGCTTCCTCGGGATCAGTGGTTCCATAGAAATCCACTACCCCGTACTTCCTTAACTTTTCGAACTGCTTGCCCTTCTTAACTGGAGCCGGAGCATAAGATTGTGTCATCTGTCCCATAGCTTGGACAAATGCCTAAGTGAAGGCTTGGAACAATCTCGGGTCTAAGGTAGGTGCTTGCTCCTGTGGAACAGGCGACTCCTGAGCCTGTGATCGAATGGGCTCACTACTTTGCCCTACAGAAGCCTCAGCATCTCCTGGGGCTCTAAACTCATCCGTGCCCTCCTCTCTTAGTGAAGGGTCAGGTGCAACCGATCCTTGCATAACTCCTCGTGTCCTTCTACGAGGTGGCATTTCACTCCTTCAATAGAAACACTTACGAATAGCTAACATTTGATCCTAATCCTATTTCCTACATATATGCACGATATGCATGTCATTTAATGCAATCAATCAATTTAACAATACAACCAATTAAGCACATAACATAACAATTCATCCTACCATGCACTCTAACCCTAGGAAAGACCTAAGCTCTGATACCACAAGATGTTGGGCCCTATTTCTGAATCCAAACTATCGATCTGGAGTTAAAAAGCATAAGCGGGTTTCCTTGTGAGGTCATTTCAATGAACTCTCACTTCCTTTTTATCAATATTTTGAAACTCAACACCAAAGACTATCAATTTTTGTGGGAAAATTGAAAACGTGTTATGAATCCATCACTGCAAGAATCACTTCATTTGGAGGTCCAGTGAAGAAGTTATGGCCAAAAGAATCCAACATGTTTATGCCCTTACTCATATTGTACATGTCTTAGCGCAATTGCCATAACTTTTGCTACAGATGTCAAATTGATTTTATATTTAGATTGTTTGAAAGAGGACTTCGAGATCTACAACTTTTGTGAAGAACCCGAAGCAAGATTCAGTCTCTAAAAGGATCAAAAATGGAACAGAAGATATAAGATGAACAGTGCATAAGAAGATGCACAAAACTAAGACGATGCAAACTAAGACGATGCAAACTAAGAGGATGCAAACTAAGACGATACAAACTAAGATGATACAAACTAAGATGATGCAAATTAAGATGATACAAACTAAGACGATGCAAACTAAGACGATACAATCCTAGACGATGCAAACTAAGACGATGCGAACTAAGACGATACAAACTAATACGTTTCACCATTGGGAAGCTAAAAAGATTAGCTACCACTTTCTAGAAGACAACTTTGTCTAATCCAACATAGATTAATCTAGATTTTCCTAAGAAGTTAGAACACTAATTTTACCCCTATAAAAGACCTGAGGTATGAAATGCAATATAAAACTTGGAAAATCATAAGCAAAAGTAACCATATTTCACTAAAAAAGCCAAACATAATTTGAGCTTAGCTTTAATTACATATCAACACGCTTATAAGTAGCTTAATACAAATACAGATGGAGGCTCAATGTCTGATTTGCGTATAAAGCTAGCCAAATGTCACTAAGTTAATACAAAAGATGCCTAGCTAGGTTGAAGTATCCAAATGCCTTGCAAGGATCACTAATCTTCTCGATCTGCACCTGAGGAGTGGCAAAATTGTGGATTGAGCTACACAGATCAATGGCTAACATATTTATAGCCATTAGCAATGAGCCACTCAATCAAACATATATGCGAATATTCATACAGGCCAACAATGAAATCTCAGCATTCATAATTCCAATACATCGTCACGTTAAACACATTTGATGTAATTTATCATCCAAGCATAACACACAATTTGCATCATAACTTAACATGTCAAAATGCAAATGTGCACACAATTTGGGTCGAGGGTTCCGTGAACAAAACAGACCAACTGAAGTTTACTCCGTGAACGAAATGAGTCCACTTTTTGGATCTTGTGGGCTATAAGCAAGCAGCCAGAAGAAGGCTTTATGTCGACGTGCACGTGACCACGAAATAGTTCCTCTCTCACCTAAACACAATCAAATCTCATGCTCAATTCAATCAATCAGAAGTTCATATTCTTATGATTTTTCTTCCTTCCATTTAATTAAAATACCATAATACAAGGCATTGAAGTGAATCACACGTTAATACACAGATAATCAATGCACAAGAAGGGGGGTTGAATTGTGTCAACTTTTTCGTT
>JAOSBP010000005.1:24447709-24460019 GCA_027563825.1 Erythroxylum mucronatum
TTTCGATATAATCCGTAATTGTTATGTTGAAATTCATGTGTAGCGACTAATGATTCGTAATCATTAGGGATAACATGGCCTAGGTTAAATGACGCATCGTATGTGGTTGTTGCCTTGATTATTCGATTTTCCTAATTTGTAACGCTACTGCCTAATTAAATCTAAAGATCGTATCCTAGGTTGCTAGGTGGTTAGGTTTAATTAACAATCGTATCTTGATTAAACAAAACCTAAGGGAAAACTTAGGTTAATTATTAACCCACGATTAATAGTTTCTAGGAGAGGTTAAAGAACAACAAATTAATAAAATGTGCTTCATTAGGGTTTAGGCCGAGAATGAACCGAAGAACCGAGCCCCTACCGAATTCCCTATTTTTATCATTTTATTACATGTTTTTTTTTAATTTGTTTTTATTAGTTAGTTTTATTTTATTTTGCGTATTTTAAAAATCTCAAAACCCCCTTTTTCGTAAACACCGATTAATTTCATTCCCTAGACTTTACACGCACTCTCTGTGGGATCGAGCTAGACTCACCACTACTATAGTAGTAGTCTAGTAATTTTGATTTTGATTAGCGTTACGACGCGCGGTCAGTTAACTAGAAAAAAACCATGTCAATAGGGTAGGCTATTTGGCTAATGTAATTCAGAAAAACAAAGAATGGCTAATCCTTTCCATGTTAATGCATGTGCTAAAAATATGGTCTCGAATAGAAATTTAAAGCAAACTTAGGATGTACATGTCATAAAGGTCACACATTATCAAAAGACAATTAGATTGATATGAATGTGTTAGTCAAATAAGGCTTAAAATCTCATCAGCTTTGTCTACCACTAGTCACTACTTTTCTAAAAATAATGCACATTGACCAATCACAAGAGTAAAAATGCATGCTAAAGTTGCTACAAAATTTTATAGTCAATTCATTCCTAATTATGACTATATAGTCATAGAATCGATAGAAAGGAGAAAATGTTTATTTTGTTGTTTTATTCTTTCTCTTATTTTGATCGAAAACTTAAAACAATCAAGAAACAAACTAATAAAGAACACGTATACATATAAAAAGAAATGCATAAATATAAAAGAAAAGATATTTACTTCCAATGGGTTGCCTCCCAAGAAACGCCTTTGTTTAGGGTCACCGGCTCGACTCCGTCTTCTCCTTATGTTACAAAATTGTGATCTTCAGGTATTACAGTTAGCACCACTTCCACGCGAGGTTGTTCCAGATAAAGCCTTAGTTAATCATCATTCCCATTTAGCATCCTCCCTATCCTTAGACTTTAGATCTCTACTGAGTCCATGCTTTCTTGAAAGATCTCTAATGTCTCTTAACCTTTTCCCCTTGTTTAATTCCTCTAACCTGTTAGGTAAAAGTAAAGCGTCATTATTAACAACAAAATGGAACTTAGTATTTACCTCCGAGCTAAATTGTAATAGCCCATTCCTATAGTTAGGAATTTTACTACTATATGAAGTCATATGTGTCATATCATATGAGAATACATGAAGTGCATTTCATTTATATGCATCGTATTCACATACATACATGAATTATCATTTAGTACATATTGAAAAGATAGTTTATACACTTAATTGCTTTATTCCAATGTATGAAAGATTTTAAATGTTTATGTTGTGATTGCGTGATGGTGAATTGATCATGTCTTGAATTTTAGTTTGATGGACTACAATTAGTGAATTGAATTTATGTCACAATTGAGTGATTGATAAAGTGATATTTGCATTTAGTCTAAGAAAAGTGTTAAAGGGCAAAATAAAATGATACATGGGAATTTAGGTTGAATGAGCCGATGAAATGGTGACATGTGGCATTAATAATAGAGTGACAATTGGCTTGAATAAAAGAGTGACAAATGGAGGTATAGTTGAATGATATATGGTCTAGAGATTTAATGAAAAATGGACTAGTAAGAGAGGTCAATTGGGAGTGTAGGAGAAAAACACATAGCATAGCACTTGGCATAACACATGTCCATCTTTTTCACCATACACCTTACCCATGTCTGTTACACTCGAAGACCACCTTCTTTCATGTTTTGGTCTTATGTTTTCTTCTTCTTTCCCTCACCAATGACACACTCACATAAGTTCCATAACGCTTGAATTTTTTCCTAAAATCCTACACCTTACCACTCCAAAATCTAGTTATCTTCATTTTTGTGATTAAACCCCTTTCTATTGCTATCCTGTTCTTGGAGTATCCTTGCTTGTTGGAGGATTAAGTTAACTTGAAGATTAAGGTGGAATTAGAGCTAATCAAGTAAGTGATTTTTGGTCTCTATGGCATCTTAAAATAGAAACATTCATCATGATTAAATTGAGATGAGTGATATGTAAGGTTGATGTTAAAGTTATGTTGGAAATTGATAAATGAATGTATTGTTTATGTTTCCTTTTTTATACTTAAAAATAGTGGATTATATGGATGGATTAGGTTGAGATTTGAAGTGTAAATGATGATGTAACTATACAGAAAAATGTGTATATTGTGAGTGTTCCAGAAATTGATAAGTTAGGGTTATAAATATGAAGGTTAATGCTAATTCTATTTTGATTATGATGCATGAAAGACTATGATTTATAAGTTATCAATTGAATGAATTTGGAATTGGTGATGAAATTGATGAGGAAATGAAGTGTAATTTAGGTATAATTGAGGTATGATCAATGGATTAGTATGATGGTGTTAGAATTTGGGAAAAGAATGAAGGAAAGGAATAGGGAACTGTCTGTTCACCCATTCCATGATTGTGGAAGCAGCTCAAGTTATCAATTGAATGAATTTGGGATTGGTGATGAAATTGATGAGGAAATGAAGTGTAATTTAGGTATAATTTGGGGAAAAATGATGGAAAGGAATAGGGAACTGTCTGTTCACCCATTCCATGATCGTGGAAGCAGCATGAGCTCCTTCCTATGATCGTGGGAAATGTGCTGGAGAAGAAAAGTTTCTATTTTGTCTTTCCATAATTGTGGAAAGGTACCCACAATTGTGGGAAATGCTTGGGAAGTTGTGTGAGTATGGAATTTTAGGAAGGGATGGATAAATGTATGATTGAATGAATTTAAGGTAATTGATATTTCTTAAGTCATCGATCTAATCTTCAATAAGTTATGTACAAGATGTGATGTATGAATGAGCAGATTTGTGAATAAGGTTACATACCCTGGATAGTCAATTGAGCATGCATTAAACATAAGACATCTACATGCGCATGAATGAGCTTCCATTTGATAAAACAAGTTAGTAATGTTTACATATGTGTGAATGTTTACATATATGTGTATTGCTTGATATAGAAGCACAAATTGATCGACTGCCTCCAGACATTACCGGGTCATCAAGGTAATAACTAGTCTTGAGCATCCTGTGAGTTAACCTAGATGTTCTCTCACCATAATCTAGTTTCTTCATTTAAAATTTAGTTATTGAATTCCTACTTATATGATTATGATAATTTCGAACCATCAATTGCTCGAGGAGATTGATATTTAGGAATGTATTGGAAGTGTTTTGTAAATATATATGAATATAGAAATATGTGTTCTCAACTGAATGTTGAATGCCGGACTTAGATCCGAAGAATTTGATATATAAATGGAATATATCGAATGTAAAATAATGAATACATCATAAGTGAATTGTTGCATCTTATTACATTGAAATGCATGAATAGATAAAGGAGTTGTGACTGGAGTGACCTAAGTGAAAAAGAGCTTAAAGCTCAGAAATGTGCACAAAGAGTCACAGGCTCAGTTATCAATGAATCCAATATCCACAATGGGTACAGGACAGTATATAAAATGAGTCTGGTATCCATAACGGATAAGGGATAGTTAAATAGGCGCTTGGTCACAACAAAGTAAAAAAAAGAAGTCGAGTCACATGTGCATTTGCATATGCATCTTGATTTATTAAATGCTCGAATGGATATACCATATTGACTAATTAAATTAACATGCCTATTGAACTGAGATGAAATATTAAACGGTTAAAATCAATGAAGTATGTGATGTGATGTGAATTATTCATTTATATGACATATTTGGTAAATTGGACTATATATGTGTTATTGAGTATTGATATGCGTGAGCACAGCGATGATGGTTTGCTCACCGAGTTTGCAAACTCATCAAAATTGCAATGTCATTTTTTAGGTTCAAAGAAGTTCTAACTCTTGAGCAGATCAAGTAGAAATCTAGTATTTATGTTTTTGAGCGAGAATGGCTTAAAGGTCGGTCAGCTGACACTAAAGTAGGATATTTGGGTTTAATATTTCACTTCATGTAGAACTCTTGTAAAGAGTAGCAAACTCTTAGATGTTGTTGGTAATTTATATCTGTGGATTATGTATTGTAATGATAATGTATAATTATGTTCATGAATGAAATAAGAGAACTTAGTTTTTATAAAATGTTGTTGTTCTATATGATGCCACGATAAATGATGTGACCGCTCTAACATGCTGCTTCCGTGGGGTATGTGGTCAAATGTTCTTTAGAAAGTCGGGTATGTGCTTTATGAAAGTGGGATGTTACATAAAAGATATAGCTTTTTCTACCTCGAGCTCCTCCTCAATTTCTTCGACACGGGCAATTCGTTAAGGATTGACCTCAAAATTCTCAAGCTCTTTATTACTCAGGAAGGCTTCTGCACTAACATCCATTGGGTATACCTCGGGTTAATATGGCTACTCCTCTTCCATTTGTGATTCTAGGTAGACGATCCTCGTTGCCATCTCACCCATTTCACTTGCCATGTTTTGGTCTTTAGAAGTTATGTGCCTCATTTCCTGCTGAAACTGTTACAACTGCTGTTGTAGGCTCTGTTGAAATTGGAGATTATTAGTAATCACAACATTCATCAATTATTCCAAAGATGTAACTGAGTTGTGACAAGAAGCTTCTGGTCCACACGAGAATTGTTGTGTGTCCTATAAACTATCATAGAAGTAATTATGATGGTTATCCCATCTATAACCAAAGTTAGGTTAATTAGTCCAATCTTGGTTATGGGATTGAGAATAAGAGTTAAAGTAAAAATTACTTCTATCTATTTTTTTAATTAATTAATTTTTTTCACAAACACGAAACAAAAAAGTGAAAGGATTATGAACAAATATATACAAAACACCAATTAAAATCACAAATAAAAACTAAAACATCGCATTCTCTGACAACGACGTCAAAATTGACAGCGTGTCGTAACGTTAGTCAAAGTAAAAACTAAACTATCATTATAGCAGTGGTGAGTCTAAGTAGATCCCACAAAGAATGTGTGCAAAGTTTATGAAATGAAATTAATCGGTGTTTAGGTTTAGGGGGTTTTGGATTTTTCAAATGAGAAAAAAAATGAAACTAGACTAACAAAAACAAATTAAAGAAAATATGAAAAAATGATAAAAGTGGGGAATTCGATAGGGACCTGATTCTTTGGTTCAATCTCAGCCTACACCCTAATTAAACACATTTCATGGATTTGTTATTTTCTAACCTGTCCTAGTAACTATTAATTGTGGGTTAATAATTCACCCGAGTTTTTCCTTAGGTTTTGTTTAATTACGATACGATTATTAATTAAACCTAACTATCAAATAACCTAGGATACAATCTCTGGATTTAATTAGGCGGCAGCATTACAAATTAGGAAAATTGATTAAACAAGGCAACAAATACATATGATGCGGCATTTAACCTAGGTCATATTATCCCTAATGATTACCAATCATTAGTTGCTACACATGAATTTCAACATAACAATTATAGATTATATCAAAATTCTAGCAATGGGGTTGGAAATAAATAATTCAATGAATGCATTAAAATCATCCTTTCACAATACCCAATGAGTTTATACATAAATAACAGAAAATAACAAAAGTACGATTGTCCATACACAAAACCCAAATCAGTTAACATAGGATAACACAATCACTTTCTAATGAGAGAAAGAAACAACAAAAACAAGGAAACACACTTAACCCGGGTCGTCGGTGTCGATGTAACCTCTGAACCGGCATTGGGAACTTAGGCTTCCATAGGTCTCTCCAAATAAAATGCTTCGGCCTACTAAAATAACCCTACCTGAAACCCCTAGCTGCTCCTTTTCACTATGCCTCCTATCTCTATTTGCTACTATTCTATTTTTCCTACTATTTACTGATGTGAGGAATTAATATGGTTTGGCCACGCTACTATTTACACCTCACTTGTGTCTTCTTTTGAACGTATTCCTTGTCTGTGTGAAACACAGACGTCATTTCCTACTTTGCTACAGTGTTGTTTTGTCCTCCTTCCACCAACCACCTAAATGTTGTCATTTGTAACCCCAGCTGTTGTGTCTCTGCGTTGTCATTTCCTTTATGCTTCCAACCTAGTGCCTTCCGTATTCTCCATTTTCTTATGTCATTTTGATGCTACACCTTTGCATGAAACACGCACCACCATGAGCCACTTTGATTCATCTTCTTTGTGTTTTCAATTTTTTTCTTATCTTTATTTTTCTTATTCTTGCTCCATGAAGACAAGCAAAAATTAATCTTCAAAAATGGTCAAAATATTGACCTTTCAACTCACTTTAACTTCTTTGCTTCCGAATTGTACTTAAAATCATGTCAATAACCGCTAAGTGTTATTGAATAATTTCATAATCAATTAAGCACCTATCAATATTTATATAAGAATGGTTCTTAAGATAAGTAGTGGGAGTAAGATGAAATTTGAAAAGTTCAAATCTTATGACAAAACATCCAATTGGAATTATTACTTTATTGATACATTTGATGTATAATTGAAAGGCTACGAGATGCTAAAAGAGTCACTTTCATGATGAATTCAAATAGTTTGTTTTTAGATGATTATGAATTTATCATATCTATAAGAAATTTAGTGGGACTTTAGTTGTTCTGTTCAATAGGAGTATGTAGAGACATATTGCTCACAGAGAATAATAATTCTAATTATCAATTGTTGAAAACATAATTGGCTAAGAACAACTATTATTGGATATGAAAAGGTAACATCTTAATTCTTATGATATAGATTGGAAGTTGTTTACCCATTTTAAATCTAGACTAGAAGTTGTTTACCTATTTTAAGTCTAAGTACATATATAATATACTAAAGATGTTTAGTATTTGAAATATCAAATACTTGTAATGTATTAAAGATATCAATTATTCTATATAAAATTTGATATTTGAGTTCAAGATGATAAGGATATAAATTTAAAAGCAAATCCTAATTAAGGTTTATTTAATTAGAACAATATAATTGAAGATTGGAAAGATTCCAACATAGCAATGGTTGCTAATTAAGCCATAATAAAATTTTCACTTAGAGGAAATGATTAATTGGATCAATAATTTCTTTAATGAATTTCATATAGTTACTTGGATTGCTTAAGACAATAAAGTAATATGGAACATTAGGACCATTAGGCATGCAAAAGGAGCTAAGGTATAGTCAAAGATTCAACGATTTATCTAGGTAGTTTTTCTTAATTATGGTGATAATTAAGATGAAAGTTGTAAGATTTAAGTAAGTGCTCACTGTATAGAATCTTGAAGAATCCCATTAGGTCACTATTCTTAGCAGTAGAATAATAGTCATATGGTGATATGGTATGAGATATTGAAACGATTGGCTTAGTTATTGATTTTTGCCCTATAGTCAATTAGTTTCGTTGTAGTTTAGTGAAAATTATTTAAAGGCATTTTTATCTTGTACATGTTTATATGTATATGATTAAGTCTATAGGGTAATTGTAAATTGTAAATAAAATTATAACGAGATTATAATTATGAGATTCATATTACATTTATGTATTATTCCTGAATAGTTCCTAGTCTTCTATTAAGATTAGACATTAAGGGAACATAAAAAGACTAACAAGTTCCTAGTCATTGTTCTATTAAGATTAGACATTAATGGAACATAAACAGACTAACAAATGTTTTGTTTTTCCTTATGATAGAAGTAGTTGATCTCATAAGCTAATGTATGGAGATACTTAAACAAAAGTATGAGTACTTATTAGAGAATAGGTTCAATGAGTAGACCCAATATGAGAAATCCATTTGGAACATTAATGTCTGTGGAAATTTTCATTGGGATGATTGCATAAGTGATCCTTTCACTTGAGGTCACAAAATTTGTGTTGTACAGGAATTGTTTTGTTTTGATACTACTAATTACCTTAACCATGGGTTATTCAATCGGTAGTCATCAGATATAGCATAAACTATATGGAAATAGTTGTGTGATCCGGATATGATTGATCACCCTAAAGGAATTAGGGGGAATGTTCCGTTGTTCTTGATTCCTATTGATTCAGGAAATCCTTAGCCAAGGTAGATGACGTTTTGTATATAGCTTACAAATGTCATTAGTTGAATCGATATAGTCGCGGAGAACTAATATGATTGGACTCAAAATAGAGTAGATGCTCATTTCATGTTTTATGTCTAATTGGAATATTGTATGATGAAAGGATTGAATTATAAAGAAAAATCATGCACAGAAAGTTTAGTCAAAAACCACTTTGACATTCCTAAATATTTGGGTGGTCAAAATGCGTTACTAGATGCCAATCTTGATCTATGATTATAAATTGATTAATTAGATCATTAAAAATAAATTAAAAGGAGTTTTAATTTATCTATTTTTAATTATGAATTGGAATTATAATTTATAATCATTGCCAACATATTTGAGAACATGACTGGTCTCATATAAAGAATGAGTTGACGAGAGCAAATATATTTTTATCAAGTTGAACTTGATTGTTAAAGTTTGAGAAACTTTATAATTAAATATTAAATATTTAATAAATAAGGAGTAATATGAGGTATTGGATCATGTTTCGACATCATTTGTATTTAATTATAATTATTCGTAATTCTAATTAAAGTTTAATTGAAAATATAATTTAATTTTAATTAAATTACTAAAATATCCAAAATCTATTATAAATAAGTTTAAGCTCTAATGAAGCTAGCACTTCTTCCTTAACTCTCGTTATAAGAGTTACAAAGTTCTCTCAACCCATTCCGTGGACACCGTTAGAGGTTGGATATTTTTGTAGCTATGATGGTTGAGACGGATCGGTTTCGGGAACGGTTCGAGGGATACAACAAGATAAGGATCAAGCTTTAGAATAATGTTCAAATTTTGTTTCATACTTTATTATAATTTATGTGCTAATCATTTTACAAAGTTAAAGAGATCTTGGTTTTTGGGAAATGAAAAATTACAAAAAAGTTTCATAATTATTTTATTGTGGTCTGGATCGGATCCCAACTAAATTTTCCAATAGAGAACCATATTTTAACTCTATAATTTGATTAAATTTGCTTGACTGTTATTGATTCAATGAAAATTAAGGCTTTAAGTTTTATTAAACTCGAAGCAGATTATGTGTTTTTATTTATTCTGAAAATTTGTTTAAGCATCTGCTGCCTGCTCCATGTTCTACTTTTGGATTGTCTCACCACATGCTTCCTTTTGCTCTCTGGTCCTGGAAACAATCACTCCTAAAATTCAGAATGCATGTCCTCTTATTCTGTGTTCTAAGATTTTGTTTTTGCGATTTCTGGAATTGCTTATACCTTAGTTGTTCTATAACCCTAAAAGGAAACCTCAGAATATGGAACTTATTTTGTGATTGTTTATTTTGGAAATTGTCTTAGGAATAATTCACGTATATTGCATGTGTTTAACTATTTTTTTGCTTCAATTTCCCCTACAATTTTTGTTACGCTTATCTATATTGTAACATTAGTGGCAAACCACCGTTGGTGATACATTCAATCCTATGTCAAATTTCCATTGGTTTATTTTGGAAATTGTCTTAGGAATAATTCACGTATATTGCGTGTGTTTAACTATTTTTTTGCTTCAATTTTCCCTACAATTTTTGTTACGCTTATCTGTATTGTAAGTTGTAACATTAGCGACGAACCACCGTTGGTGATACATTCAATCCTGTGTCAAATTTCCATTGGTTCAGTCGTGAACCAGTGGCATAAATTGCCCACAAATGCAACCGACACATGGTGGCTTAAGTCACTCACAGTGGTGATGGAGGTATAAAACACGAACGACGAAGAATGGAAGTAGAGTGAGCAAGAACGATAGATGGCGGTGGCATAGAGAGAAGTAAGTGGCGTCGCGACAACAATCATAGTTCCAGGAAAACGATACTTGTGCCATTCAATAGCATCAGTTGAACAGCCACGTACAAAAGTTGACAGCACGCGCTAGACTATTCCCTACTCCATTTTAATTAAAAAAAATTTAATGTTTCAAGGGCTTCAATTTCAATTATCCCTTGAACTTTATCATACACGAATGCATGGAGATAAGCAAGCCTTTAAGAATCTATCATTGACCTTGATCTAAGGATCCTACCAATTCCTCACTCTTGGAGAAAGAGAAACTAGAACTGTACAATTACTTGTATATCATTAAAGAATATAGAGAGCAACTGAAACAAAAGTCTAGAATCTAATGGTTGAAACAAGGAAATAGAGATTCCAAATATTTTTTTAGTATGATTCAAGGTAGGAGAGACAAAAATTGGCCATAAGTCACTTTTAAGCAATAAATGAGGTATCTATTCATGCTGCAGTCTTCCTAACTATCTAATTAGTCAAATGGTTGGGTCCATCAAATAGGATCAAGAATCTACACTAACCAAAGAAGTCACAAGTGGAGATAAAAAGTGGTGTTATTTTCATTTCATCCAGATAATTCTCTTAGGCCAGATGGCTTTAATGTTAGGTTCTTTTAAGAGAAATGGAACCTGCTGCAATTACCAATTATTAAAGTAGAAAAAGAGTTCTTCAGCAGTGGCAGGTTACTCATTGAAATTAACAAGACTTTTCTTTCTTTTAGTACCTAAGGTCCCCAACCAAAAGAAGCTGAATGATTACAGACCAATATCTTATTACAATATGCTATACATCATTTCTAAGATCCTTGTTAATAGATTGAGAAATACTTTACCTCGTATCATTAATCATAGTCAGGGTGGATATGTTCAAGGTAGGAGTATGGGTGACAATATTATGATGGCTCAAGAATTGTTCAAAGACTATAATCATAAGGACATATCAAAAGTTGTGCTCTCAAAATACATTTCACTAAGGCATATAACACAGCTGACTAGGGTTTCATTATCAATGCTCTCCATGCTTTTGGCTATCCTTACAAGTTCATTAGCTAGATCTATTCTAACAAATCTACAGTTTCAATCACATTGTTAATAAATGGGAAACCTACTCATCTTTATCATGCAGCTAAGGGAATTAGGCAATGACAACCTCTTTCTCCCTACCTATTCACTATCATTATGGAAGCTCTTCAAAGATTAACTCATGTATATTGATGAAAGCTCAAATTTCAAATATCATTATCATTACCGAGAGCTCAATATCATTCAAGTTTGTTTTACAGACGATTTACTTATGTTATATGCTAATGACACTATGATAGATGAATATTTGACTATATTTTTACACCCATATTTCATGTCTTTTGCTTTATATTTGAAAATGTTATTATATATTTGGTATTTAATATGCTTAAAGTGTGATTATAGGTTATAATTGCCTCTATGGACTTAAAGGAGAAGAACCAGACGAAAAAGTGACTAAAACTGAAAAAAAGCAACAATCTAGAAGAGATACATGATCGTGCACTTTTGCACACTCGTGCACCTTCTCGATATCCGACACGTTTGGGTTGTCCACAAGCATGCATGCTTATGTGCATAAGCATGCACACGAGCATGCATAACCCAAAAATCTAGGTTTTTATGTAAATTTCATATTTCAGAGGCAAATGTAAGGAGGAGACTTTAGTGTTAAGTCAGAATTTTGACTTCACGTATAAGAAGATTTTGATGACAAACAAACATGAGACAGAATAAAAAATAGATAAAGAATAACACTTGCAAAAAGCAGAAGAAGCGAAAACCAGAAGAAGCAAAAAGCAGAAGAAGCGAAAACCAGAAGAAGCAAAAAGCAGAAGAAGCGAAAACCAGAAGAAGCAAAAAGAAGAAGAAGCGAAAACCAGAAGAAGCAAAAAGCAGAAGAAGCAAAAAGCAGAAGAAGCGAAAACCAGAAGGAAGTAAAAGCAGACGGAAGCAAAAGCAGACGGAAGCTACACTACAAAAGCAGAAGATACAAAAACAGACGAAGAAAGGCGGAAGTATCAGAATATGGAAGTTACAAAACCGCAACTGAATAACCGTTTCTTTCAAGAATCAAGAAGCAGTT
>JAOSBP010000005.1:24473735-24497131 GCA_027563825.1 Erythroxylum mucronatum
TCACTACCGGTTGAACCTCTAAACCTTAAACCTTTCCTTCGACCGGTTCGATGTCCGGTCCGATTTTTAAAACATTAATTTCTACGATTGCCAACAACCCTTTGAATGCTCTAAGCTTTATGAAATCCTATAAAAGGACACACCCTATTTACAAGAAGGTCACGTAGGTCTCTCATAAGCACCCTGTTCAACCCTTTCTACCTAAGCCATAGTCTAATCATACGCAGGCTCTTTTAAGTTGTCGACAAGTAAATTTAAATTAGATTTAGACGTTGATATAAACAAATCAACATTAAGACCAATAAAAAGTATCTTTAAAAAATATATCACATCATAAATCAAATCAAATCAATCTATACAAAAATAACTTAATGAAATCTTCTTATCTAAACATAAAAAGTATTTAGCTACAAAGTACGTTAAAAAAACGAAATTAAAAGGCAAAAATTGAGAAGTCGTGATAGAAATAAAGGTAGAAGCCTACCCAATTCTATCATCCACTTGATTTATTGAGATGATTTCTAAATCTTTTTTCTCTGAAGAAATGCACCTTAAAATTGAGTTTCTAAGGGTTGTAAAAGCTTCCTGATCACTAACCCTAATTTTTGGAAAGAAAAATATGTCTCTAATATGTGTTTTCTCTTAAAAAATTAGTTAAAACCCCCGAAAAATAGGGTTTTCACACTTAAATACAATATGCTCCGCCTAAGACATTATATAGAGAACGAGCATGGCCTAAAACGTGAGCTTCAGTATTTTCTTCTATGAGATGGACACAATCTCTAGCACAATCGTGTCACTATTTTTACTATATAGTGTTAGTATCTGGTTCGATCGGATTTTGCTAGATCAGATTATCATTGTTTTGCTCCATGGTCTTGCTTGATTTCAACTATCGAATACCTGCAAAACAGATAAAGGCGCACCGGAGGTTGGTTCCCGGAAGGCCCCTCCGACGCTCAAGTCAATATAGCTCAAGTGGTAAGAGGCGTGGCACAAGATGCCACCAAAAACCTGAGGTCCTGGGTTCGACTCGCAACTCACCCAGCGCACCAAAGGGGACAATTCTTTCTTGGCGGTGAGAGGCTTCCTGTGGAGCCTGAGCCACGCTCTAGCCCACCACAGGAGGCTCCCGCCCAAACCAGTATCTATAGTTAAAATTATTAGCAAATACTTAAGCATAGACTCATTAAACACTCTAAACTTTTTTTTACGAAAAAATATCCTCCTATTACAAAATCATAAAACTTTAAGATAGATCTAAATATTCAAGTGATTAGTAGAAGATATACTTTTGAAATCTGTTTTAAAAATAGCCTTTCTATTAGTTAGGAGTAATACTACGTACTACTACTACTGAATCTCTTTAGATTCTACGTTTTAGGGAAATTTTTACTGAGTTGTTGATGTTATTATATTATTGAAATCTTTCTATAAAAATATCAAAATTCAAGTTATTTATGGTTTTTAAATATTTCGTTATTTAGGAGATTTTAATGTCATAAGAAATAGACAAAAATCTCCATAATTTTGAAACTATTCCAATTTTATTTATTTAATCAATTTAATGTTGAAACAAAAATGATGCGGGTAAATGGAAGAGAAGATCACATAATTAAGTATTCATTATTTGCTTGGCTTTATATATTGTTTCTTTAGAAAATAAAATCCATTAATTTACTTAGCACTATATAATCAAACAACAACCGAATAAAAATTGAATTAGATGAATAACTGTTATATGCACGTGAAAAAGTCTAAGGAATTATTATTTTAGTAATTCTTAAAATTATTATAATTAATATTATGAAAATTATTTTACGCAGTAGATACGTTAGGCGGGTCAAAGAAAAAAGTGAGGTCGGCATTTGGACCTCGAACGTGCACGTTTTCTTAAGTATTCTTAATTTTTAAGGAAAGCGATCGTATAAGCTTTACATTTGAAAAGAAGGTTTTACCAATATTTTACTTAGTACGGGAGCTTTAGTGTTGTCTACTTTAGTGTTTCTATGTTAGTGGACGTCACTGCTCTTAACTTAACACAGATGGGCAATTGTTTGAATGATCCTTTTTACATTTGATTAATTTTCTCTTCTGTGCTATCATTGAAAGTTCAATATTATCCTGCTCAATTACCTAATATCATGAGTTTTTTTTTTCAGTTGTTCTACCATTACTAACGTATGACAACATTTAGTTATTGCAAAAATATTCATTTTTAATTATGCAGGGCCGACCCTAGGTAGGGGCAAGCAGTGCTGGCCCTGGGCAAGGGCCAGCAGGGCATCTGCCCAGGGCCCATGTTGAGAAGAGGCCCCCTAATCTTATATTTTGGCTTTTAACTCTCACAATATGTAACTAATTCACTTAAAATTAATTTAACGTTGGTGATGTTTTGAATAGTAAACATTAAGCAAGTTCCAAAATTGCAGGTAGCAAGTACTCCATGATTGCAAGTTTCAAGATTGCAGGTTACGTAGGCTGTAGGTAGAGTTAGTAATAAATAATTTTAACATTGGTGATTTTTTACGTTATAAGTTAATGTTAGGTAAGTTTATTTAATGTTATAAATTAACGTTATAAGTTAACATCTTATGCTTATAAATAGTCTTGAAATATTTAAGTGTACTTTTACTTTCTAATTTTTTTTCATCAATATATATATTTAAAGTACTCCAACTCAAAAATTAACAGTAAAAAATTTTACGATTCTGTCTCCTGAGTTTTGAGTATAATTTAAAGGTAAAGTTTATGATTTTTTTAATGTATTTTTGCTCTTTGTTTTTTGTAATATTAGATATTCAATTTTGCTATTTATTTGTTTCCTCTATCACATATATAATACTATTTATATATCACAAACTGTTAGAATTTGGTTGTACCTACATACTTCTTTCAGTTTCAAACAAGTAAAATTAAGTATATTGTCGATTTATTATGACCCTTTTTTTATTTCACCCAGGGCCTATAAAACGATAGGAACGGTTCTGAGGGCAAAGTGGGCACCTGCCTAAAGCCCATGCTTATAAATGATAAAATAGAACCTATTTTTATCCTTATAAAAAATAAAATGAAACAAAATAGGACCTACTCTTAAATTTCATAAAAAATAGGACCTACTCTTGAGCTCATAAAAATAACAAAAAATCTATATTTTGTTTATTTTTATTCTATACGAGAGCTTAAAAATAGGTAAAAATAGGATTTTTATTTTTAAATTTGCCTATGCCTATAAAATATTAGGAACGACATGTAATTATGTCATCACTAATGATTTTATTGGGATGTTTAAAGAACGCAATTATATGAATACTTTAAATAATAGTTTTGGTAATAGAGTTTAAGAGAAGAAAGAAGAATTTTTCTCATGGCTTAAGAATTGCATCTCTTATGAGTGCATTTATACATTTAAGTGGTCGCAAACAACCAAGGCAAAAGGTAAGAATGCACGATTTCTTGACACCTGGTTACTTATAAAATGGGATCAACTGTCAAATCGAAGACTGAAATTGACCATAAATGGATTCATAAGGTCACAGGTTGTCCATGTTTACAAAAGTCAGTGGAATCTTTAACTCGTGTTATTTGCAAGATCAAAAGAAGAAGAGAAAAGGAAAAGCAATGAAATTGGCAAAGGGAAAAAGAGCTTGTGTTGTGTGAGTTCCTGCATGTTTGTACGTCGCATTAAAAAAGCCGCCAACTAGTCGTGGAGTTTCAAAAGGAAGCTGCTATGGCCAGACAAAGGTAGAACAACCAAATAAAGGTTTAGAAAAAAAACCCTCTTCCATCTCCCAAAAGCAAAAGCACAAACAACTTCTCTTTCCCATTAAGAAAACCAAACCAAAGCTGTATATGCAAATGAAGATCCCACTTACATACTCTTCATTCACCTACTTTCTCTGTTCTCATGCCTCCTCCCCATTTTTCCCATCAACCTTTTTCGCATATTCTCTAATTCTACCACTAATACCACCACATCAATGTCGTCAGAGATTGTTCTTGCCGACCCTATTGTTGAACCCAACACCAACGACTATGCCATTACATGGTCTCACACCTTTGCTGACGATGGTAGCAGAGATCATCAAGTTCATGGTGGTGATGGTCCTGAGCCCTTTGATAGTGAGAGGTTACCTCCCACGTTAGCTCGGGACATTCAGAGGTTTCTTCGTGTTGCCAATTTGGTTCAAACTGAGGAGCCTCGCATTGCTTATCTTTGTAAGCCGTTACGTTCCTTGTGTCCCTCGGTGAATCGGGTTTGCTTTATGGAGTTTGAATATTAAGTTTTGATTGGTTATCTATATTTTCTGCGTTAGTTCTATCTGGTCTGTTATCTTGGTATTTTTCTTTTTGGCCTTCCCTGTTTCCTGCGTTGTTTCTATTTGCTCTTTTATCTTAGTTTTTTTCTTCCTTCCCTTCCAGTGGAGTGTTATTTTAAGGATGAACATCGGCTTCCATGTAGTGTTCGGAAAGTGAATCATAGTAGAATGAAACCTACCTTTGTGATGTTATCATGTTGATGATCATTATATTAAAATGTTTCAGGTTTAGTCTTGTTGTGCACATCGTTGAAAATAACTAACAGGGGCCTTTCGGCAAATAATTGAAGTGCAAGTTTGATTGAGAATTACGAATGTCTGTAAATTTATTCTGTCATTTTCTAGAGCAGGTCGTTTTCATGCTTTTGAAATAGCTCATAACCTGGATCGCAATTCAAGTGGAAGGGGTGTTCGACAGTTTAAAACTGCTCTTCTTCAACGACTTGAATATGTAAGAACTTAATGAATCTTAATCTATAAGCTATACATTTCTCAGATTGAACACCATTAAGACTCTAAACTAGTTCATTCAAGAGCTGATTTGTTTGCTTGCACTGTTCTAATTACCTAATGTCTTTGATGTGCCACAGTCATTTTCAATTCGATCAAGGCTAATTTCTGGGATTCATCGTAGCTGCTACATGCTGACCTGTATTTTAGATAAATTTTGCTAAATACTGTTTTGCATGTGCCTGTATATAATGGCTATATAACTTGCCGGGTTGATTCCTGGGATTTAATATGTCTTCCGTGTGCTGACTTGTCCCAAAAGTATCTTTCATGAATTGTACCAGATATTATCTGCTTGTCTATGTCGATAATGAGTATATGTTTCAAAATTCATCAGCCTCTCTGCACGACTATTTAGTATTTATGCTTACATCCAACTTGAATTGATTGGAGTAATTGCAGTCATTCTGTTTAAAGTTTCTTGGGTCTCGTGTAACACATATATTTGGTCTATTGGCCATAGAATCGGAAGACAAACTCTTCTTTTAGCTTTAAGAGGCAAAAGGACAAAATTTCAAGCTTTGCTTCTAACGTCTTGTTGTCATATTAGCATGCTTTATCTGAACGTGCTCCTAGAAATGATCCTTTAACTAAGTTGCTCTTCACTGTTTGTCACTCTCTTGTGTCAAGTTGTATCATCAATGTATTCCAAAATTGTATTTGATGGTTTTATGTAGGATGAACACATTACCCTCGGAAGGCGGAAGGAGAAAAGTGATATACGTGAACTCAAACGAGTATATCATGCATACAGAGACTATATTGTTAGAAGTGGTGGGGGTTTTGATATGGAAAACAGGTGAATCAAACTTGTATTCTTCAGACAGTTTGGTTATATGTTTAGCTTAGCCTTACTGAACTTCTGCAGTTTCCTAGCTAATCTTATTTTGTGAAATTTTTGGAACTAGCCACACAGAAAAGTTGATTAATGCACGAAGAATTGCGTCAGTGCTGTTTGAAGTATTAAAGACTGTAACTGATGCTGCTGGTCCTCAAGTGATGTTTTTCACCTTTTCATTACCACATCCCTCAAATGAAAATTGGAAATTTATTTGGTCAAATCCCTTTATAGATTCTGAATTCTTTCTACATTTCATTCTTGATAGGCCCTTGCTGACAGGAACAGCATTGATGTGAAGCCCTTCTACGTACCCTATAACATTCTTCCTCTAGACCAAGGAGCTATTCAGCAAGCAATTATGCAACTACCTGAGGTCCGATGTCAGACGAATAACTTAATCCATTTTTTCTTAAACAATTTTAGTTCAGTCTGGTTCAATGATTCTGCAGAATTTTTGAAATTTTCAATTGACTTCCATAACTTCCATTTTACAGCAATTTGTTACAGTGGTTGCCTTCTTGCCTTTACTTTCTCTTATTTCTTTCTGGGGTTTGCTATTTGTGCTTGAATACTCTGTTACAGTTGATGTCACTTGATCATTGTTTCAATTATTTGATAGAATGCAACAGTGAACATGACAAACTGGTCAAATATACAGATTAAAGCTGCTGTTGCAGCTGTCTACAACACTCGTGGTTTACCTTCTGTTGAGGAGTTTATCAAATGCAGAACTTCCATTGATTTGTTTGAGTTTCTTCAGTGTTACTTTGGGTTTCAGGTAATTTATCTCATCTTATCTTACATTCTTTCTCTTCTTTACTTTGTTAAATCTGGGATGTGTTCACTTTAAAGGACCTGAATGGTCTTTTCCTTAGCACATGAAATTAAAGATTTGAGGATAGTTATTTATGGTTCATCCATCAGGAAGGAAACGTTGCCAACCAAAGGGAGCATTTGATTCTACTCATAGCTAACACACACATTAGGCAATCTTACAAGCAGTCATCCATCTCAAAGGTTTTCTTAGTAATTTGATTCTTAATTTCTTGTTACAACACTTCTAGCTTTTGATCTTTCTTGTTCTTCATATGATATTAGTTGGGGGATGAAGCACTGGATGTACTAATGAAGAAGTTCTTCAAAAATTATACTCATTGGTGCAAGTTTTTGGGGAGAAAAAGCAACATCAGGTCTGTAAAAATGTTCCACTCATCTGTCCAAGAAGTGCATATAAAAGTGATTCTGTTCCTCTCGTTTTCATTCTAGTAAAAGTACATAACATGTACTGGGATGCATTAATGTTGCACTTTCTATATCATCACAAAGATATTTGTATAATTTTATGTTAATGGCTTTTAGGTTGACTGCTTCAATGCTATCTATTTTTTGATTTTGGCTCTCTTTGCAGATTGCCTTATGTTAGACAGGAAGCTCAGCAATATAAGATTCTCTATATAGGCCTTTACCTTCTTATTTGGGGGGAAGCTGCAAACTTACGGCTCATGCCAGAGTGCTTGTGTTACATCTTCCACCATGTGAGATGAAAATCTTTTTCCGTTAGATTTGCATATGCAATTAGCAGTTCTTTCTTTATTTTTTCTTTTAAATAAAGTACAATTATTAAGTAAAAGTTAGTTATTAGAATAGAGAAATTGTCAATCTAGTAATGTACTGATGTTTAGAGTAGTACCTCTTAATAATGACAATGAATGACAAAAAGAAGTTACATTATAATTAACTAATTAATTATTTTTCTATAACTTGACATTGTGTGTTACTTCCCAAGTTATCATATCATGAAATTGAATGTAAAGCATATCCGAAAATCTTCATTTCCATCTCCTTTCAGATGGCAAATGAACTGCATGGTATGTTAACTGGTGCTGTTAGCTTGACAACTGGGGAGAGAGTCATGCCTGCATACAAGGGAGGACATGAATCTTTTCTTAACAATGTAGTTACCCCAATATACACGGTCATACGTGAGGTAGTTTCTTAGTTTCATATATTCTTGTAAAGCATTGTATCCAGGATCTAAATTGCTTGTCAAAAATTGAAGGAGGCTGAGAAAAATAAAAGTGGGGCAGCTGAACACTCTACTTGGAGAAACTATGATGACATTAATGAGTACTTCTGGCAAGTATTGATTTTTTTTTGTTTTACTCACCTTGATGGAATTAATACCTTGAGAATATGTCATTATCTTTCTAGTTACCTGCAGGTCTCCCGATTGTTTCCAGATAGGCTGGCCCATGCGTCTAGATCATGATTTCTTCTTTACACAATCTTCAACTCGATCGAAAGTTAAGACTAATATAAAAGGAAAAAGGAAGAGGGAACTAAAAGAAGGAGATACCGAAATGAAAAGTGACGAGGAATTGGGGGTAATATGATATGCATTGCATCACAAACGCTTCTCCACTTTGATTCTTCTCTATATCTTGTCAATGTTTACATGTGAAATTCTTGTCTAGACCATATCTCTCATTTGTATGTTGGTTTGTGATTTGTCCACATTTTCAGTCTAATAAACTTCCTATGAGTGGATTTGTTAAATTTAATATTATGAACTATTCCTAAAGCTCAGCAAATAGTTTAAGTTTTTGGTTGAATGATTTCTTGACGAACTTTGTTTTTCTCATTTGTTTTTTTATCAATTACAAATGCGTTTGCTTAAGGAAATTAGTGTCTAATCTATACTTTAGACTATTGTATTAATTTATAATTGATTTTGTCTATGGATTTGTGCTTTTGCTAGATCTCTTATTCAATAGGCTTATATGCATTAGAGAGGAGGTGATGTGAATTACCTTGGTAAATAGGTGTAGATGCCAGAGTGTAATTATGTAGTCGTACAAAATCATGTACTTCAGATTGATAGATATGTGAGACAAGGAGAAAATGAATTTGTTTTTGCTTGAATCATTAGATGATTAAGAAAGGGGACTTAGCCCTGTTTGGCCTCTGCAATTAAGGATATAACCCAATAGGTCTTTTCTTTAGAATTTCTAGGTACTGAAATGGAAATCTATGATCTCATTCATTCTACGTCATTTCTGAAAAGGACAAAAGGAAGTTGTTACTTTGAAATTTATTGTTGTTTGGTTTACGAACTCATGCAATGTCTTAATGATGCGCTTACATCAATTAAGGTTGTTAAGCTATTTGTTTCAATTGATGATAGTGTTAATCATTTAGTATCCTCTCAGTGCTTAAAGCTTTCATTAGAAAGTAGACATACAAAATCGTCTTTCACTGTCAAAACAAACATAGAGACCACCAGCACAAGTCAACTTGTTCATCTTAACAAACTCTATGTACCTAATGTTCCTTCTAGGATACTGTAGGAGAACTTCGTGAACCAAAATGGTTGGGGAAGACAAATTTTGTAGAGACTCGTTCATTTTGGCAGATTTTTAGGAGCTTTGACAGAATGTGGAGCTTTTTTATTCTATCCCTTCAGGTTTGGAAATGTCTCCACAGTTTTTACACCATAAATACCTTGTGATGATTCTGCTGTGTTCATATTGAGTTTTATTGCATTTACAGGCAATGGTAATCATGGCTTGCCATGACTTGGGATCTCCACTTGAAATGTTTGATGCTATGATATTTGAAGACATCTTGAGCATCTTCATTACATCAGCGATACTAAAACTTATGCAAGGTATAAACTATTTATCATTAATAGTTTAATCCATCATGTTATGGACGGGTACCTGTAGCTGTTGAAAATAGCAATACTCATAATTTATTATACAAGTATAGCTTTGTGGAAAAATAATAATTCTAGGATCTATTATAGTTAACAAGATGGAAAACAACTTAAGGGTAGTGACCGGAATCTTTTGGCATGAGATATACCTTTGTTCTTGCTATTTATCAATGATATGGTTAAAAAGTTCTAATCGATGATTTCTTCTCCTTTATGCTAGTGTTTCCGTGGTAAGTTGCTAACATTAATCCCAATGGTGAACCTCATTGATTTTCCATGCAAGGGGCAGATGTTTACTAAACCAAACTAGCATATTTTGTGGTGAAGCTCATGTGTGTATCACATGTCCTAGCAAAGAGAAATGAAGCTCATTTATTTATGTTCTGAAGCCTTTACAAAATTGCCAATGGGTTGGGTGATTATTGGTTGCAAAACTGACCTAATATGATGTCTAACTTACAAGTCCAACCCTAAAGCATAAGCAAGTGGTGGAAGCAACAGATTATGGATAAAGTTCAATATGAGTAATCCATTTATGCAGTACTCATCAACTGTGATCAAATAATGATTAGTTATAGCAGTCCTTTACGATATTAGTCCCATGTTGGAAAATAGCACATTTATAAATTAATTTTTACATATATATAAAGGGCATTAAGACCCTACATCAATAATATGAATGTTTCAATACCAATGTGAATCTTTACAATATCCATGTTGAAAATGTTAGTGTACTACAATCCATTTGTTTGCTTGTGCTTCTAGTCAGTGTTTGGCATTTCTATATATGAGATATCATGCAATCAGCCACATAAGAAAGCTATTTACTCTAACACTCTCTATCTAATTCGCTCTCTTCTTATATGTATTCACAAGCACATTGAAGTATGTGTCAAACTAGGTAACCACAATTTGGAGAGTGATCAAAATCCAAAATTTTCTTTGAATGCAGCAATTTTAGACATTGTCTTCACATGGAAAGCCAGATTGACAATGGATATATTTGAGAAAAGGAAACAAGTACTGAAGTTGGTTGTTGCGGTCATATGGACTGTAATTCTTCCTATATATTATGTTAAAACTAGAAGGAAATATACTTGTTATTCGACAAACCTTGGAAGCTGGCATGGAGAATTGTGTTTGTCCTCCTTTATGATCGCAGTTTCAGTTTACCTTATTCTTGATGCTGTTGAGATGGTCTTATTTTTTGTTCCTATTGTTAGCAAGTACATTGAGACCTCAAATTGGCACATGCTCAAGATTTTATCTTGGTGGACCCAAGTAAGTTGTCATAAAGCTTGATACATTATAGTCAATATGATTGCCTTTGATAAATACATTTGGTCTATTCATCATGAGATTGCATGAGATGTCAGCATAGTTTGTCCATTTGAGGAAGTTGATGCTTTGATAATCTTCTACAAATTAATAACTTCATTGGGAAACATCATACTGGCCCTTCTTTAAGCTTTTCTATGTACAGAGTAAGAAGTTATGTTCTCATTTGCACTGAAGACTATTGAGTGTTCACATTCAAGGTCTTAGATTTTTGTTGTTTCAAGAAATATGAGTGCAATGCGCCAGGAATTTAAAAATTTTCAGTAATGTTACGTTCTCAAATTACATTGTTATGGAAAATTTTATTAAGTTGTACTACTGAGAATCATAGTAGCATCAGGAAAAATAATAAAACTGCCAAAGGCTTAATGTGACATTTTTTTCTAGGCTTTATGCAGTATTCATAACTGTTTTGAAATTTAGTATGGATAACTTTGATATTCTTTTATCTGCTATGAATTTATGGATAGTTATGGGAACTTTTTCATCTACTAAATCATCTGCTTTATTGTTGACTGAGAGCTATAACTGTTCTCATGCAGCCAAGATTATATGTGGGACGTGGAATGCAGGAAACTCAAGTTTCAGTTTTTAAGTATAGTATTTTCTCTATTCTTAATATCTTGACTGTTATCTTGTGATTTTTCATACTTATTTGTCCTAATGGTGGCTTTGCTATTACTATGTAGATACACTTTGTTTTGGATACTTGTATTATCGAGCAAATTCTTGTTCAGCTACACTTTTGAGGTGAGCTTCTATACCTGGAACAATTGATGCACATTGGGACTATTGTGGAATTTTGGCCCACTAACAGTCTTAATATTTCATTCCTGATCATCAACAAGAAGAAATAACACGATGCAATAATAATTGGCATTGGGTTGATCCTTATAGCAGTGGATTTGGTCAACTTTGGTTTTCCTAGGCGTTGGAAGAAATTTGGTTAACTCACCTAAAGGCTCTACATAGAAAATTGGTGTCTAAGCATCATCTTTTCAGTTGTCTTTCCTACTGTGAAATGGAAACAAATGACAGCTGAAACAATATCAATGTAACTGTCCAATGAATACTACTTTCTGTGCTATGAAACATAACGACCTAGAAAGCTACTTCTTATTTTCACAAAAATATGTCTGCAACTTCATATTTTCCTCAACAAAGGGAGGACAACATTCTGGTTTGATTGCTTAGGATCTAATGGTAAAGATAATAGAAAACTTTTGATGTGATTTGCTTTTGTTTCCATTTATTCTTCCAAAATTATCCTCCTGCACAAAGTTCAAAATTAAGGTTTGACCTTCTATCATTGCATGCTTAGGGTCCAGAGATTTTGTATGTCATGGCAGGTACCACTACCAAAAGATAGTTTGAAGAAAGGAAACATTATCATGAATATGCTTTAAATGGAATATCAACTGTTATCATGCTTTTTCAGGCTACACACTTTTCCTTGTTTGTAAAGTTTGCATAGGCTGAAATGATTCATGTTTTCAACTTGTAACTGTTGAACATTCTCCTTGTTAGAACAATATATAATTTCTTGTGTCTCACCCAGCACTTTAAGTTTTAGGATAGAATGATTTCTTGAAATGATATCAGATTCTTGTATGACTAAGAGACTTGAGTTTAAGCTGCACAGCTCTTGTTCTGAGGAATTTTTCATTTGTTGTCTTTATCCACATTTTGTTTGAAAAAACATCTTTAAAAAATATACGATCCATTCTTGGGCCTCATTCAACAGCTTCAAATTTTTTGTAGTGTTTTTTTGACAATTTTATTGAACAAACTGATCATTTTTGTAACTTCTGACAAAAATTGCAGATCAAACCACTTATTGGACCAACAAGAACAATACTAAAAATTGGTGTGCAAATTTATGATTGGCATGAACTTTTTCCAAAAGGTAACTTTGTTTCTTTCTAGATTTGCTAGAACACAGAACCTATTCGATTTCTGCAAATTTAATTGACAAATCAAGTTTGTTTTTAATTTCAGTTAAGAGTAATGCAGGTGCAATTGTAGCTATATGGTCTCCAATCATAGTTGTGAGTTTCTGCATATATATGTTTGAAACTAGTCAATTTTTATCGCTTGCCTTGACGAGTTTCGAAAGGTAACAAGAAGAAAGAAAATGATTGTATGTTATTTGATTCTTTTCTCACAATTGCCTCAGGTTTACTTTATGGACACACAGATTTGGTATTCTGTTTTCTGTACAGTATTTGGCGGAGTATACGGCATTTTACATCATCTTGGTGAGGTAAGCTGTGTGGTTTTTTCCCCATTCAAATCTTGTGGGATCTCACCACTTCTCCTTTTTCTAGATTCGAACTTTGGGAATGCTAAGAATTAGATTTCACACTTTGCCTTCGGCATTCAATTTTCGATTAGTCCCTCCATCATTCCAAAAAGGTCAAAAGAAAACAAGAAGTTTTATTCACAAGGTATGAGATTTATGATATAGTAACATGATTCTATAAAGGATTTTCTGCTTTCTTCATTCCTACAAAACCAATACATCTTCAGGAGTCTGTAAATGGATCAAACAATGTTGCCAAATTTGTTCTGGTATGGAACCAAATTATCAACACATTCCGAGCAGAAGACTTGATAAGCAATTGGTATGATCTTTCAGTGTCTTTAAGTGCCATTCCACAGGGTTTTGTTTTTTGGAAATAGTGATAACGTGTATTTGTCAATAGGGAGTTGGATTTGATGGTGATACCCTTATCTCCAGAGTTATTTTCTGGCATGGTTCGTTGGCCTATTTTCCTCCTGGCAAACAAGGTTTCAACTTTGACTGACAAGTTATATAAATTTTCCTGTTACAAGTTCTTTATTTTAGACAAACCTCTCTTTTTTTTACTAGTTTTCAACAGCACTGAGCATTGCCCGAGATTTTGTGGGAAAGGGTGACAGTCTTTTTAAAAAGATTAAGAAAGACAAGTACATGTACTCTGCTGTGAAAGAGTGCTATGAGTCACTTAAGGATATCCTTGAAATTCTGGTTGTGGGTGATCAGGAGAAAAGGTAGGGGAGAGTCTCATTTAAAAAACCTATTTTCAGTACAAGGTTATAGGTTGTTGACATGTTTTCTTTACATTTAACGACACAGTTTGTCTAACATTTACTTTTACTTCTGCATTGAATTTTACCCTGCCATCCTGATGTTTCCTGAATTATTTTTAGGGTAATTTCCATTTTACTAACTGAAATTGAAGAAAGCCTCTCGAGATCAAGTATTCTCGAGGATTTGAAAATGAGTGAGCTTCCAGCTTTACAAGCTAAATGTAAAGAGTTACTCGAACTTCTGGTAAATATGAACGATGCAAAGACTAAAGTTTATTATGCACTGACAGTTAATTATACGTACTTAATCATGTGTGACTTCTTATTCATCATTAAAGGTTGAAGGAAGTGAAAGCCACCGTGACAATGTCGTGAGAGTTCTTCAAGACATGTTTGAGCTTGTAACAATAGATATTATGAGAAATAGTTCTAGGTTGGTACAATCATACTATATTTTCTTTTGATATTCTGTTCTAACTGGTTAAGATCAATCCAAAAACTTCACTTGATCAGTTCTGACTTTCTGCATCATTCTGATTTGTTTCTCACTGTTTTTTCCAACCATGTGCAGGACATTGGATCTGTTTTACTCTTCCCAACATATAGAAGAAAGTTTCATGTATTTCAATAGAAATATTCGACCACAATTATTTGAATCGACTGGCGACAAGAACTCAATCCATTTCCCATTGCCAGATAGTGGTCCTCTCAAAGAACAGGTGAGTTTTTCCTTTGACATTCCCTCTCTTTCAATTCTTCTTAATCACAGTTGTATCCTCTAATTCCTCACTAGGAAATATGATTTCACTATCTCTACTCAAAATCTTAGATAGGAGGCCCAACTTGGTTGTTGATTAGGTAAACTGTTTTTGCAAGATAAAGCCTACATGCTCTACCGTTTCATTTGTCCATTCAGAGGCAAATTGGGTATTTTGTTTTCAATCCCTATGGGATTGAACTTAATTCCACGTTGAGAATTCTTAAATTGTTAAAGACTTGGCTGTTTCTTTAAGAGAGGGACATACGTGAATGCATGCACCAATGTTCTAGAATTCCTATGATAAGAAACTATTGGAACTCTTTTGTATAAGTTGTGAGCAAGAAACTGATCCAGATAGTGAGTGAACTGCTTCAAATTTTGCGTGACAGATCAAGCGTCTGCTTTTAATACTTACTGTTAAAGATAAGGCGATGGACATACCGGAGAATTTGGAGGCTCGAAGGCGTATTTCATTCTTTGCAACTTCATTGTTTACTGATATGCCAATTGCTCCCGAAGTACGCAATATGCTATCTTTCAGGTTGAGCTCTCGTGTCTACCATATATCATATATATACTTTTATTTTAGTATTTATCACCATGTTTTGATTTGAGTAATTCAACTTTCAATGGAATTTGATATACTTATCTAAGTTTTGAACCATTGTGCAAAAGAAAGTTGCTTTTCAACTGTTTCAAAACTTAGATCAGTCATCGGGTGTTCCATGTTGAAAACTTTTGGGACAATACACATCTCATCAATATTAAAAAAATTCAGTAACTATGTAATCATTTTTTCCTTATTACTTGTAGATGATTTTTGAATACACTTTCTTTTAAATTGTCCATCTATCTTTTTATCAATATATCTGTTCTGGAAGTCCTCTGGGGAAATGTGGAATGAATAGAAAGAGAAATTCCAGTTTATTTGGCTTGATAAATGCCGATACCCATCAAATATTTATTTCAGTTTGTGCTGTACTTCCTAAGTGGATATGGATGGATAAATCCATCCTACAATCTTGCTTAAGTTTCACAGAGATATATTATAAGATTCTCACTATAGGGTCTAAAATCAACAAAAGGATTTAAAAAGGTCTTTATTTGGACATAATTCTTTTACATCTTTTAGTCCCAGGCCCGTTCTTGCTTTATGCTTGCTTGAAAATATTGTTAAGGAAGTGAAACAGTGACCAAAGGCTGGGGTACTTTACTGGACTGGAGCTAAAGTTTTTGAGAGTCTGAATATGACCTTTCCATTTCATAGAAAGTCACAAGGCCACTAAGTAATATTTGTTTTTCTTGAATTTTTGTATCACCGGTGTCCTTAGATTGCAGAAACTTCCATTTTGACATTTTAGAATTGGTAATATACTCATTTATTCAAGGAGATTATAAAATTGATTATAGAACAATCCCAATGCCTACTGTGTATATGAACAATGATTTTCATGGTACCGTGAGGCTATAAACTATGCTTTATCCATTGTACAGTGTTCTAACACCTCACTTCATGGAAGATATTAAGTTCTCAATGAAGGAACTTCATTCAAGCAAAGAAGAAGTTTCTATATTGTTTTATATGCAGAAAATATATCCTGGTAAGAGGGTAGGAATCCTTTCTAAGTTTTTACTGTTGGAGGCAAGCTGTAGAATGTTTGATTTTCCTTTTAACCTCTTAGATGAATGGAAAAACTTTTTGGAGAGGACGGGGTATGAAGAAATAGATGGATTTGACGATGAAAGCAATAACGAACTGCTGAGAGATTGGACCTCTTTCCGAGGTCAAACACTAAGCAGAACAGGTGACTCGAAGGACTACCTTTCGACGAATATGCAATAAAATGCAGTCATTTAGAATATGATCTCCGAGTTTTTTTTTCTTGGTTTTGGCAGTTAGAGGAATTATGTACTACAGAGAAGCCTTACGAATTCAAGCATTTTTGGATATGGCTGAAGATGAAGGTCAGTAATTTTAGATATAGGCTTTATGGGCCCTCAGGCCATGTTCTATCTAAAATTTCCATTATAATGTTTGTATTTAGTTGAGAAAAAAAGATTTTGTTTGACCAGATATTCTTGAGGGATATGATGCTGCTGAAAGAAATAATCGTGCATTGTTTGCCCAGATAGATGCACTATCTGACATGAAATTCAGTTATATCATTTCCTGGCAAGCTTTTGGATCACGAAAATCATCAGGAGATCCCCATGCAAAGGATGTACTTGAGTTATTGACTAGGTATCCTTTCCTGGAGAAAGAAATAGCTGTAGTAGTTAAATTACTAAAATTGACCACCATTGATTACTTTGTGTGTAGGTATCCCTCTGTACGTGTTGCTTATGTTGAGGAGAAAGAAGTTATCGTGAATACTAAGCCTCAAAAAGTGTATTCTTCCATATTGGTTAAAGGTGTCAATGGTTATGATCAGGTAATAGTGTTTGGATCGTGCTACTTGGTTCTTAGATTTTTGACATCAAAACATTTGAGATCAGGAAAATTCATTTGCACGTATCTTGGTTGATTTAAAGAACATGACTCTTTAATTGGTTATCTTTGATACTTTTCAAAAAACACAATGTGTTTCATCTATGATTTTAGATGGACAATTTATTGAGTAAAGAAACAAGAAGGCAAAAGAGCTTAGAGTTTATAAACGAAATAAAAGAGGGAAAATTAGTCAACCATAAACTTTAATTTAGTGGGATGAAGAATGGGAATTGAAGTGACAATAAGGACAACTTGCTTTATGCTAAGTTTTCTTTATTAGGTAAGAAATAGTAATAAGTAGCTTATTTAAGAATAAAGAATCCTTATTAGGATAGAATACATATTTTAATATTTTGGAACCCTTTCCAACTAGAGTAAGTATTTAAAGAACTATATATATGTGTGTACTTAATCCTTCAATAGCAAGTCATCATGAATTTTTCTACAAATTTTTTATTTAAAAGGTGATATGCTTTATTCTAAGAGTGACTCTTAAAACCTATGAGTAATTCCTAGTTTCTGTTCTTTGCTAAATTCCAGAAACTCTAACCTAAAGTTCCAGCAACCAAACCTAGAATCTATCTATATGAAACCTAAATTCCAGCCATATTATACCCTGATATCCTATCCTAAATTTCCAGCAATCAAACCATAAAAGCCTAGTCATATCTAATCTGAAACTTCAGCATTCCAAGCTGAAATCTAGACCTGAAACCTGATATTCCAACAGTCTAATTTCAGTCATTTTTTCAAAATTTTGTGAGTTTAGCTAAGTTAATATTTCTTTGTTTTGTCCTACATCAGTTTGATATGTAAAACTTACATATCAATTTTGTTTTTCTATAGGAATTCATGCCTTCATAACTTCTCATTACAAGATATTATGAGATGAGGACAGTATATTGTCTTTTGAGAGGACTTGTATAAATGATTCCAATTCTATGAAGTCATGCAAGTATTGTCACTTACATAGGCCAATGATGCAACTCCCATGCCACTATGTTTAGCACATTATTAAAGTAACTGTATGTAAAAATTATGTTATCTTTTACAGGAAGTTTATCGTATAAAGCTTCCTGGGCCCCCCAATATTGGAGAAGGGAAACCTGAAAATCAAAATCATGCCATAGTCTTCACACGTGGTGAAGCACTTCAAACTATTGATATGAACCAAGTACGATCATCTTCTAATAAGGATTATTCTCTAGGCATGTATCTTAGTATACTTCTATGATGTGTGCATTCAAGTGTTCTTGTGCATGGTTACAATCTTAAGCTCATTTTACCTGGTTTTACAGGATAATTATTTGGAAGAAGCTTTCAAAATGAGAAACCTCTTACAAGAATTTCTTCTGCAGCAAGGAAGACGACCTCCAACGATACTTGGATTGAGGGAACACATATTTACTGGAAGGTCAGATCAACTTTACTGAAAGATTATTGTTCCTTAAGTGGGCATGCATAAAAAGTCCCTTCGAAGACTTCTAAAAATGTAAAAAGACTCTTTGGTTCATTTACAGCTTATTAGTAGCTACTACATTCCATGTCCTTATGTGTTGGATTATCGTGTAAAATTTCTTGTGTTTATCCATGTAGAATCTGTTCTGCCTCCATTAAGATCAAGAGTTTAATGCATTCTAAAGTCCAGCCACCGCATATGGAAAAAAACAGTTGTTCAATAGCATACATGAGTTTTGACACAGATTCTCAGAAGCATGAGATACCTGGAAGGAAACTATAAACTGAAATAGGAAGTTGGCCAAGCATGGAACTATTTTTGTTTTTGGTTGGAAGAACCTATTTTCATATATTCTGCCAACCAACAAATTTTCCTAGTTCAAGAGCACCTTGTTGTATTAGACAAACGAAATTGGAATCATTGGAAAAGACAATTGACAATGTAAATACTTGAAAACTGAAAATGATAGTGTTACTAACTTCTCATGGAACATGATAATAAATCATTGATCTAAGAATTATATTGGTGTTTCAGAGAATGCACAACCATTATAAATACTAAATCATTTCACTGATGCAGTGTTTCTTCTCTAGCATGGTTCATGTCATATCAGGAGACGAGCTTTGTCACCATAGGTCAAAGGCTTCTTGCTAATCCCCTCAGGTAACAGATGGCTTCTTCTTACATAAGTTATCAAATCCCGAGGCAGTTATGATGTTTTCTCCTTTTATTTGGAGTGGTTACTTAGTAAGATATTATTGTTTATTAATGGTAGGTGTGTGAAATACTTTATAGAAAACATAACATACCAAATATACCCCATATTGCTCCTTCCATAATGAGTAGTTCAAAGGACCCAATGAGGTTCTTGGGAAAGTTTAGGCTTTGGCCATAATAAATTGTATCAAAGAATTACCAAACTATTAAGCAGGAGATTCTAGACTGTGAAGTAGATACTGATTGGAATTTGACTTCCTTGAAAGCGGGGTGTGTGTCTGGGATTGATTTAGAAGGAGCTTAGTTCAATAAAACCATAACTTTTAAGTGGTCCTCAAAGTATGAAATTACTAAGGTCAGTCTGGTCTTATCTCCTTCTATTGGTTAAGTTTTGGTTTATCAAGTACCACTAAATGGTGAAGAAAGATGGTGGATATATGTTAAACAGCAAGTAATTTCGGGAATATGACATTAAATGCTTGAGTTTGTACATTTGTTGGCTGAGATGGCGTGCATGTACAGGAAGAAATGTATTCTTTTCATTCCTGTCTCTTGTTGGCTAAAATGGTTTCCTTTTAAAACTTTTGATTATGAGGTAAAGATAAGAATTAACTTATAGCATATTGATTGGTTTGTGTGTGTGTAATATGACCTCGAAGCCTGTCTATCTTAGCTACTTTAAAGGGTCTCAACTGTGAAATATGTCATTAATTTCTTTCCATCCGTTGTAATAAATCACATGCAGCTTTTTTTCATCTTGTAAACAGGGTGAGGTTCCACTATGGACACCCTGATGTGTTTGACAGAGTATTTCATTTAACAAGAGGTGGCATAAGCAAATCATCAAAAACAATAAACTTGAGTGAGGATGTATTTGCTGGTATGGAACAGAAATTCAAAAGTTGCATTACCACATCAGATGATACTAACAACATTATACCTCTGTCCTGATGTAGGATTCAATTCTACCTTGCGACGGGGATGTATCACTTACCACGAGTATCTGCAAGTTGGAAAAGGTCGTGATGTGGGCCTAAATCAGATCTCAAAATTTGAGGCTAAAATAGCTAATGGAAACAGTGAACAGACTATAAGTCGTGACATATACCGACTTGGGCACCTGTTTGATTTTTTCAGGATGCTCTCGTGCTACTTTACAACCATTGGCTTTTATTTCAATCACCTGGTATTCATTCGTAGCATTCATTAAATCAGTCCAATGGAATGGATGCATTCAATATTCATGGAGGAATTTTTTTTATCAGCACTAACACTTCCTCTCTTCTATTTATTTAATTGAAAATTTATCTCTCTCCAATCGTTAGCTGGTAATATGGGATTTTTTAAAACTCAATGTGCAGGTTGCTGTAATAGGTATATATGTATTCCTTTATGGACAGCTCTACCTTGTGCTAAGTGGGCTGCAAAAGGCACTTGTCCTTAAGGCTAGGATGCATAACATAGAATCGTTGGAAACTGCTCTTGCCTCCCAATCATTTCTTCAGCTTGGGCTTTTAACTGGCCTACCAATGGTGATGGAAATTGGACTGGAGAAAGGGTTTCTCAATGCCCTAAAAGATTTTATCCTCATGCAATTGCAATTAGCTGCTTTGTTTTTCACTTTCTCACTAGGAACAAAAACTCACCATTATGGTCGAACAATTTTACATGGAGGTGCAAAATACAGACCGACTGGTCGTAAGGTTGTGGTATTTCATGCCAGCTTCACCGAGAACTACAGATTATATTCACGAAGCCACTTTGTTAAAGGATTTGAACTAATTCTCCTACTGATTGTTTATGATTTGTTCAGAAGGTCCTACCAGAGCAGTATGGCATATGTTCTGATTACTTATTCCGTTTGGTTCATGTCAATCACTTGGTTGTTTGCACCATTTCTGTTTAATCCTTCAGGATTCAGTTGGGATAAAATAGTAGATGACTGGAAAGATTGGAATAAGTGGATCAGTCAGCAAGGTGGTATTGGGATTCAACAGGATAAAAGTTGGCAGTCATGGTGGAATGATGAACAGGCGCATCTTTGTCGTTCTGGCCTGGCTGCTAGATCATTTGAAGTGCTTCTTTCTCTTCGGTTTTTCATGTATCAGTACGGTCTGGTCTACCACCTTGATATTTCTCAAGAGAGCAAAAATTTTCTTGTTTATGTGCTATCTTGGGTTGTACTTCTTGCTGTTTTCCTGTTGGTCAAGGTAAGCAAACTCTACCAGTTCTCTCTTCTTTCCATGTCATTAACTATATCTAGTTAATATATATCTTCTGAGAAAATGCAATCACACGCTTCAATAGTATTTAGTGTTTACCTAACGAATTAGACCCATTATTAGCCAATGTTCTTGTTATATGCTGCTACTCTTGATGAATTGATGCACACACACTATACTTCCACAAACACGTAGGATCCAATGTCTTAGGAAGATGGAATTGCTTCTTCTGATAGATAAACAACACGAATGCTATGATGTGCAGAAAAATAAATATTTTACCAAAGAGTTCTAAAGATTCGTATGCCCTTTTCTTCTACAGAATAGTAGTAACATCTCTCGGATGCATAATATTACTAGAATACTGACATTTTATTGTTATAATGTGTAGGCTGTGAACATGGGAAGGCAGCAATTCAGTGCCAAGTATCACTTAGTATTCAGATTATTCAAAGCCTTCCTCTTTATTGCTGTTGTTTCCATTATAGTTACTCTGTCCCTCGTCTGTCAATTGTCGGTTAAAGACTTGGTCATATGCTGCCTTGGCTTTTTGCCGACTGGGTGGGGCTTGATACTGGTAAGCATTTAAGATGAGTCAATTGTATTCTGCTTCGCTATCCTTTCTTTTATTTCCTCTGATATGATGAGTCCATGCAGATTGCGCAAGCTGCGAGGCCAAAATTGGAGGATACAGGGCTATGGGATTTTACTCAGGTCCTTTCCAAGTCCTATGATTATGGAATGGGTGTTGTACTATTTGCTCCCATAGCTATATTAGCTTGGCTTCCAATTATATCAGCCTTCCAGACTCGTTTTCTCTTCAACGAAGCCTTCAATAGGCATTTGCATATCCAGCCAATTCTTGCAGGGAAGAAGAAGCAGACATAGAAGTTGCTTTTGATAGAAGTTTTTTGAAGTCTTTTCCAATGCAATTGTAAGGTTTGAATAATTAATGCCATGAAATTACTGTACTATAGCTTAATAATATCACTAAACAATACTAACCATTGAGCTATAACTGAAGATAATACTATAAAAATTAGTCAAGCAAAATGAAAAATATTACGGTTTTAATATTTAGAAAAATTAAAAACTTTATATCTTAGTTTCTATGGAATCAACCATCCAACACCTCTCTCCTCTTTATAATTGCAAAGAAATCAAATCCTTTACTTTGGGGATGCAAGTATTATCTAGTATCGACTTGCATGCTATTCTTTATGTTTGCTTTCAAGGAGTTTGCTTTACTCGTGGAGTCGAGAAATGCTTGTATCGTAGCTTGTTTATTCCTTTCATAGGTCTATAGGAATGCTCGAGAATTGCATTAGCGGGTCGATCTTATGAGGGCTATAATTATTTGAATTTTTCTAACTTAACAAATTGTGGTGTTTAGGATAAATTAACGTAGACCAACACAATTAATTAACTAGAATAAAGACTAAATTAAGAAATAATCAAGGAAAACAGTGGTATATGGACTTTGACTCTTCCTAAAATTTTTCATGCAGTCATAATTTCACTACTCAATTTAATCTATAGTTTATTGGACCATGAAAATTTCTATCATACATTCATATCTTTCTTCATATTATTAACGCCTAGCACTTAGTTGATTAACTGAATTTTTTTTGGTTAAAACTCTTAAAATTGCATTAATCGATTCGTGGATTTTACTATTAGATTTGATCATAATCCAGGAGAATATATTTCGACCTATCTCTAAGTTTGTATACAACTTCTTTCAATTACGGTAGATTTATTCATGCAAAATAACTTCTTAATATCAATTGCAATAAATCATACATGAAATAATATGCCAACAATATTAATTCAAGAAAAATAAAGAACACATAATTGAATCTCAATAAAACTAAACACATAATTGAATCTCAATGAAACTGAGGAATGAATTAAGTTAAAATAAAATCATTAAAAAGTCTATTACATAGTTC